>CM040921.1:17275000-17790000 GCA_023029165.1 Gobiocypris rarus
TATGTAATATGTAATATATTACTTTTTTGAGTAACTAGCCCCAACACTGCTTGTAACCATACTATTTACACCTCTGTAGGCTATTTGATCAAATAAGTGCAGCCTTGGTGAGCAGAAGAGACTTTTTTCAAAAACTTTGTTTTAAAATGTAATTAGGCTACTGACTCCAAACTTGCAGTAGTGTATATTATATATTTGTATTTATAATATATGTTGGTATATATTATTAATAATACTATTATTAGTCATTGAATGCCACATAACATTTGATTTGAATTAACAGTTGGAATATCATCATCATTCGCTTCCCAATCCCAAAGAGCAAAACAAGGTAATGTTGTGTCTGAAATCTCTGAATGATAAATGCTCTTGTTTTCACTGGAAGTTCGGAAGCTGCCATTGCCATACAGAAAGCTGACAGAAACACTAGGTGCGTTTACGTGGAGCACTGTAATATAGGTTTAAAAGTCCAATCCGAATGAAAACGCTCCATAAACACCTCAATCGGAATAAAAATGCCCAAACCGAATGAAATTGTAATCGGTTTGAGTGGGGTGGGAATAGGGATAAACCTTTTCATGAATCGATCAAACGAAAAATTCCACCATGTAAACGACCTGACCTGCGGAACAAGAGCGGGTGTTTCTAAATTAGTGGGTGTTTAAAAATCAAGCAATGAAAATTAATATGAAACATAATAAACTTACCTTACCAAATCAGCGTTGCTCTTAGAAATAAACATATTTTCATGAGGTAAATTATTCCAGGATTATTCCTCACCGCGTCACAAACCGATGTAGTGTGTTGATGTTGAGTTGATGTGGGCGTTGACTCTGCTCTCACATAAATCGCCTCTGTATTTGAATCTCAAAAAACACGCTCCGCTCCGTGCGCGCGGCAAAAATGACGTCAACGCGGAGTGGGCGGTCGTGCGCGTTAAGTGCGCAAGACCCTATTTCGCCTGGCGGTGTGCACGTCAAATTTTGTAACTTTGCGCGCGGCTCTGCAACCGAAGATGCACGAATTCGAGGCGAATCTGCCCGAACATGACGTCTCATCACACCGGCACCCAGTTTGCGCGTCTAAATCAGTTACTTATATTTACAAAATGAGCCAACAATAGCAAAAATAAGCATTTTTAATGCAAATAAAGATCCATGTTTAGTAAAAATTTTCACGAAAATAACTGAAAATGTTTATAGAAATTAGAAATGTTTAAGAGATCGTTAATTTAGTTGTATACATGTGTACATACATTTTGATATAATGTCCAAATAAATCATATCAAGGTTTACTGGGCTTTACAAGATTCGTTTTTTTTTTTTGGTAAAGTGTACTAAAATAAATATCATCACCTGTTCACATTAGCCCACTTCTTCTGGACGCTTTTTCCTGATGGTTTATAGAACAAATTACTCCGAGTCGCTCTCTTTCGTTTCAAAGAATAGCACAACGGCGAGCGCGTCAAGTATAAACGCCTCGTCCGTTTGGGGGAGGAGCGCGCGCAGTTAGCGGAGCTCGCGCTGCGGAGCCAGGCGCGAGTATTTAAGACATACCTCTCTTTTCAAACAGATTACATTAAAACAGAATATTTGTTAACCTGAAATTTAACCCTGACCTGAAATTTTAAGGTTTCTTTAGACATATGTCTTATGTTTGTGTGATAATTATTCATTAAGTTAGAGATCATTTTCTGAAGAGAACCAGATTAGGCGTCTTTGACAGAGAGGCTGTATTTCTTTATTTTGCAAAAAGCACAACAATTTGTTTTTATTGTGACTGTACACAAAAAATAATATAAATTTAACAGATTATAATAATGTATAATACTTGCCTGAATGATAAAAATCGTCAGTTATTTCAGTTTCTTTGGCACTGATAAGAAAAAAAGTGAGCCGATCACGCCGGCGTGACGGCCAACTCCAGGGGGTTAAACAAGTACATTTTTACAGAAATATATGAGGTTGGATCAGTGCCTAAACTCTCCATTGTCATGATGCAACTGTCAGAGCTGTGCAGTGAAACAGCCAATCAGAGCACAGCTTCACATTCATGACCTTTACAAATAAGGCAAAATCAGGGACTTCATTCAGGGACAATTTCTGGGGTTGTAAATGGACCTGTAAAACCATATCTGGACAATTTTTGCCCTTAAATAAAAATGAGTCAACTAACAGAAAAAAAAAAATTGTGTAATCTTATTAAAATGGATTTCCTAAAATTGGTATGAAAAAAAGTATAATTTGGAAACCAGTATCGAAGTCAAGGTATCAGTATCAACATGTTTTGAACGATACCCAGCCCTATGTATATAAAACAATCAAAAGGCAATGCCTCATTCACACTGAATCATGAAGGTGGATTATCCAAGATAAACCTGGCCACAACTACCTAAAGCACCTAATACACAAACCTAATAATTGTTTAGTATACGATCATAAAGTCATGTTAAAAGTAACCCATATTCAGAGATTTTGAATGTAACAATGTAAATCAGTTCAATGTAACCCATGTTCATAGTTTCTAGAACTTCAATCAAATTAGAGAATAATTAGCGTATGTTGATAAGTGTTTTTTTCCTTGTTTGACTTGTCACTCAGTACTTTTTAGTCTTAATCTGGATGAATTGTGACCTCCTGAGCAAACAGTAATTGCTGTGCACATACTACACTTGAAATAATGCAATATCTAAATGTTTGTCATTTCTTGCCATTTTATTGGGTAATGTACAGGTCCTTCTCAAAAAGTTAGCATATTGTAATAAAAGTTCATTATTTTCCATAACGTAATGATAAAAATTAAACTTTCATATATTTTAGATTCATTGCACACCAACTGAAATATTTCAGGTCTTTTATTGTTTTAATACTGATGATTTTGGCATAAAGCTCATGAAAACCCCAAATTCCTATCTCAAAAAATTAGCATATCATGAAAAGGTTCTCTAAACGAGCTATTAACCTAATCATCTGAATCAACTAATTAACTCAAAACACCTGCAAAAGATTCCTGTGGCTTTTTAAAACTCCCAGCCTGGTTCATTACTCAAAACCGCAATCATGGGTAAGACTGCCGACCTGACTGCTGTCCAGAAGGCCATCATTGACACCCTCAAGCGAGAGGGTTAGACACAGAAAGAAATTTCTGAACGAATAGGCTGTTCCCAGAGTGCTGTATCAAGGCACCCCAGTGGGAAGTCTGTGGGAAGGAAAAAGTGTGGCAAAAAACGCTGCACAACGAGAAGAGGTGACCAGACCCTTAGGATGATTGCGGAGAAGGACCGATTCCAGACCTTGGGGGACCTGCGGAAGCAGTGGACTGACTCCGGAGTAGAAACATCCAGAGCCACCATGCACAGGCGTGTGCAGGAAATGGGCTACAGGTGCAGCATTCCCCAGGTCAAGCCACTTTTAAACCAGAAACCGCGGCAGAAGCGCCTGACCTGGGCTACAGAGAAGGAGCACTGGACTGTCGCTCACATTTTGCATGTCATTCGGAAATCAAGGTGCCAGAGTCTGGAGGAAGACTGGGGAGAAGGAAATGCCAAAATGCCTGAAGTCCAGTGTCAAGTACCCACAGTCAGTGATGGTCTGGGGTGCCATGTCAGCTGCTGATGTTGGTCCACTGTGTTTTATCAAGGGCAGGGTGAATGCAGCTAGCTATCAGGAGATTTTGGAGCACTTCATGCTTCCATCTGCTGAAAAGCTTTATGGAGATGAAGATTTCATTTTTCAGCACGACCTGGCACCTGCTCACAGTGCCAAAAGCACTGGTAAATGGTTTACTGACCATGGTATTACTGTGCTCAATTGGCCTGCCAACTCTCCTGACCTGAACCCCATAGAGAATCTGTGGGATATTGTGAAGAGAAAGTTGAGAGACGCAAGACCCAACACTCTGGATGAGCTTAAGGCCGCTATCGAAGCATCCTTGGCCTCCATAACACCTCAGCAGTGCCACAGGCTGATTGCCTCCATGCCACGCCGCATTGAAGCAGTCATTTCTGCAAAACGATTCCCGACCAAGTATTGAGTGCAAAACTGAACATAATTATTTGAAGGTTGACTTTTTTTTTGTATTAAAAACACTTTTCTTTTATTGGTCGGATGAAATAGGAATTTTGGGTTTTCTGTTTGCCAAAATCATCAGTATTAAAACAATAAAAGACCTGAAATATTTCAGTTGGTGTGCAATGAATCTAAAATATATGAAAGTTTAATTTGTATCATTACATTATGGAAAATAATGAACTTTTATCACAATATGCTAACTTTTTGAGAAGGACCTGTATGTATTTTCACATACTCCACACACTCTTGTGCATCTATCATTATTAGGACATTCATTGATAATGCAATCTCTCGCTCATTAACCATCACAACTAAGCGCCTAACCCAAACCCCTACCCTAAACCTATCCTTAACTTAATTATAACCTTTTCCCTAAAATCAAGTTAATTTTTAAATAGGCATTTAAAGGGGTATCAGAAAGTGAGGACTGGCTAAAATGGTCACTTTACTCTCACTCCGATGGTCTAAAACTGAAACCGATCCTCACAAGGATAGTTGTACAAGCACACACACACACACACGTTGTGTTTCCATGTTTTATGGGGACATTCCATAGGCGTAATGCATTTTATACTATACAAACTGTATTTTCTATCCCCCTACACTGCCCCTGCCCCTAAACCTACCCATCACAGGAGACATGCTGCAATTTTACATTTTCAAAAAACATCGCTTAGTGTGATTTATAAGATGTGTTCCTCATGGGGACCAAAAAATGTCCCCACAAGGACAAGGATTTTGGATATTGCCATCTTTGTGGGACATTGTCCCATTACGTCCCCACACACACACACACACACACACACACACACACACACACACACACACACACACACACACACACACACACACACACACACACACACACACACACACACACACACACACACACACACACACACACACACACACACACACACACACACACACACACACACACACACACACACACACACACACACACACACACACACACACACACACACAAAATAACATCATAAGCATCTCTTTAATTAAAGTTTAATAACTTCAAAAAATGTTAATGCTGTATATTTGTTACATATGTTCACATACAGAATTTGGCAGAGAAAAAACAGATATGTAAATAAAGGAGAATACACTCAGAGGGAGAAAACAACAGACAGAAACATACAGTTAATAGCCCTCAAACACAGATGAGACCACATAAAGAGGAGATATATTCAAACAATCCAGGTTGGTGTTTTTGGTAATGGTGTAATGGCTAAGCATTATAACAGCTTCTGTAAAATCATGTAAATCTAATAAGATCTGAAATCAAACACACATTCATTTAGTTCAGCCATTTGATTATTTTTATAAACATTAAAAGCTCAACTTGCACAATGAGGATGTTGGTGTTTGTTCATGGAATGTTGGGTGTGTGAATTTATATATATATTTACTGTGCAGATGCTTGCATATCACAAAATTAAGGGTCTCATCTAGCTGACAGTCAGACACACATTAAAAATGGCATACACATTAGCACTGGCTTACTGCATTAGATGGCTGGAACAGGTAAGTGAAGGAGGGGAAAAATAGCCAAACGTTCACACAAAAATCTCTTCACAGTAAATTATTACATGGTTACATTTGATACAAGGGTCATATGTCGATTTTTGCATTAAAGCATCAATTTTTAAAACTGTACTGTAAATATAATCTCTCACTTTTTTCCCCTTAAATACTAAGCATAAAACAAGTATACTAACCTGTGCATGGATAAACACCATTCAATTCTAGAAATGGATAAACACCATTCAATTCTAGAAAGTATGCCCTGAAACTTCAACCTGACTGGCAGCTTGTAGAAAAATAAAGGGACTTCACAGTACACATGGATCAGATTATGTGCTTCATGGGGTGTTTAAAATGTCAAGGGGTGGTAGCTTGACGGAAGTCAACAGTTGGAAATAAATCCTTTTTTTGTTGTTGACAAATTTGACCTTTTTTAAACCTTCAAAAAAAAGTATTAGTCGTTCTGCCTTGTACTTTTTTACACTTACTATGTTATTTTCAGAGAATACTTCCAGAACACTAATACATTGTAAATATCATAACATATGATCAACATTCTAGGAGTGATATCTAAATACTAGCTGTTGCTCAGTGTAACACTCTCCTTTTCCCTAAAGTGTTCTGTCCATGAGATCAGAATTGATAAGGCTGAGAAATGGAGGATAGGGAGAATCTTCATTGTAGGCTATGGCATGATTCAAGCAATTAGAGTTAAATGTGAGTGTGTACATCCACTGTCCTTAGGTTAACCAAAATGCGCATACATATTTTCTCAGGAAAGCAAGCAGGTGAAATCGTGGCGTCAAATGTGTAAAAAGTCACCTGGATTAAATGGACATGCTCTCACCGTAAAAGACAATTATTGGGCGTTTTGTTTAAAATTATTATTTATATTTTAACCTGAACAAATAAGTTAGTTTAGCCTTTACATAGCCTTTAGGAGCATGCTTCTTTGGATTGTGTAACTTCACTCAAAGTCTTTACTAATAGAAACCATCAAGCAAAAATAGACAAAATACAGAAAGAAAAAAAAACAGAAAAAAACAACAACTTTCCTACACCTTATGTAATACAGAAAAGTAAAACCAATTGGATTCCAGACAATCTTATTGCAGCACTGTATAATTCACTACAAAATTCATACTGCCTCTATTCTAGGAAAGCTGTCATTCAAAAATGTTTTGACCTATTAATATGAATGACCATTCCAAGCACTGATTGGCTAACTGCATAGGAACTAACCAGCAGCTAGTCTGAGGTTCGATATCAAGGTGTTTTCAAGTCAAAATTGAGTTCAACACTAGTAGTGAGCACAAAAGCAGTACTGCGACTATTTCACTAAACACTTTGTTGTGTTCAAATTGCAAGTCTAGCCACACATTAACAATGAGGAAATAAGCTTGTAGCACCTAAGAAGACTTAATCCAGTCTCCATAAACATTTTAAGATAAGTACAAATTCAAATAGTACAAATTCTTCTAGTTTATTGCAGAAGCTCACCCACTGACCTAAAACAATTCACCAAGAGGATGAGCTCCAAGTGATATGGCAGAACTAAGTGCATTTGTGTGGGTATGTGCAGTATAATGTGTATAGATGTGTGTGGGAGGCATATGCACACATCAGTTGCTTAATTTCAGGCTCTTTCCAATTTGAGAACATGTATTGCTTAGTTCAGCATGTGGTCCATGGGAAATGTAGAAATGCATGATAAAAAGTGACACACACAAAGCACAGACTATGAACTGACCTGCAGCCCAGAGTGCTATGGCAAAACAGATTCAAGCCCTTTAAAAACAACTACAGTCACCAGAATCCTTTGAGATAAGGATATATTTTATACTCTTATTAGTTGCGGAAGCATGCTTCAGATCCTTGACATTGAGTGATACAGTGTTGGGATAGATGACAGAGGAAGAGTAGTAATGGGGTTGATTGCGAATCGAGTCCTGCACTTATATAACATTCTAGAGCCTAAATCTCTTTCCATCTACCTGGAGATCATGGAGCTGGACTGTGATTGGTTGGAGGATGTGGTGGCGGCGCTGAGCTGAGAGAAACCACTGTGGCTGGATTCCAGACTGGTCATTGAGCCCCTGAGATTAGAACAGAGTAAAATAGCATGTGAGAAATTAATAAGCCTAAAGACATCAAATTATGTAAGAAAAAAGGAAAAAGTTTCAAAGGAAATGTTTTGGTTCAATAATTTGATTTAAAAAAAAAAAAAAGCTACACCCCCTCATCGGTTTTATCAGTTAATATCCAGTCAAACATGCAGTTAGGAAAGTAGCCAAACAAAGCCAAATAAGAGACGTATTGACTTTCTCATATTTGACATGAGTGCCAAAAGCCTTCATAACATAAAACCTAAAAGTAAAAAGTAAAAGTTATAAAATATTTCTCTCAAAATAAGTACAGGGCAAGTGCCAAAACTGTAATTAATGCAAACATTAAAGTTATCAAAGCCCGTGTGAGTTTAGAATATCCAGACAAAAACAAAAGATTGATTTATGAAATTAATACACACCACCAGCCAAATGTGTTTTTTCCCCCCTGCTCATTTACCAGCCACTACTGAGCAGATCTCAAGAATCAGTTATTGAGGCTGATTAAGCATTTTTTAACTGATCGGTATCAGCCTTTTTTTTTACAACAGCTGTCACACAGTTGTCATGCAGTAGGTGACAGTATGCACCTTCAAGTGGGTTTGCAAACCACCATTAAAAGGAAAAGAGGAAGCTCAAATGTGTGCCGCGTGATAATTTTTAAGGTCTGTTCTAACGAGTCACACGCTTTCATAGCTTGTGTTTAGCATACTTGTAGTACTTTTTATTTTTATCTGCTGATGCCATAATGTAATGGGTTGCATCTTGCTTCAGACTTGACTGACAAACATTCTGACACCGCAGGCTTCATGGTTTCTAACCTTATATACACACACACCTTTTCTTTTTTTGCAATTATTCTGCTTATTGTACATATAAAATACAAGTTTATATTCCATAATCATAATTGTGACATTACAGTTGGTTTATAATGTCTACCATTGTAATAAATGTTTACATCAATGTCTTTTTACAGTATTTACTGAATATATACACATTAATTCACACAATTTTTTTGTAATTAATCACAACATTAAAGGGTTACTTCAGCGATTAGCATTTGTATCAGTAGACACCCGGGAATATATTCGAATTATCATACTTTTCCCCATCATATGATCCTGAGATGAGAAAATAATATATTTTATTTCTGGAAAAATTTCTCCGATGACGCAAATATCGTCATTTTGCGTCATCGGAGGAGTTTTTGGCCAGAGGCTAAAGACTTCAGCCAGCAGTGGGGGCTATTTCCGCATGTTTTCAACATTGCACTCACAGCACTCGGCTGCGGAGATTAATGTAAACGGAGCGGTGGAGAGCAAAGTGAGTGTTTCAACTTTTCAAATGAACTTCCTATGAGAGTTAAGCTTCCAAAGACATGAACTGAAATGCGAATCCCAGACTGCGAATCCCGTGATTACCTCAGCTCATGTGATGAATGTAATCTGACTCCTGCTGTGTTTGTGCCATGACGGCCATGATGCTCAGGCTCACTCACAATATATTGAACAGACACGTTCAGTTTTTAATTGTAGTGTCTCTAACTGAACTGATTTTATGAAAATGAACGCGGTGGGCAAGTGTTCCAGTAAACCAGTAGCCGTGTCTAGAGTAGGGCAGTGAAGTGCATTCTGCGAATTGTTGTTTTTCATCCCCATGAGACAAAAACACAGTCTAGAAGGCACCAAATTCAAAAATAATTTCACATTTCTACTACATAAGTTTAAATACAGATTCATCTTCCCAGCACTGACCCTTTAAAGTTTTTAATATGAATTAAGGCCAGTATCACTGATACTGATGCCTCTATTAAATTGACTTTTTTTAGCAACTCAACAGTATAATTATTCTGCCCTAGATGCGTGTCCCATCTACGCAACACTGACAGATAGCTAACAGGAGTCAGAAAAGGGCCAGACGCAGAAGTAAAGTTGAGATTTTACTGTAATGTTCTTTCCTCATCTTTCTCTTTTTTGTAAAACTGAAACATGAAAAGATACAGATATCTTGTTACAAAATTTCCTTAAAAGAAATGATTTTCCATCAAAGGCTACATACAACTCTGCATACTGTTATTGCTGTTAACGAAACACCATCACTGTAGAATAGTTCGTTTTTAAACTCAAACTTAAGAATTACAAATATAGAAATGTCCATACATTGTACAAATACTGAAAAAAGGGTAACAAACTTACAGGCAAAGCCTTTCCAAGGCACAAAACGTAAAGAAAACAGAGAGAAGAGATCTCTTGACCAACCGCATGGAAAGATTCTGGAACACTGCGGTTATTTCCTGGTTAACCTCTAACCTAAGAGCCACATGACCTAAACCAACCACTAAGAAATAACTCAATGTCCTTTTGCTTGTTACACCAAACCACCACAAGATGGTGCCTAGATATAATAAATGAATGTGCCATGACACTCCCCGTCTGGTATTGTTTATATACCACTATACCCAATTGAGATAAAGAAATGAACACATAAGCAGACCCACAAAGCATCAGTCCTCAGTTTGCATGAGAAGGACCGTTTCTGTTATAGGTCTGAGGAACGTCTTGATTGTCCCATTCCTTGCAACTCTTAGTTCAACTGTTCTCACTTTTCCATCACTGCTGGCGAAAATCTTAGTCACAAGAGCCATAGGCCATTCATTGCGCTTGGCTTGAGCATCTTTGAGAAGGACCAAATCGCCTTCTCTTAGATTTCGTTGTTCCTTTTGCCATTTACTTCGACTTTGAAGTGTTGCGAGGTATTCTCGCCTCCATCTACCCCAGAAGGTGTTAGCAAGATGCTGCACCCTTCTCCATTGCTGTCTGTGGAGGTCAGTCTCCTTGAAATTGCCTGGAGGGGAGAGGAGTGCATGACTCTTTTGAGTTAAAAGCATGGCTGGCGTCAACAAGAAAGGTGAGTCTGGGTCTGTGGAAATAGGAACAAGAGGTCTCGAATTGACAATTCCTGTAACCTCTGCCATCAGAGTAGATAACACTTCATGTGTTAAGCAAGAAGGACTGATCTGTTGGAGCATGGAGTCCAGTATGCGCCTGGAGACTCCTATCATCCGCTCCCAGGCTCCTCCCATGTGGGATGCGTGAGGTGGATTGAAGACCCAGGAACAACCTTCACCACTCAGGTATCTCTTCACACTAGGCTTTTGAGAATCTGTTAACACAATTTCCAGCTCCTTACAGGCTCCTACAAAATTAGTCCCACAGTCAGAACGAATTTGTTTAGCAGGTCCTCGAGAGCAAAAAAACCTTCTCAAGGCATTTATGAAGGTAGATGAATCCATGCAGTCAATCAGCTCAATGTGTATGGCACGAGTGCTCATACAGGTGAAAAGAACAGCCCATCTCTTACTTTGAGCTTGTCCTCCTCGTGGTGCGCCTTGCGACAACTGTCCAAGGTCCAAAAACATCCAGACCAACATACGTGAAGGGGGGTTCTGTGCTCAAGCGATCGATGGGTAAGTCTGCCATCTTCTGCTCAGTTACCTTTCCACGAAGCTTGTTACACATGACACACCTGTGTAGAGTGCTGTTTATAAGCTTCCTAACACCAGTAATCCAGTACCCTGCATTGCGGATAGAAGATTCAGTAAACACACGTCCCTGATGCTTGACTCGATCATGGTAATGCTTCACAAGCAGTTTTGCAGCATGACTGCGTCCTGGGACGATCAAAGGAAACTTCTTCGGGATCCAGAGTTGCATTCTTAAGCCGACCTCCTATCCTGAGAAGGCCTCTACTATCTATGTAAGGATTCAGTTTTTTCAGAGTGCTGTGCCTCGGGATGCCATTACTTTCAGCAATGCAGGTAAGCTCTTCTTGGTAGGCTTCCCTCTGAACGCTTTTGATTACAACTTCCTCTGCTTGCGACAACTCTTTCGCTGTATGAGGTTTAGCACAATAGTGCCACGATCTACAGGATCTTTCTCCGCCATCAGATGACTTGAAAGTCTGAGCGACGTGTATTAGAGTAGCTATGGCTCTAACTAATGACCTCCAAGAAGAGAATCGCTCGAATCTTTAACATTCGAGATAAGAATTGTCGGTGGATAGATTAGTAGCGAGAGGACGAACCTCTGTGTCCGACTCTGGCCCAATGAGGCTAAATTCCTTTTCCTCCATAGATGTATTCTGATCCACTTGTGACAGGAAGGCAGGTCCTGTAAGCCAGGTGGTGGTGCTCAACAGAGCTGCTGGAACAGAGCGGGTGCCATGGTCTGCAGGGTTATGTCAGAGAGACATAGTGCCATTGTGTTGGGCTTGACACTCTGCGGATACGCTGCACTCTGTTGGCTACATATACGTAGAAACGCCTTGTCTGGTTATAAATGTATCCCAGGATGACTCTGCTATCTGTGTAAAATTCCACAGCATCTAGAGTAAAGTCCAGCTCATTCATGATTGTCTCTGCTATCTGTGCAGCTAAAACCGCAGCTCCTAGTTCGAGTCTGGGAACGGTATGAGCAGCTTATGGAGCCAACCGTCTTTCCTAGGACGAACCCGGTGTGACATGCTCCTTCACTGTTGATGACACGAAGATATGCTACTGCTGCAATCGCTCTGACAGAAGCATCTGAGAAAATATGGAGTTCCTTTCTCAGAGCCGTAGAGAGTAGTATGAACATATGGTCTGGGGATCTCAAGCTGTTTAAGATCTTGCAGAGATAACCTCCACGCATTCCATACTTCTTCCTTCTCTTCAGGGAGAGGAGAGTCCCAGTCAAGGGCCTCACCTGAGAGTTCTCGTAACAGGAATTTCCCTTCAATGATGATAGGGCAACGAACCCAAGGGGTCAAAGAGACTGTTGACAGTAGCAAGTATCCTCTGCGTGTAAAGGGCTTCCTAATGTCTGTTACACGAAAAGTGAATGTGTCCCTCTTCACATCCCAGCTAAGTCCGAGACTACGTTGAATGGGCGTAGGGTCAACTTCCAAGTTCAGATCTTTGAATCCCTTCGCATGATCTTCGGTGGGAAATGCATCCATTACTTCTTTGCTATTAGAAGCGAACTTGTGCAGTCTCAAATTTGAAGTAGCTAGCATCTCTTTTGTTCGCATCAACAGGTTGATTGTTTCCGCAGCTGTGGGTGTTGACAAAAGTCCATCATCGACATAGAATTCTCTCTCTACAAAGTGTTTGGCATCTGAACCATACTCCTCCATGCCATGCGCCGCCGGAGCCCATAAATGGCTACAGCCGGAGATGGACTATTTCCGAACACATGCACCCTCATGCGGTATTCGATGATCTCTTCCCTGGTGTTATTGTCCTTGAACCAAAAGAATCTAAGGAAGTCTCTATCTTCCTCTTTCACGATGAAGCTGTGAAACATCTGCTCGATGTCCGCAGTTACAGCTACCAGCTCCTTCTGAAACGCAGTAAGACTCCCAAGAGGCTATTATTTAGATCTGGACCAGAGAGAAGAACATCGTTCAAGGAGATGCCCTGAGTTTGTGCGCTGGAGTCGAAAACAACTCTGATCTGAGCAGGTTTCTGCGGATGGTATACCCCAAACATAGGTAAATACCAACATTCCTGGCCTTCTCGAAGAGGAGGGGCTGCTTCGGCATGGTCACGATCAAAGATGTTCTGCTCTCTATTATTAGGAAGTCGATGGCGAGGTGTTCTGAATGGGAGTGGTGCAACCCAACTATTGGTCTCATCCATGAACATCTCTTTGTGCATGATGTCCAGAAAGCGCCTGTCTTCAATGGACAATCCGACTTTGTTATCATCATTTGATCTCTTAAAGATGTTATCCCCTATAGCATAGTCATCAAAGATGGTGTCACACGCTAGAGAGATCTCAGGCAGAGGTTTGTCATCAAACTTCTCCCTGATGCTGAATTTGTTGGAACATGGAGGAAGTAGAGAAGGACGTCCATTATCAAGTACATGGGTGCGGTAAGTACTTAGTTCTGCAGGCCTGTGTACAGCTCCTAAGCAAACATCTCCTACTACGACCCATCCTAGGTCCAGTCTTTGTGCATAGGGAGCATTATTAGGCCCATTACGTTGTTCCGTGCTTTATGAACCTGAAGGATGTCACGACCCAAAAGAAGTAGAATTTGGGCTTCTGGATCCAAAGGAGGAATGCTGTTAGCGATGGGCTTCAGGTGAGTGTGCCAGCGTGCTGCATCAGGAGTCGGTATCTCAGCCCTGTCATCCGGCATGTTGTTGCATTCGATCAAAGTTGGCAATTTCACCTTCGTCTTTCCATCCAAAGACTCTATAGTGAAATTCGTGGCTCTTCTGCCCGCTGTCTTTGTCACACCTGCACAGGTACGTAGGGTATATGTTGAGCTCTCGCCTTTGATACGCAGCAAGTTAAAAAACTTGGTTCTAGCAAGTGACCTATTGCTCTGGTCATCCAGGATCACATAAAGCTTGATAGCTTCCTCTGGGTGGCCTTCTGGGTAAACCTTAGCCAGGCAAATCTTTGAACAAGACCGTGATCCTATCCCATAACCACAGACTTCAGTACACTTGGAGGTGACAGGTTGTGGTATGTCTATCTCTCCCTCCCCGCCATACTCGTATAAGGTAGAAAGTGGCGGTCCTGGGTGAAGTGCTGTGACATGAGCATCACTGCCACAGTCTTTACATTTAATGGCTGCTTTACAGTCCCTGGCCAGATGAGTGGTAGAAGCACAGCACCTGTAGCATACCCCTTTCTCCTTTAGGAATGTCTTACGCTCGTCTAAAGGTTTACTCCTAAAACCTCTGCAGCGTTTGAGAGGATGGGGCTTCTTATGAATTGGACAGGTTTTATCCACATCATCCAACTCACAGTTTGGGTTGCGTGTTTGACTCATAGCACTTGATGACACTTCTGTCTTGTGAGTGTAGACTGGGCTTTTCACTTGTCTCTTGAATGGCTGCTCTGGTTTCAAAACACTGTGGATTCCTGAAGACAGAGCAAAACTTGGATCGTTGCGTGTTCGAGCCTCTTTGCAGATGAAATCACAAAAGAATGAGAATGGAGGAAAAGCAACGTGGTGTGAAGTTTTATATTGTGAACCTTGAGCCATCCACTTCTCCTGAAGACTGTATGGTAACTTATCTACAATGGGGCCACACCTGCGGTGTCAAGATAAGTAAGTCCGGGTAGATAGCCTTCACGTTTCGCTGATTCCACTTCCTGAAGAAGGTCTCCGAGTTCCCGAAGCTTTTTCACATCTTTGCCGCTGATCTTTGGAAAGCTATCTATCCTGTCAAAGAGGGATTTCTCAATAATTTCTGGAGAGCCATAGGAATCTTCCAAACGCTCCCAAGCCTTTCTTAAGCCTGTGTCAGGATTACCTGTATGGACAGCTCTGATCCTTCGCACATGATGTGAAGATTGTTCTCCTAACCATTTTGACAGAAGGTCTAACTGCTCCATTGCTGACAGGTGCAAACCTTCAATAGCATTGACAAACGATGACTTCCACGCCCAATAATTCTCAGGAAGATCATCAAATTTGAAGAGACCTGAATTAACAAGCTCTCTACGAGCTAAGTACCTAGCAATCTCACTCACATTAGTGTCTTTGTTAAACGATGGCTGTGGTGTTGTCTTATATGGCGACGACGTGAATGGCGGCACTTGGGATTTATGGCAAGTTGTTTGCACTGACCTCTGAGGCTGCTGTGTCATACTCTCAATATCAGGTTTATCATAGAAATCCCTGACGTCCCCAAGCTGTAAAGCGATGGTGTCTTGGGGTGACTCAGGCCTCAACACATGAACAATGGGCTTTAGAGGTGGTTCATCTTCAGCAGGAGGAGACAATCCTAGTCGAGACTGATTCATGACATAATCACGAGTGCGATCAGAAACCTCCTCACATCGGAAATCCTTTCTCCGAGCTCACTTTCTGCTGCTGCCTCCAACACTTTTGCTTCAGCGATGGCTGCTGCCACTTCACTCTCATGCTTCAGAACTGATAGCGATGCTTCCATGCGAGCCTCTGTCACTTTCAATTGAGCCTTTTCAATCAGGATTTCAGATTCTTTTTTAAGGAATTCAGTCTTGGCCCTTGCAGCTTCCAACTTAGCACGAGCTTTGGCCGCAGCAATGCTAGCCGTTGAGCTTCTTGATCTGTTAGTTGAAGCGGAGGCTATAGATCTCGTTTCTAATGCTTGACTTTTCTCTGTAGTTTCCTCAGCCTCCGTAGCTTTCTCCGCCATCATGAATTGCTAATGCAGCTTAGTAGCGCACGATGTGATGATGAAAGAGGAATGGAGTTAGAGCTTGTTTTCTTTTAACTGAAGTGCCCGCTGTGCAGCTGCCTTTTTACTATTCTGCCCTAGATGCGTGTCCCATCTACGCAACACTGACAGATAGCTAACAGGAGTCAGAAAAGGGCCAGACGCAGAAGTAAAGTTGAGATTTTACTGTAATGTTCTTTCCTCTTCTTTCTCTTTTTTGTAAAACTGAAACATGAAAAGATACAGATATCTTGTTACAAAATTTCCTTAAAAGAAATGATTTTCCATCAAAGGCTACATACAACTCTGCATACTGTTATTGCTGTTAACGAAACACCATCACTGTAGAATAGTTTGTTTTTAAACTCAAACTTAAGAATTACAAATATAGAAATGTCCATACATTGGACAAATACTGAAAAAAGGGTAACAAACTTACAGGCAAAGCCTTTCCAAGGCACAAAACGTAAAGAAAACAGAGAGAAGAGATCTCTTGACCAACCGCATGGAAAGATTCTGGAACACTGCGGTTATTTCCTGGTTAACCTCTAACCTAAGAGCCACATGACCTAAACCAACCACTAAGAAATAACTCAATGTCCTTTTGCTGTTACACCAAACCGCCACAAGATGGTGCCTAGATATAATAAATGAATGTGCCATGACAATAATTGAAAGCTATCAATTTTAACATTTAATAGGTTTAATTAAAATGTAATACTTTTAATTTAAGTAAAGTAAAACAATGTTCACATAAATCCACTGAAATAAACATCACATTTAACTGTGCCTTTAATGTATCAGGGTTTAAAACAAAGGTTTTTTTTTCTACTGGTTAAATGTACAAAAAAAAAAAAAAAACTTATCGTTTTCATCGTTTTTGACCTAATCGTGAAAAAGGTGCTTTAAGATTATCAGTTCTAACAGGCAAATATACAGAAATGTAATAATCAAACATTGCACAGTTTTCACAGCATAAATTATAAACTGAATATAGATAAATACTTAAAGCTACAAAAGAAAAAAAGTCTGAATAATCAAGAGCAGTAAGTTATTTTCTCTTTGCCTTTTGTTCTTTGATTAACTTTAAAAACAGACAGCAGCAGGTTTATTAAGCTGCTGTCACTTTAAGAACTAAAGTACATGGCGCAGATCTGACACATCCTATTTTACTCAACTCTTTACATTCATTTAACAATTTTAACTTATTTAAGAATTAAGGAATTCTGACAATTGTGTGTGTTTTTGTCTGTTAAAGCGCAAAAGAGGGCACGCTGTCTGAAGCGGCATTCTAGATTTATAGTAAAACTAATCCATACGAATTGAGCAGTTTATGATTGCTTTATATGGTGAATGGACTGAATTTAGGCTTTTATTCACCATAAACAGAAGCTCAACTGTAGTTGTTTGACTCAAATGTGCTGCATACAAAAGCACCATACATAACACATAACAATGGAATGAACTTCTCAACAAAACTAGGTACCAAAATGTCTGACAACACCCCAAAAAGGCAAAACCTTGGTTACCATGGAAACAGACAAACAAGCAAAAATAAGGTTTATGACATTAAAAAAAGTTAAAGGTTGCTACATGCAACAGCACAGACCATAGGAAAGAGAGATACTGGCCCATTTGTGCCCGCAAAACGTAACTACCTGGTGGGGCCATCCGAGGCTCCCATCAAGGGCATGCGAGTGCTTACAGTGCTTCTGGACAAGACACTTCCACACTTAATGCCAAGGCTATCCTGCAGGTCCACCATGCCAAGGCATTGAAAGAACTGCACAAGGGTGGTCCCAACCCAGAGATGATGCAGGAACTGCATTCAGCGACCGACAATGCCCTATGGGCTACAAAGGTCAAGGCACAAGCTCTGGGTTGAGCGATGTCTCCTGACAGGGATGCAGGATGCTGAGAAAGTTCACCACAATCTTCCGGCTGGCCTATTGGGTGACACTGTTGAGGATTTTGCACAGCAGACAGAGGGATTAAAGATCCTGTCTCAGCACAGGTTGTGCTCAGTTCTCTGCACCATGAGGCCGCCTGCTCTTCGCCAAGGTAAGTATAACAGCCCTCTCACAGGCAGGTGGCACCACCAGCTCGCCCACAGGCTACCAAGAACCCTTGCAAGTCTTTGAAGTAGTCCTGAGACTGGCGACGCAGACAAGGAGAAGAAACTTCTGATCCGCTTGCCCCAGGCTTGGGGACAAGCCTCACTCCTGGCGGGGGTAGAGCATTTTTCATTGGCTGATCAGGTAAACACCTACCAAATGGTCAGTAAAACTGCAATTTCCTTCTTCTCTGGGTCTCAAACAAAATGCATGGGTTGAACACCAGAACCTGGTTGGACATGACTATATCGGTTTCTCACATTCTGATGAAATGGGTATGTCTTCAGGATCAGGCAGATGTGACAATCTCCAGTTTCCTCAACTGTCACTGGCCTCTTCTGCAGCAGACCCCAGGATAAGGTAAGTGAAATGCACCCTTCAACATACATTTCAGGGGACATGATCTCCCGCCGCAGGAACCCTACCCCAGGTTCCCCCGGATGTGATTCTTTTGAACCGCATTCATTTTGCCCTGATTTTGATCAGGACACAGGACTGGGCACCCCTGGGCTAGGTGCACAAGATGGGTGCGAAGGTGTTCATGTTTACTTCTGCTCATACTCCAGTCATAGCGATGTTCGCATCTACTGTATGAGCCTTGTATATGAAACTTGGCTAGACATAATGAAAGTTTTTTTAAATGAAAGATGGTGGTCTATCAGAGATGGAAGAAAACATTCTTATATTGTATACCTCTGTGCGGTAATTTATAGAGTGGAATCAGCGTATGGTTTAGTAACTTTATTTGGTAACATTATTATTGCTAACTATTATTTAATATGTAAATAAATTATAGGTTAGCATATAATGTTCAGAATTTTTATTTCCCCCATGCTTTTCTATTAAATCATGAATTTATTTTTGTGCAAGTGAGATGATTATCTATAAGAAGCACAAACAACATATTTTATTATGAGTAAAATCTACTCATTCTTCCTTAACTATATTGAAAAATCTTTGCATTAAGTACAGTTAAACAAAAATGTTAATGAATTGCAACTATTTAAGATTTTGATGTGCGTGTTAATGTACATAAGTGTAAATATGAGTAGAATTGAGGATATAGTATTTATGATTATAAATTGTAGCCTGTGTGTCACAGGGCAAATGTGTGAATACAACTCTCTAAATCATAGTTATTCCTGTAATGGTAAGCTTTAATTTGAGTAGTTTGTTCTCAGGAAAGCACAAAACATTTTTTTTTTTTTTATCCAGGTGGGCTCTACAGGTATCCAGGGTATATGTATAATGATTTATGATTTAATATATGATTTTTTTAATACCTATATCAGTTAAAATATTGCACAAGTGCATGCAATACGAATATGAGAAAATGTTAACTGATAATCTGTTTTTACACAAATTGTTTTGCTATTTTTATATTTACAGTTGCATAATTGGTTGGGGAATAAAACATTGCACATGTACATGCACCACAAGTCAAATTACATTTTATTTTCATGGACTGTACAGTGTATTTCAGTCATTTACCTGACGTGTGCTTTTAAAAAATTGCCATTTACTCATGTAGCAAAAAAGATCTTAGCATTTTATGTTATATCCTATAACCAACTAGAAAAAGATCATTCTCTACTTTCTCTGGCTCTCCACACTGGCGTCTGGCGCAAAAAGGAATTGTCTATGCACACACTTGCTAGATCGGAAATCCAAACATGTCGGCGATATGCATCTAGCCCATAAAGTATAATATAAAAATTGTGTACTATGTGCTGTGCCATTATTCATTCATGCGTGTATGACATTACAAAAATCATGTTTTCTGTTATGAGTGGACATTATATTAACGTTAATAGTAAAGTTGCTGTTGCTATGATCCTGTTAAGTACACTCACAAATGTTTTTTTTCCACTTTTTTTAAAATTCTTTTTTATTATTATACAGATGTGAGAATGATGCTTTGACCAGATACCAGATACTACATGTGAACAGGGATCCCAAACTTTTTCTTTTTTTGTGAAAAGGTGTTTTTTTCCTGTGAGTGTTGTCTCAGTTCTGTACACACAAATGCTCAGGCTGCCAGGGCAAATGCAAAAAATCAAATGGAAAAATGTGAGCATCAATGAACACTACAACTACATATTATATATGTTTATTCTACATAAATATGGTGAAGGTGAGATCACTGCCTAGCAGAGGTGGAACATAACGAATTACATTTAACCGCCTTACTGTAATTGAGTGTTTTTTTCTGTGTACTTCTACTTTTTTAAGTAGTTTTAAAAATTTGTAATTTTACTTCTACTTAAGTATGTTTTGTTTAAATTAGAGATCGACCGATTAATCAGCACCGATAGCTTATTAGTGGAACAATCGGTTATCGGAAAAAATCGATACCGATAGTTTTTCTGGTTTGTGTCCGTTGCAGGAGCGGCTGAGAAGGGTGCGCTGTCATTACACAGTAGCCTACAAGAGCTCTGAAAAGGGCTTTACATACGTTGTTTGTTTACATTAACACGTGAGGTTGCGCGCTTCACGGTAGCACACGTGCACAGAGCACGCTGACACATCAGATGCGCGTTTAAAACACCGACAGGGAAACAGAATGAATACAGAACACTTCTGTACATATTGCCAAAACATTACAAAGTAATTTATATTACCTATATACAGTAGCCAGCACAAATGTCAAACGGGATTAATCAATTGCACTACATAATGTAACATAAAGCACCAAAACTTCAAAAGATTTATATTTGAAACTAGACTTCTAAGTAATATTGAAGATCCATCGTCTGTCTTTAACAGGTCAGGTCTGCCCCTAAAGCTTTTGCCAGTTGTCTTTGAACCCTATGTTATTTTGTGGACACCACTTAGGCAACCAGCCATTGAGTGATGATAGTCTGCTAAGTATCTCATCACTCCTTTTAAGGTCTAGACAGTAGACTGTATCTGCCATCGTACCTGCAAGTTCACACACCTCTTTAATGTTAATTTTGGTGATCTCCGACTGGCGAAGTCGAACATCATTAGTGCCAACTTGTCTCCCAGTTCCTGCTGCTGAAAAACATCCCCACAGCATGATGCTTCCACCACCATGCTTCACTGTAAAGATGATATTGGCCAGGTGATGAGCGGTGTCTGGTTTCCTCCAGACATGACGCTTGCCATTCAGGCCAAAGAGTTCAATCTTTGTTTCATCCGACCAGAGAATTTTGTTTCTCATGGTCTGAGAGTTCTTTAGGTGCATTTTGGCAAACTCAAGGCAGGGTGTCATATGCCTTTTACTGAGGAGTGGCTTCCGTCTGGCCGCTCTACCATACAGGCCTGATTTGTGGAGTGCCTACAGAAAGGCCATAAAAACTGCTAGATCTGCTTATTTCTCAACTCTTTTAGAAGAAAACAAACACAACCCTAGGTATTTATTCGATACAGTGGCTAAATTAACAAAGGATAAAGCTTCAACTTCTGACGTTTGTAAACAACACAGCAGTAATGACTTTATGAACTTCTTTACTAGTAAGATTGACAATATTAGGAAGAAAATTATAACCATGCAGCGGTCTACTACAGTATCACATCAGACAGAGCATCGTAGTGTCACTGAGGAAAAATTACACTCATTCACTGCTATAGGAGGAGAAGAATTGGCTAAACTTGTTAAATCATCAAAATCAACAACATGTATGCTTGACCCTATACCGACTAGGCTATTAAAAGAGATGCTTCCAGAGGTCATAGATCCTCTGCTTAATATTATTAATTCATCCTTGACATTAGGATATGTACCAAAAACTTTTAAGTTGGCTGTAATTAAACCACTTATTAAAAAACCGCAACTTGATCCAAAAGAATTAGTCAATTACAGACCAATCTCGAATCTACCGCTTCCATCAAAAATATTAGAAAAGGCAGTGTCTTCACAATTATGTTCCTTTTTAGAAAGAAATGGTATATGTGAGGATTTCCAGTCAGGATTTAGGCCGTATCATAGTACTGAGACTGCTCTAATTAGAGTTACAAATGATTTACTCTTATCATCTGATCGTGGTTGTATCTCTCTATTAGTGTTACTTGATCTTAGCGCTGCATTCGATACTATCGATCACAATATTCTTTTGAATAGACTCGAAAATTATGTTGGCATTAGTGGAACTGCATTGGCATGGTATAAATCTTAAATCTTGTTAGGACCGTTGCTTTTCACCCTGTATATGCTACTACTGGGAGATATCATTAGGAAGCATGGCGTTATTTTTCATTGTTATGCTGATGATACTCAGCTCTATATTTCTTCACGCCCTGACGAAACTTACCAATTCACAAGATTAACGGAATGCATAGCTGATATTAAAAATTGGATGAATAGTAATTTCCTGCAACTTAATTCAGATAAAACTGAATTTTTAATTATTGGACAGAAAAGCTCCACAAGTAGTGCCCTAGAATACTGTCTAACCCTCGATGACTGCTCTGTCAAGTCCTCGTCGTCAGTGAGGAACCTGGGTGTGCTCTTTGATACCAATCTTTCGTTTGAAAGCCACGTTTCTAGCATCTGTAAGACTGCATTCTACCATCTTAAAAATATATCTAAATTACGTCACATGCTTTCAATGCAAAATGCTGAACAATTAGTACATGCGTTCATGAGCTTAATGCTAGATTATTGTAATGCTCTACTGGGTGGTTGCCCTGCTCGCCTAATAAAAAAACTCCAGCTGGTCCAAAACGCAGCAGCTCGAGTTCTTACCAGGAAGTACGATCGTATTAGTCCAGTTCTGTCAACACTGCACTGGCTCCCTATTAAACATCGCATACATTTTAAAATCTTGCTTATTACTTATAAAGCAATAAATGGTTTAGCTCCCCAGTACTTAAGCGAGCTCTTAACGCATTATACTCCATCACGTCTATTGCGGTCTCTAAACTCTGGCCAGTTGAAAATACCTAGAATATCTAAATCAACTGCAGGCGGTCGATCCTTTTCCTATTTAGCACCTAAACTCTGGAACAGTCTTCCTAGCATTGTTCGGGAAGCAGACACACTCTGTCAGTTTAAATCTAGACTAAAAACGCATCTCTTTACTATGGCATACACATAGAACATTTTTAACTTTCTTTATTCAAATCAAATGACTGATTGTTAGGCTGCATTAACTAGGTCAGCCGGAACCGGGAACACTTCCCATAACACCTGATGTACTCGTTACATCATAAAAAGAGTGGCATCCACACTAATGTTAGTCTCTCTGTTTATCCCGAGATTTACTGCAGTCGGCCGGATCCAGGCCGTGTCCGGATCGGATGGTGGACCTGCATCTGGACATGACCAGCTCATCCTGGAGTGTCTGCTGAGACCGTGTCCATTAGTGTCTCCTCCGAATTTGCCTCAACCGGCACGTCATCCTCAATTAACCCATCTCCGGCGCAATAACTCCGATCTTTCAAGTATTCATATTCTTGTGTAATCGACGCGCCATCCTAAATGAACCCGTCTCTTGCGTGATACCCAAAATTTTGAATATTCCTATCTAATATGATTTATGACCTGCAAGGTTGCCAGAGTAATAATTATACACTGTTAATAATAGGCCAGAGGAGAACTGGCACCCCGACAGAGTCTGGTTTCTCCCAAGGTTTATTTTTCTCTATCATGCCCTGATGGAGTTTTGGTTCCTTGCCACTGTCGCCTTTGGCTTGGCTTGCTCAGTTGGGGACACTCAAATTATGATCCAAGTTACTCAACTAAATATACAAATAGAATTTATTAATTTGGTCATATATAATTCTATAAACTATCCAAATTAAACTAGCCAAATCAAATTTTGTTGCAATGTTGTCCTGTTTAACACTGTGAAGCTGCTTTGAAGCAATCGTCATTGTAAAAGCGCTATATAAATAAAGTTGATTGATTGATTGATTGATCATCATCTTTCTTTATTATTGTTAGCACTACCTAGAACTAAAGCGGCGTCTCTTCGGAGCTGTCATTTTCTTAAATGAGCCGCGGCAATGTTTCAAATGAGCTTCTAACGCTAGACAAATGCCTTTATTTTCAACGCGATCACCTTGTACCCAAACCATTTCAAAACTAAGGAGCCATTTGTCCTCCGATTACAAACAAGCTCCTCTGCGCCACGTTTGCGGGACTCATGTTTCGCGCCGGGACAGTGTGTGTGTGAGAGCGGGAGGCAGAGCGGCAGAGAGATTAGGGTTGTGCCGATGGACGATATCATCGTCCATCGTGATGGCTGACCAACACTGGTGCGACACACACTAATCCTCTTCTATAGTTAAACAAAAAACTTTGCAGGGATTGCTCTGTAAATTAAATTGAGAGTATAACTAAAGCATATATGCTATTTTAAATACTGTAGTCTATGCCAGATATATAGCCTACATTTTTAAATAATCCATTTCATAAGCATGCGTGTTTATTTTAGTACTTCTGTAAGCGAAACAACACACTACAGCCTGTAAAACATTTAAACGATTATCAGCTAATAATGGTAACATAAAGATTAAGACAATTAAATATTAGTTTAAAAAATATATATATATTTTCCCACAAATTAGGTCAGCTTGGAGATGAATGTGGGACACGAGCTGGAGACACCTACTCGAATATCTTTGTCTTAATGTTTTCTCCTGATGTTGCAAAGCAACACGTGTTGTAAAACGTCTGAAGAGCGAATTTTATCTTCCACAGGGTCAAGACATTTAGGCTATGTTTGATTATGCACTGCCAGAGAAAACAAAATTAAAATCGGCCGTGTGTGTGTGTGCCAAGTCTAATAAGAACAAACCGTGTTAAATAAAATTGGAAGTAAAAAGGTATTCATCCTACATTGTTTTTTTCTACTTCACCACAGTAAAGCATGTGAATGGGTAGGCTATAATAGACTTAATTATAAGCAAACGAAAATAAAAAGTGCACAACTCTTTACTTTGTTTCCCCTCACGTGCAACCTAGCGCGGGTGAGTCCTTATTTGGGTTAGCAAAATAACGAAATAGAAAATAGTATTCATGTAAAGAGATAGTAAAATACAGATATAGTAAATTATATTCATCGTCCAACATATACAGTATGTTTTAGTTTTACTGTAAACATTGTCAACTGCCAATTTAGGGGACATCACCCAACCCTAAGAGAGATGAGACAGTTGCGAAATTGCAGGCGCGGCTGTTATTTCAAATAGCGCAGCATATTTTAAACTAATCGGTTAACTGGTTTCAACCGGCTAATGAGGCTCGGTGGTCGCTCAAGAAAATGTTTAGTTTTCGCCCACCCCTATGGTGGACAGCCATTTTCAGGTCTCTCCAGAGATGCTCAATTGGGTTTAAGTCAGGGCTCTGGCTGGGCCATTCAAGAACAGTCACGGACTTTTTGTGAAGCCACTCCTTCACTATTTTAGCTGTGTGCTTAGGGTAATTGTCTTGTTGGAAGGTGAACCTTCGGCCCAGTCTGAGGTCTTGAGCACTCTAGAGAAGGTTTTCGTCCAGGATATCTCTGTACTTGGCCGCATTTAACTTTCCCTCGATAGCAACCAGTCGCCCTGTCCCTGCAGCTGAAAAACACCCCCACAGTATGATGCTGCCACCACCATGCTTCACTGTTGGGACTGTATTGGACAGGTGATGAGCAGTGACTGGTTTTCTCCACACATACCGCTTAGAATTAAGGCCAAAAAGTTCTATCTTGGTCTCATCAGACCAGAGAATCTTATTTCTCACCATCTTGGAGTCCTTCAGGTGTTTTTTAGCAAACTCCATGCAGGCTTTCATCTGTCTTGCACTAAGGAGAGGCTTCCGTCGGGCCACTCTGCCAGTCTCTCTTTATCATTTTTGTGGTGTCAATCCTTGGTATGGTTGGGTAGCCTTCCCTTCTGTGGATAGTGGATTTTGTACAGTTCTGGCTAACATATTTAAACCGATAATTGTTTTGTGGGTCCCATTGGTTTTGTTTGTTGGTCTTTTTTTAAACTATTTTTGGCTGATGTTAATAAAGTGGTCTCTCCAGAGACGGCTCTGCTATTTTCTTCAGCTCAACTTAGAACTTGCTCTGGACACCTATACATGGTGTGAACAACTTGGGATTCTACGCAGACCACGCTACATACACCATTCGTGGAAGACACTTCAGACGTATTACTGTTCGTCTTCGAATAGTATTCTGGTTATCTGCACTAACACCTGTGCTTCCGGTGTATCACCCCAGGCAAACCGTGTAATCAACTTTGGGAATCTGAGACCAGTAAGCTTTGATCCCATCCTTGGAAATGGCAAACCTGCTTCTTCAAATATGCGATGTGCGCTGTTGAACACTCGCTCTTTAACTGATAAGGCATCAGGCACTTTCATATATTTTAGATTCATTGCACACCAACTGAAATATTTCAGGTCTTTTATTGTTTTAATACTGATGATTTTGGCATACAGCTCATGAAAACCCAAAATTCCTATCTCAAAAAATTAGCATTTTTCATCCGACCAATAAAAGAAAAGTGTATTTAATACAAAAAAAAGTCAACCTTCAAATAACTATGTTCAGTTATGCACTCAATACTTGGTCAGGAATCCTTTTGCAGAAATGACTGCTTCAATGTGGCATGGCATGGAGGCAATCAGCCTGTGGCACTGCTGAGGTGTTATGGAGGCCCAGGATGCTTCGATAGTGGCCTTAAGCTCATCCAGAGTGTTGGGTCTTGCGTTTCTCAACTTTCTCTTCACAATATCCCACAGATTCTCTATGGGGTTCATGGAGGCAGGAGAGGTCAGGTCAGGAGAGTTGGCAGGCCAATTGAGCACAGTAATACCATGGTCAGTAAACCATTTACCAGTGGTTTTGGAACTGTGAGCAGGTGCCAGGTCGTGCTGAAAAACGAAATCTTCATCTCCATAAAGCTTTTCAGCAGATGGAAGCATGAAGTGCTCCAAAATCTCCTAATAGCTAGCTGCATTGACCCTGCCCTTGATAAAACACAGTGGACCAACACCAGCAGCTGACATGGCACCCCACCTCTCTTCTCCAATGTTTAGAGGAGGTTAAATTATGGCTAGCCCAAAACTTCCTCTTCTTAAACGAGGACAAGACTGAGGTGATTGTATTCAGTCCAAATTAACTTTCTCAATGTATAAGCCCTGAACTAGACAGTTTAGCCGCTTATAGATCTTCACGGGTGCAGAATCTAGGTATCATTTTTGACCAGCATTTAAGATTTGACAGACATATCTCATCTGTTGTTGGATCCAGCTTTTACCAGTTTCGTCTACTATCTAAAATTAAACATTTTCTCTGCGCAAAAACTCTCGAAATGGCTGTTCATGCGTTTGTCACGTCACGTTTAGATTACTGTAATTCCTTATATTGCGGTATATCTAAATCTCAGTTTGCGCGACTTCAGCTTGTCCAAAATACTGCTGCCAGACTTCTTTCTAAGAGTCGTAAACATGATCACATCACTCCTATCCTTAGATCACTACACTGGTTGCTGATCTGTCAGAGAGTAGATTTTAAAATGCCCCTCTTTGTTTATAAATCCCTAAATAACAGAGTTTCGGTCTATCTATCAGAACTCCTTCACTCGTATACTCCACCCAGAAGCCTCCGTTCTGGTGATCAGGCTTTGTTGGTCGTTTCACGTGTTAGACTAAAGCGTAGAGGTGAACGTGCATTTGCTGTGGCTGGGCCATGACTTTGGAATAGCTTGCCTTTAGAGATTAGGCTGGCTCCTTCCTTGTCTATTTTTAAGTCCTTACTAAAAACGTTTTTATTTTCCTTAGCGTATTGATTACAGTGATAGGTTATAACCTTTAAATATGTGGTTTTATATTCTTTTCTGGTTTATTTATGTGTGATATTATTGCCTCTCTGTACAGCACTTTGGTCAGCCTGGGGGCTGTTGGAAATGTGCTATATAAATAAAATTGAACTTGAACTTGAACCCCAGACCATCACTGACTGGGTACTTGACACTGGACTTCAGGCATGTTGGCATTTCCTTCTCCCCAGTCTTCCTCCAGACTCTGGCACCTTGATTTCCGAATGACATGAAAAATTTGAGCGACAGTCCAGTGGTGCTTCTCTGTAGCCCAGGTCAGGTGCTTCTGCCGCTGTTTCTGGTTCAAAAGTGGCTTGACCTGGGCAATGCGGCACCTGTAGCCCATTTCCTGCACACGCCTGTGCACGGTGGCTCTGGATGTTTCTACTACAGACTCAGTACTCTGCTTCCGCAGGTCCCCCAAGGTCTGGAATCGGTCCTTCTCCACAATCTTCCTCAGGGTCCGGTCACCTCTTCTCGTTGTGCAGCGTTTTTTGCCACACTTTTTCCTTCCCACAGACTTCCCACTGAGGTGCCTTGATACAGCACTCTGGGAACAGCCTATTCAGAAATTTCTTTGTGTCTTACCCTCTCGCTTGAGGGTGTTAATGATGGCCTTCTGGAGCAGTCAGGTCGGCAGTCTTACCCATGATTGCGGTTTTGAGTAATGAACCAGGCTGGGAGTTTTTAAAAGCCTCAGGAATCTTTTGCAGGTGTTTAGAGTTAATTAGTTGACTCCGATGATTAGGTTAATAGCTCGTTTAGAGAACCTTTTCATGATATGCAAATGTTTTTAGATGTATGCCAAAATCATCAGTATTAAAACAATAAAAGACCTGACATATTTCAGTTGGTGTGTAATGAATCTAAAATATATGAAAGTTTAATTTTTATCATTACATTGTGGAAAATAATGAACTTTTATCACAATATGCTAATTTTTGGAGAAGGACCTGTATATTTATCTCAAGCTCGTCTCCCTCGTAGAGGTGGAGGGTTAGCTGTAGTTTGTTGTGTGAGTATCACAATATCAAAGCTTGAGTTCCATGACGTTGCATCATTTGAATACTTTGCGTTGAAAATTACTGGCAACACCTCAATGGCTGTAATCCTAATTTATCGACCTCCAAAAATTAATTCAGATCTTTTCTCTGAGATAAGTGAGTTACTTACGCTTCTCTGTGCTAGTTATTTATCCATAATTGTCCTGAACTGTTTCAACTTAGCTCAACATGTACATTTTGCTACTCACTCTAAGGGTCATACACACGTCTTATATAATATTCTAGTTAGTGGAACTGATTTAGCTTTTTCAGATCACAAACTCGTAAACTTCAGTTTCAGTTTCCCAGCATCAATATCGCCTGTAAAAAAAATGCTCACTTATCGAAAAATTTGTTCTGTGGACTCATTTGCTTTCTCTAATTCACTAAGGGCTTCTACTTTGTCAGATTGCTTACTATCCGACTGTCCTTCAGAAATCTGCAGCATTTATACAATTTCCTAAATACTAGATACATGCTACTGTTGAAACCAGACTGGTTCCATCTGCACGTGTGCACTCAGAGCTATGAAAGATATGGGTCATGACTTGGAAAGACTTTACAGGAAAACTGGACTCATTGTGCACTCTTTGGCTATAAAGGAACACTTGCTCAACTACCATACAACCCTCAATGCTGCAAGATCCTCATATTTCTCATCTACTATTAACAATTCCATGTGCAGGCCAAAATCTCTGTTTGCCATGGTCAAAAATCTCATTAATCCTCCACAACATGTTATTTCTGGCTCTGAGGTGCTTGTGAATAATTATGCACAACAAATTGAAGTCAACCACTGCATCCCTTTCCAAAGACACCGCTCATACAACTGACTAAATGTTCATTTGACGTCAGCTGACTCGGCTCACTCCACAAACTCTCTCTCTGCTTTTGCTCTCACTACATCTGCTGCCCCCATTCTTAAGAAACCTAGTCTCGACCATCTAAACATGAATAATGATATTTCAGTTTTTCTTTTAAATAAATCTGCAAAAATTTCAACAATTGGTGCTGTGTGTACATTAATGAGAAAAAATAAAGATTTTAAATGATTTTAGCAAATGGCTGCAATATAACAGAGTGAAAAATTTAAGGGGGTCTGAATACCTTCCTTACCCACTGTATATAGGCCACATAAAAACATAATTTAAAATATTTATAATATATTTTTTAATGTATAAAAATATGTGAATGTAGTATAGCGACTTATAACCACAACTAAATTGAAGCCACAAGTGTGGTCATGCTTCATTTAAAATCTGAGGCAGTTATGTCCAGAACTATGAATTTTATGAAACATTTTCAGGATTTTATTTCGATAAGATGCTATCAAACATGTTTAGCTAAAATATCCATTACAGTCTTTTGTCTAATGTCTGGAGATGAAAACATCTCAATTAATGCTACAATGTGCTCACTCGACCAACGTTTAACACCTTTGAGTGTGAGACGTATTCCTTGAAAGCCTTTTTGGCCTTTTGTTATGAATCTTTTGTTTTCTTCATAGCTTTTATAAAGCCACTCTAGCCTTAATGCCTGCCTAAATGGCCCATTAACAGCACAGTAATCCATTCACATATGTATCACATATAATATAATAATCCAAATATTATCTGCAGTCTTCCTAAAAACTAAATAAAAGCACATTATGTGAATTATTGTAACAAAATAGACACAGCTCCTGGTCGAACAGGTGCATTAGAGCTACAGTTAGCATCAAGCTACACAACACAATTTAAAATATTAAAATTACACTTTCATTTTCGTTCTTCACAGAGGCAGAATGAGGAAGTGTACACACAGGAGCATAGACATAATAAATACATAGACGCCCTATTGGCCGCTGGATCGTACGTCAACGGCGCCGCCATATTGCGGAGGGCAACATTCACATAACTCTCATAACTGGAATTGAGAAAAATGCCTGCTTCGTGTGTTTCTTGGTGCTGTACAAATCGCCGCACAATTGGAAACAGCTCTCGGGGAATTACCTTTCACAAGTAAGACTGAACATTTGTTTCTGGTTGGTTTGGTCATTATATAATTAGTAATAGTAATGTTAGTTGGCCATCAGAGTCAGTCAGACTAAAATTATGGAGGACCAAACCTGCATAAATTAAAAATGAATAAATGAATAAGTAAATAAATTAATAAATATACAAATATGTAAATAAGCAGATAGATAGATAAATAAATGTTATAATAGGAAAATAAATAAAATAAACAACTTGATAAAATAAATATATGATTCATTTTTAATCAAATAAAATGTTGTATTTTTCCCTTAATTTATTATTTTCTGCTTTTATACATTTTATAAAAATATTTTTAACTTTTATTTATTCTCTTAGTTAATTTTAATATTTATTTATGCATTAATTTATTTTTACATTTATTTATTCCCACATGTATTTATTTTTACATTTATTTATTCCCACATGTATTTATTTTTACATTTATTTATTCCCACATGTATTTATTTTTACATTTATTTATTGATTGATTCATTCATTTTTACTTTTCCTTGTGCAACATGGAAATGAGGAGGGCGGTCCTTGTATAGCTTCAGCGCATCATTGGTTGAGAGCTCATAATCGTCAGACGAGCTATAGAGTAGAGTTTTCAAAGTTAATGGCGGCCGGATAGTTCTTACACAGTCACAGACACCAAACAACTTAGCAAATGTTTCCAGCAGTTTGACCCATTGAGAGATAAGTTTCAATGGTACTTATCGGAAGTAAGTACGATGGATGTCAATTCCCACCTTAGTGCCATCTGACTCTATGATTTGAATGTGCTGGGAAATATTTTGCAGAGTGCCTTACAATTCAGTCTGTACTTCCACATTCATATCTGAATATAGCCCCCCTAAAACATCGATTAGTACATCTAATATAAACAACAGTCATTTGATGCGTTGTTTTCGACTTCATTCGCTAAACTGCGCCACTCTCTACCGTTAGCTATTTGTGAAACGTCCACCATTGTGTACATACAAAAGCTACAACCTGTCAAGTTCAAAATCTGTGCGATTCAGATGGCACTACGGTTGTAGTGACGTCTATCGTACTTCCGATAAGTACCCCTGAAACTTATCTCTCAATGGGTCAAACTGCTGGAAACATTGATATGTTGTTTGGTGTCTATGAAAGAACCATCTGTCCGCAATTTACTTTGAAACTCTCCTCTATCGCTTTATCAATGCTTGAGCTCTCAACCAATGATGCGCTGAAGCTACACAAGGACCGCCCTCCTCATTTCCATGTTGCACACGGAAAAGTAAAATAAATGAACTGATAAATAAATAAATATAAAAATAAATACATGTGGGAATAAATAAATGTAAAATTAAATGAACTGATAAATAAATACATGTAAAAATAAATATACAAATATAAATATATAAAATATATAATATATAAATATATATAAAATTAATTAATAAAAAAAAACATTTTTTTTAAATGTAAAATAATAAATTAAGGAAATATACAACATTTTATTTGATTAAAAATGTATCATTTATTTTATCAAGTCGTTAATTCTGTTATTTATTTTCCTATTATCACATTTATTTGTCTATCTGTTTATTAATTTACATATTTGTATATTTATTTATTTACTTATTCATTAATTCATTTATTTATTTTTAATTTATGCAGGTTTGGTCCTCCATATAAAATAGCTAACGTTAGTGATGTCGCTATTTAACTTAGCTGTGAAAGTTGAGACATGAGTTGAAATTATTTATATTTTAGTTTTAGCGTATATTATATTATAAGGTACATTTCCTGAAATCTAAATATTAATTTATATTTTCTTAAAATCGACTTTCATGACGAGTTCTCGCATCGGGTAGGCGACTGACATATTGTGACTCTTAGCGTAGTTAACTAAGTTAGCTGGCTAGCTAACTTTTCTCACACATTGACGGTTTCCCAAAGACAAAGAGTTGAGGAGACAGTGGGAAGTTGATGATTCCTGAACAGCTACGATTCTAGCGGTACATGCACACCGATTTAGCCAGGATCACGTCGAGCTCCTCTTCAATTCAATTCGAGCATCAGGTAGGGATTTCATATATTTAGAAATTATAAAAATATATAATTTGAAAAGAGGTACTATCTGATTAAAGAAAGAGCTGCATGAGTAATCGTAAAAAATTATATTAATTAAAATACCTAAACTATCTTTTTCTTAAATGACAATTATGTCTATTAAACCTTTGACAAGTTAGGATAACAGCAAAAATCGTGATTCATCCAGAATCACAAATGTATCCATTATTGTGCTGCTCTAGTTTGTTTACCCAAATATGAAACTTTAAAACACCATCAGGCCAAGACCAAGTGTGTGTGTGTTTGGTTTTTAGGGGATGGAATAACAATCCTACTGCAGGCCAGATCCAGGGCATTTTCCGGCGTCTTATGGTCCAGTGCAGTGTCTCTCCACTTCAGGGAATGCGGAACCACAGGATGAGACTGTGTCACTATCGGGGGTCCGTTCTTCATGCATTGCTAACTCAGTTAGCTGGATTTGATTGTTGACGATTTGGCCTGATCTTGGATTGTTTGGTTCTTCGAAGCTCATCCTGGACTTGCTGTCATAGCAACAGGTCCGAACTCAAACGTGCTCAGGAACAGTTTATTTCATGTAAACAGGATTAGACTTAATCTTTAGGTTATACTTAAAATCTGTCCCAGCCACTGCTACTTTATTACAAGAGTTCATTACTGAACCAGGGTCAATAATCATTTTAAATAATAATGGTAACACTTTACAATAAGGTTGTATTAGTTAACATTAGTTAATGCATTAATTAACATAAACTAACCATGAACAACACCTCTGTTTAGCATTAGTTCATCTTTGTTAACATTAGTTAATAAAAATACAGCTGTTCATGTTAGTTCACAGTGCATTAACTAATGTCAACAAGATTTTATTCATGCATTAGTAAATGTTGAAATTAACATTAACAAAGATAAATAAATGCTTTATAAGTGCAGTTCATCGTTAGTTAATGTTAACTAATGCATTAACTAATACAACCTTATTGTAAAGTGTTACCTTAATAAAATATAAAAACGTATTTGAAAATATTATAATGCTGTGTATAATACTATAGACACAGCCACTTGATTGAGAGATTTATTTGTGATGTAATAATTACTTTATCATTTTATTGGGGTCTTGCACACATGCTGTACAGTTAATCTGAGCTGTGCATCCATTTGAGTGGTGACAGATATTATGAGATGGCTTGATGCGGCACCGGAGATGAGTAATCTCAACAACTCAATCCAGATATTTTAATCCAGTCCGCAAATTTGTTTGATGAACCAAATTAGCCAGAGATCAGTTATCACTATTAAAAGATCTGTGATCTGTCAAATCATCTCAGATGTATTAAGTGAGGTACGAAGAACGAACCCCAGCTGTTGAAATGTCATCTCTAGCAGTCGAGGAAACTGAGGAGTTTCCATACCCTTTTGAAACAGTTTCTGCACTTGTGTGTGACCACAGCTACCTGCCAACCTGCTTTGGTAGCCTTGCGGACAATGCCCTTGCGTACATTTCAGGTTTTGTGGTGCGTCAGATTTTGAGAAAGCTTTCCTGTGATGTGTACTGTGCTAGCTTGGTGGCAGATGCTGTCCTTTGATCAGAACTTGCTTTCACTGAAAAACAATGGAGGCTGATGATTTCTTCTGAAGGTACAGTGAAGGTGGTTCTGGTTTTCTCAAGGAGTACATTCAAGAAAAACAGTTTGGAATTGACAACCATTAGTTATCATTAGGTGTGTCTGTCTTTCACAGACTGAGGATGCACAACATTGCCAAACGTATCACTCTGACACTACAGTGGCAACACTAGAAAAAGCTCTGCAAAACAATTATTTTCAAAGGATTTTTAGCTAACCTCTGGTGACCCTAGAAAGGATGACTGATTATAGATGATTGATGGATAATATATAGCCTTTTGTTATTATTATTATTATAATACCAATACTATTATATTATTATTGTACCAGTATTTAATTTACTATTTTTATTATTGTCTATATTATTCTGCCATTGATATTATATTGTATTTGCTATTGTTATTATTGTTGTTGTTCTTATATTATACCACTTGTGATTATCAATCTATTATAGTTATGCTGTTAAATTATTGTACTATTTACTAGTCACTATTTAACTTATTTTGTATTAGTGTCTATATTCTAATTGATATTTCATATTCCATTGCTATTATTATAGTATTATACAAACTATATGCTATTATCAATATATGATATTATACTACTGTATTTTTGATATTATATAGTTATACTATTCATTACTATTATAAGAACCTCTGTAGGACCCCTGGGGGTCCCCGGACCCCAGTTTGAAAAACCCTGCACTAAACGATTTACTATTACTTTATCTTATATTTACAATTTGCATTGCACTTGTATCATTTGTGTATAAATGATCCATCAATCTTCTTTGTTATTGTATATTTGGAGTATCTATCTGTAAATATTTATTATTTTAATGCTATAAAAATACTGAAAGCAGCCTGTCAGTGTGATTTGTATTTGCCCATTTGTTTCATTTTCTCAATGACGGTCAATTCTAAGCACAAGAAAAGCTAAAAGCGGGTTAAAGACAAAATGGTTTTTCCACAATAAGAAAACTTTATTTCATTTAATGTGACAATTAAATTATATCTCAGTATGGGCGTCTTCACAATTATTATCCAAGACTAAAAAGCCAAATACATTACAAGCACTGATCTATATAAATGTTCTCTATATAAATCACTGGTTACAAGCCTTACCTTTGACAATTCCATATTAAAATAAATATTTATAAGTCTAACTATCGAGATTTTAAAGAACTAGCGATCGAAATTTGTGTACATCTTAAACTCATGAAATTGGTAGATAAATGTAAACGTTATTTTTATTTTTATCCAGAGAAACCGCAGATCACACGTTTACTTGCATTTGTTCACAGCGCTGTCTTGCCCTCCGCAATATGGCGGACGCGTTGACGTACTGCAGCAACGTTCTAAAACGGCCAATAGGGCGTCTATGTATTTAATATGTCTATGCACAGGAGCGTGTCATTCAGGAGGGCAGTGTTGAGTCACGCAAGATGATTGACAGCTCAAGTGGACTAATGAACGCTTGATGACTCATTTCTGATGCAAATCAGGAAGAGGAGAGACAGAGAGAGCTCCGGACATGTTTCAGCTCTTTCATATCGGATAATTCAGTGAGAAATGAATAGAAATCGTATTCTGTATGACAAAATATTTTTCAAACATGTGATAAATCAATATTTCTCCTAATATGTGCACTTTTGAACTAAGAGCTGAACTGAAAGCTGTTCTGTGCGAGCTGTGTGAACACAACTGAACCGCTGGAGACGAGAGAGAATTCATTTGCGTGTGATATTCCGTTCAAAATATCATTCATAACAGATTGATTATTTTGCACTCCTGACATAAATTAAGAAATGAATGTCACTGCAACCCAGTTTGATCATAAACAGTGTTCAAATAACGAAACTGGAGTCTTTAATCTGTCTAATGATAGTGAGCTTGTCCAGATAAAGTAAGTGTGTGATGTTTTAATGAACAGTGAATGTTGAACAACAGTGATCTGGGGACGTCTGCGATCTTTGACACTCAAGGGGTTGTCTTGCTTAGCATGTTAACTTATGAATTAATGCAAAAGAAACAGAAGAGACTTCAACATTGTTTGTTTAAAATATACTTTGAAAGACATTTGATTTAAAATATACTTTGAAAGACATATGATTTAAGAATTCAAGAATGACTTTTTGTATTGTTTGATATCTTGCATATCTCTGGCCTTCAATTTAAATGTATGTTTTTGAATTTGTTGCATCTTTAAACACTTACTTTGGCAGTTTTACATTGGGACCTCATACTGCATTAATTTTAAGAAATGAATGCCCAGAGTATACAGATTTCCATCAGATGTAACAGTATTATTATCTATAATCATGTCTTAATTTTTAACGAAGGTGGCTTTTGTGTATAGGACATGTTTTGTCCCTTATCTTAAGAATCAGTGAGCTACAATACACTTTTACCATGATAATGGACAATGCAGATATTTTGTCTAAATACTGAACCCAAAGCGCCAAGAACATGCTGAAGTTTCGCAAAAAAAAACTTAATGTAGGCTTATTATATCATCAGCTGTGTTACGGCAGCAACTCAAGCCAAGCTTGTTTGAGCAGACAGAATTAACAAAGCGTTGTAAGCATGATGATAATGCTAACAATCTCAATCCGTTAGCACAGCAGTCGCAAAGCTAACGGCAAACAATTTCACTTACAAACTCTGCACATCGCAGCAAGCCGTTCTTTACAGGGAGAAACAGAAAGGAAGGTGGTTGTGTGCAGAAGGGAGAGAGAGAAAAAAAAGAGAAGAAGCAGCAGGCTTGGACACTGCTCATGACTAATTTGCTGTATTTTTACCATTATATGGTAAACATTTTTACCTTACTATGGCAATAATAATTATAAAGTACATAGACACAACCAAAAAAAAAGTAATAGCCTGTTAAATTTAGTTTACTTCAAATAAAATGTAAAAAAATGGCAATGGCTAGACAGATATGAAATGACTAGGGACTAGGGATGCACAATATGATATATCGGCCACCATGTCAGGTTTTAATGTCAACGTTACAGAACTGATAAGAAAATTTGGCTGATTTACCAAAGGGTTAGTCAGTGCTCGACAGTGTGACCATTTCATTCACATTTGCGACTAAAAATAGATGTGTGCAAATCGTACAATGTATTTTGGAGCATGTGTGCGAATAAAAAAAATCACTGTGGCTCAGTTTTAATTAATCAGTTTCAGTTCTTAAATGTAAGATCATAGAAAGACCTTAAATGGTATAACAAGCATCTTAATGATCATTTTAAGGCATCTTATATTTTGGGGTTGGAAAAACAAATTGCCTAATATGATTTTATTAAACTGCGAAAGGCTATGATTTCATTAAATACATGTAAGCACTTTCAAATCCTGAAAATGGCGCTATTGTGCGTTCTACAGATTCATGCTTCATATTACTTGAGATCAGTTCACAATCAATAAATAGCGCACATTTATGCCAAGCGAATGCTTATGAACTATGCTGATAAATTATGAATGTTTACTTTACTGTGTTTATATTGTAATATGTTGTATACATTTGTAAGAGTGCATATTTGAATCGCCCTCATCTAAATTTGAATGAGCATCCTACAATAATAAAGCACATACATTTCAAAATAAGAGTCTCAGTGTATTTTGGGCTTGTTTATTAAATAAAAGCCACGCAGTGTGTCCAATTCCCACCCTGGCTATTATTTGATTACACAAACTGTATGTCATTTAATTTAATTCCATTTAATTTAAAGTAAACTATTGTATCTCCTGCCTAAGAAATTATTATTCTAATTATTATTCTTTTGTCTTCGTTGTAATCACTGAAGTCTCTCCATTCAAACTGTTCTATTCAAACCTCATTTCATTGATCAAACGTCTCACTTCACTTTTGTAAACTGTAACAAATGCCTTTCTTGAAAATAGAAACATTTCAGTGAGTTTTACTATAAAAATTATTCATAAAAGTAACTTCTCAGGTGACAGGTGCATCTTAGGGCTAGCTAGCTAGCATGTTAGCTTAGCACACCATCAAAACAACAATTTATGAGATTAAAACCATGTTTTTGTATAACTTTATGTGATCTCACAAGTAAAAAAATATATGGACTGAATGTGCACAGGGCGCCCTCCAGCTGCCAGTATGAACTGAAAACAGCACATCAGAGTATGCAGCGCTCAATGATACATCTGCGGATTTTGGGTAAAGATTGAATAAATATTACTCTTCTGTATAGAAATTTGACACAAACATATGAGAATCTGTCAATATTTCTCCACATCTGCACACTTTTGAACTAAAAGCCCTGAGGGAGTCTTAATGACGAGCACAGGAGTTTTTTATGAATGAGAGCAGCTCACGCGCAAAAAGGTACCGACGCCGGTTTTCATATTCATAACTCCTGACACATATTATAAATTTACGGTCACAAATTACGGTATTTAAGAATACCGACCCCCACTACTGCATCTCACCCACAGCGGAAACGCCAAAAGTGGCGCAAGAGGAAGCAGAAGAGAGGTAAGCGCGGAGGTATCCGGGCTAGGCTAGCAGCTGCCCCACACAAGCCAGCTATCCCCACCATTGTACTGGACAACGTACGCTCTTTGGTCAATAAACTGGATTACATCTGACTACTGCGCTCAACCCAGAGGACTGTAAGGGGGACTGTTGTGTTTTTGTGTTAACGGAAACATGGCTCGCCATACAGCTTGACCAGCTTTTATGCTATCGAGCGGACAGAGCTCACATTGAGGGAGATCAGACCCGCGGCGGCAGGCTTTGTGTTTACATATCAATGATGCGTGGTGTCGTGATGCTGTTGTGGTCTGTAAACACTGCTCACCCCTGGCAGAGTTTATGATTATTAAATGCCGGTCACTCTATCTACCGAGGGAATATACAGCCATATTATTTGTGGCTGTATATATTCCTCCCAACTCCAACAACAACAGGAATGAGGCACTGTATGAACTGTACCAGTAAGCAGCAGACAACCCACCCAGATGCTTTTCTCATCTTGGCTGGGGATTTCACTAGATTTAATTATATCACATGGAACTTATCCTACTGAAATAAACATCATACCACAAAGTGATGATGTCACTGATCACTACCTTGTAACGTGCACATTGCCTACTGCTGATATTTGCCATACTGCTCCACGTTACAGACCAGGTAGAACGATTCTCCTAAACACTATAGATAAATTCACTAATAACCTACCAGATTTATCTCAGCTGCTGAGTGTACCCAAACACACTAATGAATTAGAGGAAATGACTAGCACTATGAGCACCATTTTCTCTGGCACATTAGAAACTGTTGCACCGATCAGATTAAAAAAGGTAAGAGAGAAAAGTACCGCACTGTGGTACAACAGTTTTACTCACGCTATCAATAGAGAAACTCTTAATCTAGAGCGCAAATGGAAACAAACTCATTTGGAGGTCTTTAGAATCGCGTGGAAAGACAGCACATCCCGTTATAAAAAGGCTCTAAAAGCAGCCAGGGCCGAGCATATCCGCGAACTAATAGAAAATAACCAAAACAACCCCAGGTTTTTATTTAGTACAGTGGCCAGGTTAACAAATAAACAGACATCACCTGAGCAAAATATTCCAGTACAGTTTAGTTGTAATGACTTTGTAATGAATTTCTTAAAAAAAAAAAAAAAAATTCGAAAGCATCAGAAATACAATTATAAATGTTCAACCTTTGACAGCGTCTAATGATTCAGCCTCAATTATCACCCCTGAAGAACAACTGCAGTGCTTTACAACTATAGGACAGGAAGAGCTAAATAAACTTATCATTGCTTCTAAACCAACAACATGTTTATTTGATCCAGTACCAACTAAACTACTGAAAGAACTGTTACCTGTAGCAGAAGTCTCTAACTCTAGGTCATGTCCCAACATGGCCGTTATTAAACCTCTCATCAAGAAACCACAACTAGACCCAAATGAATTTGCAAATTACAGACCCCTTTTCAAATCTTCCATTTTTGTCTAAAATACTAGAAAAAATAGTTTCTGCTCAATTGTGCTCTTACCTACAAGAAAACGATATCTATGAATAATTTCAGTCTGGGTTCAGACCCCATCATAGCACAGAAACTGCGCTCGTTAAAATCACAAATGACTTACTCTTAGCTGCTGACCAAGGCTGTATCTCAATACTTGTTTTACTTGATCTTAGTGCCGCATTTGACACCATAGATCATAAAATACTCTTAGATCGTCTACAAAATTACACTTTTTTATAACATTGGTAAATTATGGAGTGCCACAAGGATGTGTTAGGCCCTCTGTTATTCTCAATATATATGCTGCAACTTTTAATATTATAAGAAAACATGGAATTAGTTTCCACTGTTATGCCGATGATACTCAGTTATATATTTCAGCTCGACCAGATGAAATCTCAAAATTATCCAAACTGTCAGAGTGTGTTAAAGATATAAAATATTGGATGAGCTGTAATTTTCTCCTATTAAATTAAGACAGAGGTATTACTTGTTGGACCAAAAACCTGTACACAGAATCTCTTAGAATATAATTTGCTTTTAGAAGGCTGTACCATTTCTTCATCCTCTACAGTTAAAGACCTGGGTGTTATATTAGACAGCAACTTATCTTTTGCAAATCATATCAAATGTTACAAAACAGCCTTCTTCCACCTCAGAAACAATGCTAAGCTATGTAACTTGCTATCTGTTTCTGATGCAGAAAAGTTAGTTCATGCGTTCATGACCTCTAGACTAGATTAACGTAATGCATTACTAGCAGGATGGTTCTGCATCCTCAATAAACAAGCTACAATAAGTCCAAAATGCAGCTGCTAGAGTTCTTACTAGGTCACGAAAATATGATCATATAACACCAATTTTATCATCACTACACTGGTTACCTATTAAGTTCTGTATCAATTAAAAAGTATTGCTACTGACCTATAAGGCGCTAAACGGTTTAGCTCCTGTGTATTTAACTGATCTTCTATCGCCTTATAACCCATCTCTGGGCTTCTGGTAGAACGCTGGATATCTAAGTCCACTAAAGGAGGAAGAACTTTCTCACATTTGGCACCTAAACTATGCAATAGCCTACCTAATAATGTTCGGGGCCCAGATTCACTATCACAGTTTAAATCTAGATTAAAGACGCATCTCTTTAGTCAAGCATTCCCATAATGCTTCTCATAATCTTGTACTACAATTATATCAGTGCACATGACTGTCTTTGCTTAATGCTTTGAACAGCAGCTACGCTAATTATTTTCCTGTTCTGTTTTATCTTGGGATGCCTGTCCCAAGGTAACTATAGAGTCCGTCAGCTCCAGCCTCTCATACAGACTGATGACCATCACCTGTGAAGAGATGACTCCAACTCCTGCGAGGACTTCAGATGAGGCAGCTGCATCAACGCGCCCTTGCTTTTCCTTAAACTTAATCATTGCTACATGTATTCCTATTTTCACTTCATTGTGCCCAGAGACTATCACTGCCTACATCACCAAGTGAACTGATGATGTAACAGTCACAAAAACCATCACAGCCAACCAGAAGCCTTGGTTGACAGAGGAGGTTTACAGACTCCTAAAGGTTCGGAACAGTGCCTTTAGAGCTGGAGATGAGGTAGGCCTAAGGACAGCTAGGGCCAATCTGTCACGTGGGATCAGAGAGGATAAGAGACAGTACTCCAGGAAGATAGGCCATCGTTTCAGCGACAGCAGAGACAGTCGGAGCCTGTGGCAGGGGATTCAGACCATTATAGACTACAAGCCCCCACCACGGACCTGTGACAAAACCATCCCCTGCTGAACACACTGAATGCCTTTTCGCTCGCTTTGAGGCACAAAACAGCACCACTGCGATGAAGACTCCACATCCTCCCGGTAACCAGGTGATGACGCTGTCCTCGGACAGTGTGAGGAGATCCCTCAGCAGAATCCCAGGATTGTATTGAGAGACTGTGCAACTTACTGAGGTCTTCACAGACATTTTCAACATCTCGCTAAGTTAGGCTATTGTCCCCACATTCTTCAAGGCTACCACCATCATCCCAGTCCCGAAGAAGTCATCTCCATCCTGCTTCAATTCCTACCGTCCAGTTGCACTTACTCCCATCCTTATGAAGTGATTTGAACTACTAGTCATGCATCACATCAAGTCTGTGCTCCTCCCCTCTCTGGACCCTTTTCAGTTTGCATACGGGCCCAACCGTTCGACCGATGAAGCCATCGCCACTGCACTCCACCCTGCCCTAATACATCTGGACCAAAAAGGACTCATACGTCAGAATGCTGACTTTTTAACACAATTATACCTCAACAGATCACTCACAAACTGGTCCAGCTGGAGCTCAACATCTCTGTGCAACTGGCTGTTGGACTTCCTGACTGGGAGATCTCAGGCAGTACGGGTTGGCAGTAACACATCCAGCAACATCACACTGAACATGGGGGCTTTTCAAGGATGTGTGCTGAGCCCACTCCTCTTCACTCTGCTGACCCATGACTGCACACCGTTATACAACTCCAACCTTTTCATTAAGTTTGCGGACCACACGACTGTGGTGGGGATCTCATTAGCAACAGAGATGAGACAAAATACAGAAGTGAGGTGAGCCACCTGGCCGAGTGGTGCAGCGACAACAATCGTGCTCTGAATGTAGAGAAGACGAAGGAGACTGTTGTTGACTTCAGGAAAGGGCGCACACAGCATGCTCCTCTGTCCATTAACAGTGAGACTGTGGAGAGAGCGAGCAGCACCAAGTTCCTGGGTGTGAACATCACAGAGGACCTCTGCTGGACTAACAACACTGCAGCACTGGCCAAGAAAGCACATCAGCGCCTCTACTTCCTCCGCAAGCTAAGAAGAGCTAGAGCCCCGGCCCCCGTCATGTGCACTTCCTACAGAGGCACTATCGAGAGCATTCTGTCCAGCTGCATCACTGTGTGGTATGGCGCTTGCAACAAGTCCTGCCGGAAGTCACTTCAATGCATAGAACAGCGGAGAAAATCGTTGGTGGCTCTTTCCCTTCCCTCCAGGACATCTACAGCACCCGTCTTACCCGCAAAGCCCTCTGCATTGTAGGTGTAGGTGATCCTACCCACCCTTTTCACCCTTTGCACAGCTTCTTCAGTCTTCTGCCATCAGGGAGGAGACTGCGGAGTTTCCAGGCGAGGACCAGCAGATTGAAGGACAGCTTCATACATTGTGAAAGAACTTCATTTTTACTAGGCCTCAGCTGAAATTATGGCAGGCCTCGGCTGTGTACCAGAAAATTAAGGTCTGTTGCCTATCAAAAACATCAAAGCATGAGAAACAAGAGAAGTCATATTTGTTGTATGGGAAGACTGGTGTGAAGCGCTGGAAAACTGTCATGAAAGTGTTATATAAGAGCTTTTTAAAAAATCAGAAACCCAGGGATTTTCCACAAAGAAATATGATACATGGCAAAGTTTACGTATAATTGTGGCAAAACTGTAAGGTGGAGCTAAAAAAAGTAAAGATACCTATAAGGGCGCTAATTGGATGAAGAATGATAAGAAAAGAGTATAAGAAATTAAGTTTTACCATGAAAGAGTCAGATGAACAGCTGCATCTCACTTTGTTGTTCTTACAATAAAGTTTACTTTTCCTGAGACCTGGAACTTTAACTCTGAGAGATTTTCTTTGACATATTGAAGAAAATTGGGACTTAGAATTTGCCACAACATAAATTGGCGGAGCCAGCCAGGAGCGGGACGGGGCTTGATGAGGACCCACGGTAGCCTGCTGGACTCACAAAACAAAAAGGCGTGCCTTATAAATACGAGGTAAGCAAATTTGCTTATATTTTGTTTTGTGTGGTCCATGTGAGCTGCTGCCTGAGGTAACTGCCTATTACCTTACCAAACGAACAAAAAATAGCTTATTGTTAAATAAATGCTTAAATGCATAATTATACTGAAGGATAAAAAGAGGGTAACTTCCAGGTCTAGGGAATAGCGCATGCATAGTAAAACGCAAGAAGTTGCGTGTTTTCCTGAGTGGGGCATATCTAGAAGAAAAATGCAAGAAGTTGCTTGTTTGGCATGAGTGGGGCATATATAGAAGTAAAACGCAAGAAGTTGCATGTTTGCCTGAGTGGGGCATATTTAGAAGTAAAACGCAAGAAGTTGCGTGTGTGGGGCATTCAATTCGCATTCACGAGTCCACAGTGACGCTGCTGACGCTAGACGCAAAGCATGTGTCTCCAGTTTAAATATCTTAAACTGTGTTCCGGAGATGAACAGAGGTCTTACGGGTTTGGAACGACATTAGGGTGAGTCATTAATGACAGAATTTTCATTTTTGGGTGAACTAACCCTTTAAAATACAAGGAAGCCTTGATTGAATCCAAAGGAATTAAGAAGCATTTTTGGCTGGAAGATGAATATGTGAAAGCAAACGGGCAGAAAGAGTTCTTAACGGAAGAAAGATGAGCTCTTGAAAAGTCTCACTAAAGTCACAAATTTGATGCAAGTTGAAGATGAATGGCCTCTGATAGATTGGCGTGAAGGGGTCAAGAAACACATAACCCTGTAAAATGTAAAACCACACTTGGATAAAATTTGTTTTCCAAGAGTAACTCTTTTGGAGTTACTGCTCACGGCAGTAGAGCTGCAGTTGCCCCCAGTGTTTGTTCCATACTTAAAGCGAAACGTGGGACTACGCTGGCCCCAGGATTTGGGAGGCGCAACCATACTCAAAAACGTCTACATCAGTGTGAGTCCCTGTGAGAGACCCATACAGTGGGAAAGTTAAATACTCTGTGAGCACAAGAGGAGGGGAGGAGTTAGACCCCTCCCCATTACAAGTTGGACACTTGACAAATTGGCTGTGTCAGTGGTTTTCAAAAATAACCCAGAACACATACACCACCTGTGGGTGGAAATACGCAAGAGCAAGAGAGAAGCAGAAAGGCAGCTAGAGTCACAAGAGGATGGAAGCCAAGAAAGAGAAGAACAGGAAGAAGAGTTTTAAAACAACAAGAGAGGGAGGTCCTGGTTGAAGTGTTTGAGCCATTGGATTTTACAACATGTACAAAAAATGAACTATAGATTTCAATCACTATAGTAGGAGGTTTTGATGTTAAATTAACTCCATGTCTTACTTATTCATATTGGACAGGAGGAATAATGTTAACAGGTCGGAGGGTTGATGGAAACGAGCTCTGGAGTTTTGAACTGATCTACCTGGGAGAGGACATTCTTTGGAAACGCAACAACAGCAATTGGTTAGGACTGGAAGACGTGTCATCGAAGCTATTGACTGAGGTACAAATAAGAGTGGTCCTGAAATACATATGAAGCCCTTAAGCCAAAAGACTATTGTTCTAAAATTAGAACACTTGATAAATTAAAAGGTTGGAAATATTGAATAGACAATTCATATAGCAGACAATTTTTAATATAAGAAATCTAAACCTCTTCGGGGAAATAAAATAAAAAAGTAACCTTGAGATGATGGCTTGGGTGTCACAAGAATCAGAGACCCCTGTAGAGCAAATAATAACAGAATACCCAATATGTAGGGATACTATTAGAAATCTATTTAAATAGTAGGAAAAAAGGACCAAAAAATTAAACACAAAGTGGCCAGCAGAGGGAACATTTGATTTACCCATCTGTAAAGAAAGAACCATAAGGCCCAAGATAAGACAAAGAAGATGAAGGAAAAGAGAGTGAAGGAACAAGAAGTGCTAAAGTTGTTTAAGGATTGGGGAATAAGAATGATCAGAGAAAAAGGGATGGGATAAAAGAGGGTGGGAAATATGCAGTAAGAGAGGAAAGACCACCCCCATATGATCCAGTAGCTAGCTACTAAACAACTACCACTAGTGGACGCACAGCTACATGTGACAGGAATAATGCACTTTGAAGAAGAGCATGGAGAAGGTGAAGTGTGGGGGGAGCAGACAGAGCTTTACCACAGGGGTAACAGACAACAAACTGATGAGCAGTCTTTGAAAAGAAGAACAGACTCACCAACAAAACAGTGATATTTCTGCGGTAAGCACCCACGGTGGGCGAGGAAGTTATCTGAACCAGCCTTTTGAAAAACAGGACAAGAGGAGAACCCCACCAACACCGCACAGGAAATATTCAAGAGAAGTGGACAAGAAAGAGTGGAGCACTACAGGCTTGGTTACAGAGGACCCATATCGACCGAGAAGGTAAGGAGGCAAATAAGCCAAGATACCCAAGAGCTGAGAAGGAGCTTAAGCAGGATGAATGAATGGGAACAACCCAAGAGAAAATCTCTCTCAAGCAGTCCTCGCAGAGAATACAAACATGTTTCAGGAACTCTGGCTTGTCGCCTTTGGCTTGGCTTGCTCAGTTGGGGACACTCAAATTATGATCCAAGTTACTCAACTAAATATACAAATAGAATTTATTAATTTGGTCATATATAATTCTATAAACTATCCAAATTAAACTAGCCAAATCAAATTTTGTTGCAATGTTGTCCTGTTTAACACTGTGAAGCTGCTTTGAAACAATCGTCATTGTAAAAGCGCTATATAAATAAAGCTGATTGATTGAACTCTTGTGATGGAAGAAGCGAAGCCCAGGATGCACTGGCAGAGAGGTGGCACCCTGAGAAACAGACCATCAAGTGTCATGATGGGACAAAGAGAGGGTGCAGTAGAGGACAAACAAGAAAAGACCATGCCGTGTCCAATCCTAATCAAGGGACAACAAGTAGAGTATGTGCCATGGGCAGGACAGGATCTGATAGCCCACCTACCAGACATACATGAAGGGGCAGGAAAATGGATCACGCAAGTAGAGAAAGAGACAATGAGAAAGGATCTTGGCAGTTGGAGATGTCAAGACTCTATTGGCAAGAAGTGTGGGAGGAGCTAAAACAAATGAAATCCTTGAGGAAGCACAGCTTCGTGCTGCAGTGGCCCAGACTGGGCTTGATGCCCTTCAACTAGACAGATGCCGTGCCCAGATGTGGAGAGCACTGAGAAAAATTTACCCCACGCAAATGGACCCAAAGCTCCTAAAAGGAGAACCAATGGGGGAAGTAGAGAACCTCACAACCTATGTGCAACGACAGCTGAGAAGGTAGAAGCAGGATCTGGAAAGAGATCCAGAACAAGATCCAGTAATGACCACGCTGTTCAGAAATGCCATAGTGGAAGCAATGCCACCAGCTGTTTAAGCAAGACTGGAGAATGCAGTGGGGCTCAATTCCAAGACATCAAAAGAATTCTGTGACCATGTGGCACATGCTGTGGAACAGCATCGGAAAAATGAGCAGAAACTAAAGTTCTTCACATTAAGAAAAACTGTCCCACAAACCCATGGCCACCACAAATGCAACAGATGAATCAAGCACAGCCAGCATGGCACCAGAATCCACCAGCTCAAGTTTAAGGACCAGTCAATCCATGGCGTGGACCAGATATGGGATACTAGGGCTGCCCAGAGAATCCTATGGGGGGAGTCAGCTGCCAGTGATATCTTACAATGCTGACCAAGAACCAATGCTGCAGGTTAAAGTAGAGGACAAAATGATACCAATGATGCTTGACACAGGAGCCACTTTCAGTTGTTTTAGTCCAGAATAATATTCACCTCCCCAAGTCTGGAAAATATGTTAAAGGACAACTCCGGTGAAAAATGAACCTGGGGGTAATTAACAGATGGTTACCGAGTAGATCGTTCTCTGGGATGCGTTTTCATGAAAATCGAATGTAAAGAGTTTTATCTCTAAAAACAGATTAGCTTATAACGTTAACATATGAGGCACAGGGTAAGTTAATACCACTAACAAGGCTCAAAATAGCCTCACACTAACACGGTAGCATAATGAGGCTCCCTACATGCAAACCGAAGCATTGAGAACTTTGTAAGTGTACAAACAGTTTAATAAGAAGATACTTTATAAACAGAGTACATTACGCGTTAACGGGAAGTAGCCATCTTGGAAAACAGTCTCGACTAGTCGATCAACGAACGCTGTACTAAGCGTGCTGGTCGATAGGAATTAAATTTGTGAAATCTAATTACATGGAAATGCATGAATTATAACTTTATTAAAATATATGGTTAGGGACGGACCATTTGCGATTCCAAGTCACAGTGCATCACTGTGCATCCTGTGTGATTTATAAGCCTTTTGAAAAGTGGGGACCGCTGGCTGGTACACACAATGTAGGTGATCTCAGGTTTTACTATCCTTATGGGGACATTTGGTCCTCACAATGTATTATAAACAAGGACACACACACACACAAACAAATGCCCCGTCTTTGATCTAATATAGATTAGCCGACAACTTTGGTTCGGGAGAGTCTCTGAACTAGATGTCCCGCGACCCCCCTGCTTAGAGGTGTTTTTGTTAGGCAGAGACAGATGTTGACTTCTGTGTGAACTCACAAGGGTTAGTAAAATCTGCAAATGCAATCAGAGTTAGAACAAAGCCAGGAGCTGTGTAACCCAGAAAACAGCAGTATCCACTGAAACCAGAGGCAGTAGAGGGCATTAGAAAAACGATAGAAGGATTGATAAGAGCAGGAGTATTGATTGAGACAAACAGCTATTGCAATACGCCAATTTTACCGGTTGAAAAAGCCAATAAGACTAAATGGAGATTAGTTGCTGCAGTACCTTCCTCAGACCCAGAGCTCCCAGGAAGACCCTCTCCAGATCCAGGACCATCAACAGGTGGACCACAAAGGTATGAGGAGTTCTCCACGCTCAACCTCCCAAGATATTGATTTCCCAGACACTGACATCCCAGAAAACGACCTCGGAGACATTGACATACCAGACCTTGACTAGAGTGAACCATCTTAATGTGACTGAGCAAGAACAAGGTACAGTCGCACACAAACACATTAAGAAGAGATCTTGGGAATGGGCTAGATTTGCTGATGACAATAACACAGAAATAGAACACGATAGTGATATAGACTTGGGACAAGAAAAATTGTTGTACATTGCGCACCATAACAAATGGTACAAGTTGGCAGAATACACTGCCAAGGAAGTAAATAAGAATACCTGTATGTTATGCGCACCGTCACCATTAAAGAAGTTAATGGTACTACCCAATCAATATGACAGTATACACTGTGCGAAATTCTACTCTAGGTACTGTTATATGGCCAAGAAAAATTTTCCATATTGCCCAGCAGAAAGTCTAACTATGCTGGGAATTCATATTATCAGAGATATTACTACAAAGCTGGGTGGGGAAATGTCAGAAGTTAGATGTTAGAATAGATCCACGAAAAAGAGAAACACACCAAAACTACATAATGGACTAATCACTAGAATATGAGTGCTTTAACAAAACTGAGGGCTACTTAAATGTTGGAAAATTTAGAGGCAAATGCTCTATCATCTGGCATCTAGATAAGAACATGTATAGTGATCCGGGTGTATATAAGTCCACTAGCATAATATATGCAACAGCAACTGTAAATAGTAATATGAAAGTGATCCAGACTCATGAGGATTGTAACAATGCAACCTTACATTTTCCATTGATAGAACCCTTGGAAAACCAAAGTGAGGCGGTAGCAGACTATTTTTGGATCTGCAGAGGAAAGAAAATAAGGGCCACCCTACCAGCAGGATGGAAGGGTTTCTGCATTAGGGTAAGGCTGGCCCAGGAAGTTGGAATAATAGATTGGGAACTGAATGAGGAAAAGATATCTGAGCAATCTGACAAACCCCCTGTTAAACAACATAGAACAAAGAGAGCATATGAACCAGACCCTAATTTAAAACTAGATGCAATTGGACAGCCAAGAGGGTTACCTCATAAGTAGTGAGATAGCTTCACGATTTGAGTCCATATTTGTATGGATAACACCAAATAAGAATGCGGAATGAATAAACTACATATATTACAATCAGCAGATATTTATTAATCACACAGATCAAGCTCTAGATGCATTAGGACATCAACTCAAATATACAAGTAAGATGACATGGCAAAACAGGCAAGCGTTGAGCATTTTTTTTTTTAAGATAAAAGCCCACTTCCCACACTATGTATTTTTATTGTCATTCATTATCTTTACCTATTATTATTATACTCATTACACTTAACTGTGAATGAGAGGAGACGACTGAGGGTCTGAAGAAGGTCATTATTCGTGGTACCAGTTAATGCAACCAGATTTAAAGGGAATGATTCGAAAGGGTCTTATAATCACTATATTAAAAACAAGGAGAAGGAAATATTTTTAAATGTACTGTATTTTGAAGTATACTGTTAAGTCCTATGAGAGCCAAAAGAAAAAGGAGAAGGGATCAACGAGCACCTCAGTGCTTAGAAACTGGGCTAGACTCTACTGGTGGTTTAAAAACCTGCTGTCGGCCCCAACACCACTAGGCAGGACCAGAGTACACCTGGCAATGGTGGAGTCAACCCAGATAGCGCTCCAGACCACTGGAAGCGTCTGAGAGTTCCTCTGGCATCGTGGGACGATATCTTATCAACTTCTTATGGTACAAATCACTGAAGAATGTTAATCTACTTAAGTAATGATTCACTGAAATATTAGCCTGCTGAAATGAGTATAATGCAATGATTTATCAAAAGATTTGACATAATGATGTCCCCTCATGGATGTATTAGTTAGGGAAGTGGGATCTTTTACTCCCTTCTAGCCAAGGAGGATGTTTGGTCTCATTATCCAACTGGAGTGTGTCCACATAAGGCAGGTCATTTGGAATAGAAGGATGGATGGCTGATTATTGGCCATAGATAGATTAACAGAGAGAAGACTGAATTTATGGGGACACACTCTGCTAAGAGGGAATAGGTGTGGGACTCAGACTAAGTCCCAAAGGGGGGGATGTGTGGAAGAAATACATTTTTACTAGGCCTTAGCTATGTTATAGTAGGCCTCGGCTGTGTACCAGAAAATTAATGTCTGTTCCCCATCAAAAACATCAAAGCGTGAGAAACAAGAGAAGTTATATTTGTTGTATGGGAAAACTGGTGGGAAGAACTGGGAAACTGTCATGAAAGTGTTAATTGTGGCAAAACTGTAAGGTGGAGCTAAAAAAGAAAAGATACCTAGAAGGGCGCTAATTGGATGAAGAATGATAAGAAATGAGTATAAGAAATTAAGTTTTACCATGAAAGAGTCAGATGAACAGCTGCATCTCACTTTGTTGTTCTTACAATAAAGTTTACTTTTCCTGAGACCTGGAACTTTGACTCTGAGAGATTTTCTGTGACATATTGAAGACAACTGAGACACAACAACATCAGGCTGTCAGGAAGCTGAACTCCCTTCAGACCTTGCCAACCTTCTCTTCTCTTTTTAATCCACGCATCACTGAACTCAAACGTTCCCACATTGTGTAGCATTGGAGTGATCAATCTACCTCTTGGACACAGATAACAGAATGTTCTATGCACTTTATAACTTTAAACAGACTGCATAAACTAATCCGAACTGCACTCATTATTATTATTATTATACCTGCACTTTTTTTTTAAATATATTTTTTAGTTCGTGTTTATATATAATTAAACTGTATTATCTGTATTCTTATGTCTACAGTTAGTGGTTAGTGTTAACTGTACGCACCAGTATCTGAGAGTAACGCAATTTCAACTCTCTGTATGTATGTATTGTACATGTGGCAGAATTGACAATAAAGTAGACTTTGACGTGCAGCGCAAGTCTGTAATATAGGCTACATCAAATTAAAATGAGAACAAAACTATAAACGAATGCTGTGAATTCTTTGTATGCCCACCTTTTAGCACATTTTTATGGGATTAACACACTCAGAGTAATACCTTCGTTAAGTTCATTAAGCACAATTAAGTTGTCAATTTTAAGTTGTAATATGTTTATTTTGTGTGTGTGTGTGTGTGTGTGTGTGTGTATGTGTATGTATAGAAAGAATATCCTGAATATCCTGTAAATGACAGGATATTCTTATGTGTTTTGTATATATATTATTATATACGTATTATTCAGACTTTCAACATTTTTCACATTATCACGTTTATTCGCTATAGCTTAGAAAAAGGTAATAAAATATGAAGGTCAAAGTGCCTGAATAATTATGATTAGGACGGTCATATACATAACATTTTAAAGAGAACATTACTGTAATAAAACATTGTGAATTATTTTGGTTTAGTCGTATTTCAGTGTGTTGTTACGGGAAGAGTGCATTCACGACAGGAGTTACAGATTCTGATTAGCACATAACTTAGTTTAAGTTAGTTTAAGTCACTTGTGCATTTTCATAATTTTGTGCAGATATAAGTTGTAATATTGTTTATGTCGAATAAATGTCTGAATAATCTCATATAGGATGTGTTTCGTTGAGTTCCCTTACGAAATTAACCATGGCTTTACTACAAATAAAACCAAAAAATCATGGTAACCACAAATTAAAGGGGTCATGTACTGCATAAAAAAAAGTTTTATGATGTTTCCTGGGGTGCACTTATAATTTTAGAATGCTATTTACATCAAAAATTGACAATTTATAAATAAGGCATTTTCCCCCACCCTGATTTTAGCCTTCTGCTCTGAACGCTCCATTTTAAGGGTGTGTCCGCTGGGAGACTTTAGTGTAAACACCCACTGCTGTGATGGTTTAACACTAGGCATATATTACATGCGCAAATCGGTGGGCGGGGCCAAACAGGCAGTGATGAAGTAGGTGAGGCGGTGCTTCTCTCCCTTTGACATCATAGATCCCCACTTTGAAAAACCTGTCATTTGCTGGTCCTGGTCCTGGTGTCTATAAAAGCTTTTCTTTGACTAACAACGACGTTTTTTAGCTCTGCAACTTCTAGGATATTCTTATATCACCGTAACCTTTTATACACTCACCTAAAGAAATATTAGGAACACCATACTAATACTGTGTTTGACCCCCTTTCGCCTTCAGAACTGCCTTAATTCTATGTGGCATTGATTCAACAAGGTGCTGAAAGCATTCTTTAGAAATGTTGGCCCAAATTGATAGGATAGCATCTTACAGTTGATGGAGATTTTTGGGATGCACATCCAGGGCACGAAGCTCCCGTTCAATCACATCCCAAAGATGCTCTATTGGGTTGAGATCTGGTGACTGTGAGGGCCATTTTAGTACAATGAACTCATTGTCATGTTCAAGAAACCAATTTGAAATAATTCAAGCTTTGTGACATGGTGCATTATCCTGCTGGAAGTAGCCATCAGAGGATGGGTACATGGTGGCCACAAAGGGACGGACATGGTCAGAGACATTGCTCAGGTAGGCCGTGGCATTTAAACGATGCCCAATTGGCACTAAGGGGCCTGAAGTGTGCCAAGAAAACATCCCCCACACCATTACACCACCACCACCAGCCTGCACAGTGGAAACAAGGCATGATGGATCCATGTTCTCATTTTGTTTACGACAAATTCTGACTCTGACTCATCTGAATGAGCTCGTGCAAATTGTAGCCTCTTTTTCCTATTTGTAGTGGAGATGAGTGGTACCTGGTGGGGTCTTCTGCTGTTGTAGCCCATCCGCCTCAAGGTTGTGCTTGTTGTGGCTTCACAAATGCTTTACTGCATACCTTGGTTGTAACGAGTGGTTATTTCAGTAAAAGTTGCTCTTCTATCAGCTTGAATCAGTCGGCCCATTCTCCTCTGACCTCTAGCATCAACAAGGCATTTTTGCCCACAGGACTGCCGCATACTGGATGTTTTTCCTTTTTCATAACATTCTTTGTAAACCCTAGAAATGGTTGTGTGTGAAAATCCCAGTAACTGAGCAAATTGTGAAATACTCAGACCGGCCCGTCTGGCACCAACAACCATGCCACGCTCAATAGCTTAAATCACCATTCTTTCCCATTCTTGGAGTTCAGGAGATTGTCTTGACCAGGACCACACCCCTAAATGCATTGAAGCAACTGCCATGTGATTGGTTGACTAGAAAATTGCATTAATGAGAAATTGAACAGGTGTTGCTAATAATCCTTTAGGTGAGTGTATCTCAAAAGCTCAAGGAAAAGTTGATTTCTCAATTCATTACTCCTTTAACCATGGTATTTGCAGTAAAACTGTGGTTATACAAATGGTAATCAATCCTCCAAAAACCATGGTTACTACAATTTTCATATAATAAAATAATGGTTCATTTTCATAAGGGTTAATAAATCCACTAACAAAGTAATTCAGTTTACCAGGTGTTCATTCAGCTCTTCAGATTTAGCACACGCAGCTTAAACAGCAATGCTGTTATTTAACAAAGTAATACAAATTAAAAGACGTTTCTTTTAATAACTAGCACTTTTCATCAACAATATGGATTAATTAAAATAATTGCATTAATGTCCGTGCAGAAGCTATTTAATTTGATTTATTCATGGTACATGTATTTTGATTCTTTATTTCTTTTATACCTTTTATACGCAAGTAATGTTGTCCAATGACTTGTTTGCATTATTTAGGTATACCTTTATTTATTTGTAAGGTAATGGATTTTTAAAAAAAAATTTATAAAGAAAGTTAGCCATAGGAGTGTTAATATTAAAACTGACACTGGTTCAAACTAAGCTACTGTGCATGTAAATGTATATGCTTGATTCATGTTAAAGTGCTTGGGACATGGCTTTTAATGGTGAGACTTTTGTTTGGTTTTTGTAATTAGGCTCTCAACAATTGGGATTTGGATTTATTTAAAATTTGGATTTAGATTTTTTGGCCAATATAACAGGTATCAGCTTTCAAATATAAAGAATTATCATAACGGCCAACATATTTATATTGGTGCATCCCTAATTAAAACAGGTATCACAAAATTCAAAGCTCTTCAGAAAGTTTACCTGAAATCTTCTGAGCCTAGAACCTCAGTGTAGTACATAACTTTACACTTGTGAGAGGACACCTGCAGAGTAGCCAAAACATCGTCCACCCTAGGTAGATTTGTGGTGGCACATGCTGGCATTGAGTGGAACTTCCATTGCAAAATATAGAAACCTGGCCATCGAGTCACATGTGAACCCTAAAGAGTGTGTACAGATGTTGGCAGAAAGGTTAAAACAAGAAAAAAAAAAAAGATTTACATGATGTAATATCAAATCTTTTATTACAATCATCCACCACCATAGGCAGAACCTTTAACAATGAAATTGTTTGTAATTATTTTACATTTTAAAAAGGTCATATTATGAGAAATACAATTTTGCTTGACATAGAATTTACATAGGTCTTGAAGGTACAAAAGCAAAGTATGGTATGACCACTATAAACCTACTTTACTATGGAAACGGATGGAATCAGTGTCAAACTGGATGCTGATTATATGTGACATACCTGCACACTTTCTCCCTCTTTGCAGGTGAGTGGTGACTCCACCATGCTGTAGTCCTGTCCCAGCAGCCAGGATTTATCTATAAGCTGCACATTGTTGCCTGCAGGAGAGGTGATGCCATGGGTAGCCAGCGGATCTTTCCTTGGCGGCTGTGGAGCTCGTTTAGAGTGGTAGATATTGAAGATCACATCACCTTTACATACATCAAAGTCCCAAGTGATGACTGATGAGGCATCGTTGATCTCAATCAGTAGCTTAAGGAAGAGATATAAAAAGCTAACTTTAACTAAATGTGTAGCTTTATTGCTGTTCAGAAGGTGGTACTCTGGTTTAAAATGTGATCAATGTTGTGCTTTCTCAGACTTAAATGGTTAGTTCACCCAAAAAAAAAAAAATTATGTCATTAATGACTTACCCTAATGTCGTTCCAAACCCTTAAGACCTCCGTCCATCTCCGGAACACAGTTTAAGATATTTTAGATTTAGTCCGAGAGCCATCTGTCCCTCCATTGAAACTGTATGCACAGTATACAGTCGATGTCCAGAAAGGTAAGAAGAAAGGTATGAAAAACATCATCAAAGTAGTCCAAGTGACATCAGTGGGTTAGTTAGAGTCTTTTGAAGCATCGACAATACATTTTGGTCCAAAAATAACAAAAAGTAAGACTTTATTTCATCATTGTCTTCTCTTCTGTGTTTGTTTGAATCCCGCTGCTGACGTGTTATCTGGTGCACCACAGCATCCATGTAGTCTGAGGGAGACGCACACTGTGCGTCTTGCATCAGTAGCGTCACTGTGGACTCGTGAACGCTGATTCAAACAAACATGGAAGAGTAGACAATGCTGAATAAAGTCGTAGTTTTTGTTATTTTTGGACCAAAATGTATTGTCGATGCTTCAAAAGACTCTAACTAACCCACTGATGTCACATGGACTACTTTGATGATGTTTTTCATACCTTTCTGGACACGGACTGTATACTGTGCATACTTTCAATGGAGGGACAGAAGGCTCTTGGACAAAATCTAAAATATCTTAAACTGTGTTCCGGAGGTCTTACGGGTTTGGAACGACATTAGTCGTTAATGACAGAATTTTCATTTTTGGGTGAACTAACCCTTCCAGTAAATCCAGTTTAGTAAAAAATCTTAGATGAGATCATATTTTGCAAATGCACCAAACACAACCCAAATCATATATTGTTTTAAATGCAGTCTCACCTCATGTGGTGCTCCTTTAAATATGCTGGCACTCTGGTAAATAGTCTCTGTCCACAGCCTGATTTCATCATTCTCCAGTTCCTCTGCGGTTCTGTACAGGGACTTGGGCACCAAGCCACCCTCTGGCACTTCACACTGCACATATTTGACAGTGCCACTACTTTAGTTCAATAAGCTACTGAAACCATACTAAGGTGAGACAACACCTATAACACCCATAACACCCAGTTTGAATACATGCATACAAATCTTAGTGGCAGTGAATAGATACCATTCACTCACAAAGAATAAGGAAAAAAACAACATACCATACACTCTCCTCCAAGGAAGTCAGGGATGATCTCTTTATCAATGTAGTCCACAAGACCGCCAGGGCCCTGGTAGTCATTTCCCGCATAGATCAGAAACTTCTTTCGTGTGTTCTCATCAATGAAAGGGCTCACCTGTAAACACATACAGGAGGAGGAAAGCACAGTTAATAGATGCTTAATGCTTAATTTGGGTTAACTCAGGCTATGAACAGTTTAAATTGGATGATTGATTTACTTTCTAAATAAGAGGTTAGGGATGCACAATATCGGTGCGACATTGGAATCGGCCGATAAACGCTTAAAATGTAAAAATGTATATATATAAAAAAGCTGATATGCCCAAGTGTTGATATGCGCCTGCGCAGTCAACAGTGACTCCCCACTCTCTAGTCTAGTGCTTGCAGGCACAGCAGCCTCCACAGCAGCAGAAGCATCCTCCAGGTCCTGGTGTCCGCCCGGTAGAATGTTATATATATTTAGTGGGGGTGCTGTTAAGTAATATAATGAAAAGTAGAATACACAAATAACTTAGAATTAATTATTTTTCTGAAAAAATAAAGCAGTAATGTCATAAATCACAAGCATGACACTTGTAAATTAAATACTTTTATATACAGTTTATTAATCTGTAATACAATTTTATTAAATGGATGATGAAAAATAATTCAAGGAGCTCTAAAATAACTAGAATTTTCTTATTTGAAGCTAAAGACAGCATCAACTAATGTCATGTCACCCCCACTTCATGTGCACAAACGTTAAATCCTAAAATAAAATATTTAGGTTCAGTGTTTCCCACAGAATAGGAACCAATTTGTGGTGGTGGGCAGGCAGCCGGCCGGGGTGGCGTTGGGTTGGGGGGTTGGTGATTGGCACAAATATCGATTTCGATCTTGATTCAGTATCAATTTATATGTATATAGCCTACTGTACATATAAGGGAAAATAAGTTTGCCTTTTTAGCACTATTTAAATATTATATTTGCTTGCTTGCATTAATATCCATGTGTGTGTGATTATATAAGTATCATAAAAAATATTAGGATGTCAGTTATTAACGTTTTCAAATTTCACATTTTAAGAAATCTAGTGTTCGATCATGTCTAAATATATATTCAAATGCAAAACCTAAAAATAAGGAAGCAGTTATGACCTGCAATACTTTGAACAACTAGATTAGATACATGCATATTTTATATACTAGTGGGTAAATCCATTAAAGTATCCATTAAATAGTTGTAACTATGATTCTAAATTCAAAATTGCTTCATGTGGCTTTGGATGAAAGATAAATCACTTGTTCATATCAGTAAGCAAGAGTTGTTGTGTAAGCTTTTTGTAATCATTCTTTGTTTTTCAGTGGTTTTACAGTACACAGCATGAATGATCATACCCCTCTGAAACCCAATTTAGAAATTACTCTTTATATATATGACACTTTAGTTTTTTTGTTAAATAATATGTTCAGATGTGGTCAGGTGTACTCACTGTGCACAGCACACCTGACCACATTTGGTCAGGTGTGACCAACATAATATTATTATTAAAAAAATAAAATAAATAATAATAATACAACTATTTAATTGACACTTTTCACATTTCTGAAGTTCTCAGAACTGATATAATTGTTTCTGGGTAAACACAGATAATGTTTAGTGGAAGTATAGTGGTAATGTAGCGGTGAACTACAACAAATATAACAGTGATTTCATTTTTTTTCCCAGTAGCCACAGATCCATAAAAACAATTAATAAAGTTAATATAGTATCTGGAAAGGACATATTATATTGATAATGCAACAATAAGTCAGTAAATGAATAAACTCACTTGCACCTGGTCCATTGATGAAGCCATGTCTAATCAGGCATCCAATCGCAACTGACTTTGAAACATGGAATTTACCAATGACATTTCAGTTTACAATGCAATAAGTAAAGTTCCGCCCCACGAGTTTTCGCATGAGCAAAATAGAAGATCGAGCGCACTTGTGGGGAATGATGACGCGCGTGCTGCGAGTCATGTCCAAGCTCACAAGTGCTTGATTTGCGCGCAGAGGAGATGTCATGTACGCGCGGGTTTAAAAGGAGCTTGCGGGCTGCCGTTTCCTCGCATGAAGATCTGTTATTTTCTCGCAGGAGTGATTTACTGCGCGCGGAAGCATCAGTTGTGCGCTCGGTTATTAATGGAATTAAAATGCCGCCATAAACGGAACGCAATATGTGGCGGCCGGTGTTGATTATGTGGCGCACCGCCACAAATTAGTCTATGTGTGGGAAACACTGAGGTTAAAACTACATCTGTCTGGGGTGAAAAGTTACTGACTTTATTATTGTTATTTTCAGAGTTTTAAATATACTCTTATTATAAAAAGAACTCTTATTTAGTTTTTATTTTAACATTTATTTATGTTTAACAAGTATCCTTTTAGTAAGGAAACCTCAGAAATCTGAAACCAGAATGAAAAAAAAAGTTTTTGCTCAAAATGGTGTTGTTTCCAAACAAAGGAAAAAAATGTTGTAGGTATCTGTATCGGCATCGGCCAAAATGAGTTGAGAAATATCTTATCGTCCACCCCTATGAGAGGCTACAACTTCAAGCATTTTCATATTAGGACAGTGTACATAAGGGGGTTGATAAGGCACAGTGCTTAACAAATAAATACGACATGCATGTCATGTTAAAAGACCATTCCCATCTCTAGGTTTGAGGAGAGAAGAACAATTTAAAAGCAAAAGCAAACAGCGGTGTCCCTCACCAGCGTCCACAAGACAGGAAAAACTCTGGGAGCTCTGAGGATGAGCAGACGGCCTAGAGTCTCAGGGTAATTGGCCTCCACCACCTCAATAATCCTCAGTAGAGCTTTGACTCCAGGGCGCCACAGATGCCTCATATTGAGCCCCTCAAGATCAACCAAACATGTCCAGCAACTACAGAATGAGAAAATGTGAATTACCACCTGCCACCGAAAAATTTCACTTAGTGTTTCAGTTGTGAACTATTTTAACTATTTTTTATTTTAAAAGACAATTGCAGGACAGCGCTGACCATTTTTTTTGTGCGTTTCTGTTTCAGTCTCTGTTTTAGCATGCACGTCTCTGTCTGTCTATACAGAGAGAGAATGAGCAGAATAATGAAAGTGTGCTTCCAATAGATAATAAAAGGTAACTTTGTAGGTAAAGCATAGAAATTGTTCGTAATTTTTTATCCTATTGTTTGTCATTTGTTTGCTTGGTCAGTGTATTTGTGGATTTTGGTTAATTTGTGATTGTAATGTAGGCTGGAAAGACCTTTGAAAAAACTGAAATAACTGAACATCAGAATTTAAGCATTCAACAGCCCCATTGTACAACTGTAAATTATTTTAAAAGCAACTTTATGATTATGGAAGGAAAATCTGTCAGTATTGTCAGTACCTAATTGGCCGCCCAAAGACTTTAGTGTTCTCCTCACAGCGTCGCAGACCCTCTTCATTGATGGACAGCACCTAAACATTCACATATGTTGTTAGACTTTATGAAAAGCATATGAAATTAATCCATATGAAATTAATTATTGGTGGACGAAGTACATAAATCAAGTACAGTTACCCTAATGAAATATTACTCCAGCATTAAGTACTCTTTTTCATTTCTTGAGTAAAATCAAAGAAATACTTGACTATCAAAAGTATCAAAATTAAAAAGTACTGATTGATGTATATTTATTTATTTAGCGATTTTATATACTCCGCTCTACTTCTGGGGAGGGGGTGGAGATATAATGTACTGTAATCTTAAAAAAGACTATACAGACACTTAATATGTATTGATCTGAAAATAAGGAAATATTTTACTTTACTACCAAAACTTGTTATACACTACTGATAACTACTAATGATAATTACTGATAACTCAAGAGTAAAATATAATAATTCTATATTTTGTATAATAATAATAATAAATATAAAAATGAGGAAAAACAAGTGTTGACAAATATAAACAAAATAAAAACAAATCTCTCACAGGGCATTTGTTAATTTTAAGAAGAATGAAAAACACTATGCAAACATACTAGTTTAATATAATTTTTAAACTGCTACAGCAGTGGGGAAGATGCACAAGTATTAATTAAATGTTAAGTTTAATTTTTACCTTAAATGTCCACATTTAAGCATTTCATTCAATTGGCTTAAACAGCTCGCCCTTTTACTGCAAAATTAGTTCACAAACTGACAGTTGTGAAATAAATCTGATTTCCATTTACAATAATAAATCATACAATTCCGCATTTTTAACTTCTTTTTTTGCGCCATCATCCATGCACGCACTCAAGCTCTGAGGATCTCCCAGATTTGGTTCAGTTTAAATCACACTTGTGAATTCACTGAATTGTTAACTAGAGGCTCTGACTGGATAATTTGAATCAGTGAGTTGACTCGAGAACAAATGCAATCGGATCGGTCCAAATCACAAATGAGTTGTTCTGTAGGATTTGCAAACCAATTGAATAGGTTATTTGAAAAGAATCAGCTAATTTATGAATAGTGTATGTTTGCATTGTTCTTCATTCTTCTTAAAATTAACAAATGCCCAGTGAGAGATTTGTTTTTATATTGTTTATATTTGTCAACACTTGTTTTTCCTCATTTTTATATTTATTATTATTATTATATAAAATATAGAATTATTATATTTTACGCTTGAGTTATCAGTAATTATCTTGTCTCAGGGCAGGTGACTATTTCTTCAGCTCAAAATAATGAGGAGCTACAATTTTTTATGAAATGTAGTGGAGTAAAAAGTATGATATGCTTTCAAATGTAGTAAAGTAAAAGTTTCACAAAATAAAAATATTCTGATAAATTAGTTACTGTCCACCACTGCATGGAATACACCAGAAAGCATGCTGAAAAATGTTTGTTTTTAAACATACATGTCTAAGCAGGGATTCTTCTCCAAGTGCTCGAACCAGTCCTTTAGTGTCCATATGTCCTAGGCGTAGGATATACAGAGGCCGACCATCTTTAGAAAGAAACTAAAGTGTTTAAGAATGTGGAAGTACAAAACATCCTACATCACCATATAGTGCTAAACCACAACAAACCATGACGTATTCTCCTGATAAATTTAACTGAAAGACCTCAAAAAATATAAACAAGTACAAACGTACTCGGTTACTTTCGTAACCTCGGTTCCCTGAGAGAGGGAACGAGTATTGCGTATGGGAAAAATCTCTGGGCTGAAGCAAAAACTTTTCTCGAGAATATGAAGCAAAACTTATTAATAAGGTATCCATGTAAAGCGCAGTGCAGCTGCACAGCAATAGCCAGGCGCGAGGAGCGCTCTGATTGGCCGGGCCGCGGCAACTGCAGGAACCTATGGTGAAGCGGTTGAGAGGAACGAACCAACGGGGACGCTCCAGAGGGGACAAAAAGGGGGACTTATATTAGCATACAGGAGGCTATATAAGACCCTGATTTTGCCATAGGTGTCAGGTTTAAGATCGACTGAAGCACGAACACGGCGGGACCTCCAAACTATAGAAACTGATAAAAGTGGACGGAGAGGCCCAGCCCGCCAACGCACAGATATCCTCCAAGGAAATGCCACATGACCAAGCCGAGGCCATGGCTCTAGTGGAGTGGGCTTTAATGCCTATAGGGCATGTTAGGTTCTTAGACCTGTATGCTAGCGAAATCGCGTCCACTATCCAGTGTGAAAGTCTTTGCTTCGTGACAGCACAACCTTTAGTGTGGCCGCCGAAGCAAACGAAGAGCTGATCCGACTGCCTGAAGGGGGCGGAGCGCTCTAGATACAATGCCAATGCTCTGGAAGGGCAGAGCAGGTTCGAGTCCTGTTCTCCCTGAGACGCGGGTAATGGAAGCAGTGTAATAACCTGTGCCCTGAAAGGGGTTGATAGCACTTTGGGTATATAACCATGTCTCGGTTTGAGCACAACCTTGGAGTTGTTGGGCCCGAACTCGAGACAGGACGGACTCACTGAGAGTGCATGTAAGTCACTCACTTGCTTAACCGAGGCCAAAGCCAGTAGAAATGCAGTTTTGAGTGATAAAAGCTTTAAGCTCGTGGTCTGAAGAAGTGGTAACCCTTCATGGCTTCTAAAACCACGGCGAGGTCCTAAATAGGGGCAAAGGGAGGGCGAGGCGGGTTTAATCTCCTGGCCCCTTTAAGGAAACGTACAATGAGCTCACTTTTCCCTAGTGAATGTCCTGTGATCTGAGCGTGGTTAGCTGCTACGGCGGCGACATAAACCTTGAGCGTGGAGGGTGAACAACCTGCGTCCAATAGCTCTTGGAGAAAAGCAAGCACTTCTGCCACTTCGCATGAGTGTGCGTCGATGCGTCGCGCAGCACACCAGTTTGAAAACATCAACCATTTCAGAGAATAGAGCCGCCTGGTTGCGGGAGCTCTAGCCTCCGAAATAGTGTTCAAAACTCTGTCAGAGGTTTTCGGATACCCGTTGATGGGCCATACGTGGAGGGCCCATAGCTTGGGACTGGGATGCCAGATCTTCCCCTTCGCCTGCATTAGGAGGTCTTTCCTCAGCGGAATGGGCCATGGGGCTGTGTCTGACAGCTGAATCAGATCGGGGAACCATGTGCGGTTCCTCCAGAACGGGGCTATTAAAAGCACTTTGGATACTGTCTCTCTGATATTTTTGATGGCCTGTGGCAGCATCACTATCGGGGGGAAAGCATATAGAGGGAGCCTGGGCCAAACATGGGCCAGGGGGTCCCTGCATTTGGAGAAAAATATCGGGCAGTGAGTATTGTCTTCTGAGGCGAAGAGATCTACTTCTGCTCTGCCAAAGGTGTTCCAAATTAATTGAATCGCCTGTGGGTGAAAAGACCATTCCCCTGGGGGAATGGGTCCTCTGGATAACATATCCGGACCCACATTCAGAGTACCAGGCACGTGAGCCGCCCTCAGGGAGCTCAGGTTGTGCTCTGCCCATAAAAGGAGGTGTTCCGCCATGCGGTGAAGCGAGTCTGATCTCAGGCCGCCCTGGCGATTTATATACGCTATCACTAACATGCTATTCGTACGGACCAAGACGTGGTGGTTCTTTATGTGTGGAAGGAAAGCTCTCAGCGATAGGGCGACCGCTTTCATCTCTAGACAGTTTATGTGCAGCCGCTCCTCTGGTTCTGTCCACAGGCCAGAGATCGGCTTGCTCTCGTATATAGGGCTCCCCACCCTCGAGTGGAGGCATCTGTCTAGACTACTTTCAACTTCGTGACCGCGCCCATAGGCACACACCTCCGATACCACGCTGTCTCCCTCCAAGGAGCCAGAGCTCTGATACAGCCGTGGTTCACTTCGATGGGAAGTCGGCCCCATTTCCATGCATGAGGGGGAACTCGGGCGTATAGCCAACGCTGGAGGGGGCGCATATGTAACAGCCCCAGCCTGAGTACTGACGATGCAGAGGACATAAGGCCGAGCATCCTCTGAAAACGTTTCAGGGGAACGTGAGTCCCCGCTTTGAATGAAGCCGCCATGTTCTGAACAGACAGCACGCGCTGTGATGTAAGCAGCGCCCTCATAAGTCTCGAGTCTATAACTGTGCCCAGAAAAGATATCTTTTGGGTGGGTGACAGCGAGCTTTTGGCGATATTGATCCTGAGAACCAAACAATCTAAGTAGTTGAGGAGCCAGGATCTGTGTGTTAAAAGTTGTGCTTGGGACTGGGCTATCACAAGCCAGTCATCGAGGTAGTTGAGTACACGCATCCCTTTCAGCCTGAGCGGGGCTAATGCCGCGTCCATACACTTCGTAAACGTGCGGGGTGCCAGGGACAAACCAAACTGTGTACTGATAAGCCCGACCACGGGCTCGTTGGCTGCGAAGGTGAAGTCGGCAGTCACCTGGGTGCAGGGAACTGGGAGACCGGGAGAGGGAGATGGGGGTCCGGCCGAGGCGGGACCTGGCCATATTCTCTTTCTCTGAGCAGCTAGGATGGCTTTGGAGGCTCGGGGTTCAACACAAGCTTGGGTCGAGGTCCCCGGCGTTCGGCCTGCCTGCTGCGGTTCGCAGAGCGGGAACGTTGCCGCGGTCTGGAAGTCGAGCGAGGCCGAGAAGATGACGGAGCCGGCTTAGCGGGCTGAGAGGGCGGAGCCCTATCTTGACGGCCTGAAGAGCTGGAGTGCTTGGGTAATAAGTGTCTCATGGCCTGAGAGGCTTTTTGAGCTTCGGTAAAGTGTTCTGCGAATCCGACCACCGATGGACCGAAGAGACCCGTGGAAGAAATGGGGGCGTCCAGGAAGGAGGCTTTGTCTGCGTCCTTCATTTCGGAAGGCGCAGGCTTCTGAGGAGAAGAGAAGCGGCGGCTTTCGAGGACAACTCATCCAGTCTGCTGCGCGCTGGCTCTTTAGGCTGCGACCACTCGAGCCCAAGGTCTCCCACGGCCTTCGTGAGTATGCGGATAAGCTCCGCGTCAATGCTGGTCGCGGCAGTCTGCGTCGAAGCGGGAGGCTCCGAGACCGATTCTGACCACTCGCTCCCGGACGTGGCTGTCGAGAGGCTGTCTTCCTCCTCCTCTGGCGCCAGACCACCGAAGGAAACTGAACAGGCCGCTGCGAGGGAGGGGCGCTGCTCCTCCGGGGTGAAGGTGACTGGCGGGGGAGAGGCACGTGGAGAAACATCCGGCGTGCAGTCGCTCGGTCGCTCAGGTGGCCTCTGGTCGCGACGCTTCTTCCGGTGAGGCCTAGGGGCAGACTGCTGGGCTTGGTCGAAGGTGGCGAGGCGAGCCCGAAGGGTCTGCAGCGCCATCTCGTCGCACTCGGGGCAGCCGCCTCTGGAGAGCGCGAGCTGCGCATGGTCCCGTCCAAGACACGTCACGCAGATGATGTGACGTTCACCATCGCGGAGAGGAACTCTGCATGAGCCGCAGGAAATGCGAGGCATTTGAAACAACGCCTCACAGATAAACGCATTCTCTGTTAGCGTAGCTATCTTGTAAACAGACCATTTGAGGAAAAGTTATTTCTGTTAATCGATTAAATTACAGTGCTTCACTGTAATTGCATGCTATTCAATAGTCTTTGTGAGTAGCATTAAAGGTAGGGTAGGCAATTTTGGAGCGGCTAGCAATAGCAAGCTAATTTTGAATGCATTAGATCTCACTCTCCCTTCAGAGCACTCTCCGAAGCCACGCATCCAAAACATAAAAACGCACAAATCTATGTCTGGTAAATGAACAGCTCCAGGTAGAACGTCACGGGTTTGCAGTCTGTAAATTACGTTTAAGACATGGCGCGAACACAGCATGAGCTCGTTATTTTTGTTCAGGAACTACTGTAAAAGGTGGCTGCTGTTCTTTTGCAGCACTTAGTGACTGTGGCATAGCAACTCGGCATAGCCTCATGGAATGTGCTGATGACACGTGATGTCTGCCTGAGCAGGGTGCATGGAGGTATGGAAATACGTACACTGATAAGCAGGTAGGACATTGAATCAAAGCATTCGGACTAAATATAGTGATTGGACTAAATGTTAGTCAGCTAGAAGAGGCTTAGTCGCTACAAAAGAAATCAGTCAGAGAGGGACAGATTGTTAATGGCGGTTCTTTGTGGTAATGTAAGGCAGGAAATCTGAACGTTTGCTATCATTCATCAACCTCAAATATGGCTTATCATTTGAAACATGCAAGTAGCAATTTTACATGACTGTTAGCTTTAAAGTTTACCTAGATAAATATGCGCTGTTATTAGGAGTGTTTGTGCGGAGTGTGGAAGCTAAAGTATAGCACGCTTCATGACATGGAGGCGCTGGCATGATCACTGACCAGGCATAACATTATGACCACCTTAACATTATGACCATAACAATGTGGACCACCAAAAGTATTGTGCATTTCTAAGCTTAAATCTATGCTTTGCTGTCAGGCATGTCATATAACAGCTAACATCATAATTCTGTAAATGCAGCTAACTCATCCAGAAAGAATTTCTTAAAATCCTGAACTAAATTTTACAAACTATACATTTTATAGCACATGTGCTCACTCACCCTTGTCGTGGTGGTGCCAGCCGCCGGTGTAATAATCGTGCAACACCTGAGGAGAGCTCCATGTGTCCAGCAGGTAGTCCACCTGATGCTGCTTCCTCCATGTCAGACTCTGACAAAGGATCTCCCGTGCCTTATCTATGTTGAAGTCCCGTGCACGCAGGAACCGTAGAATATGCTCATCTTTTGGAATCTGAGTGGAAAGGAGAACCAATAACTAAGCTAAACAGGTGCATTTGTTAACTGCCACTGACTAAGGGTGTGCTCACACTTGGCAGGTTTGGTTCGAACAGGGATGCACCGATATGAACATTGTCTGATACAGATAACCGATTAGGGATGGAACGATTACCGGTTTCACAATAAACCATGATAAAATGTATTGACGGTTAGTAATATTGTTTAAAATTGTATTATCATTAAAACAGTTTTTGATTATTGCGATCAGTCTGGCTTTTACAAAAGTCATGAAGGGAAACTTAATCGAGTATGGTCAACCTGTCTGCAGAACATGCAAAAATTTGCTGCTATAGGGGCAAATACTTCAAATCTCCTGAGTCGTCTTTGTGACCATCACTCACTGTTGTATAGCTAACGCAAGGCAAGTGGACTTTGACCTCAATACCAAAACTACACCTGGGAGATATTTAGACAAAAAGTTGAGTTGAAATATTTTATCACTCACTTGAAATCAATGTGAAGCTTCCATGAAGAAAAGTTTGCAGCAAGTAACTGAGCCAAAGGCGAACAAACAAGTTCAGACCTGACTAAGGTGACATTTTAGGGATAATAATGTATATTCATTGTACACTTATTAAACAGATTTTCTTTACCACATACATAATTACGGGGACATACTGAATTGAGATTAATGTTTTAAATCTTACCTGTGTACAAAACAATCATCAGACAAGATGATCACAAGAATTTATAGTAAAAATTATAGTAGTTTTAATAGTAAAGTCCTCTGATTTCATTTTCAATACAATCAAAAACGGAGATGCAAGACGCAAGTTGCATTTGAATGAAACGAGCGAGCACATCTGTTGTGATATGTGGATGTGCTGTTATAATGCGTTGCTACTGACGACGGCTATTAGTTAACATGAACCAACAATACTTTTTAGTTAATGTTGACCTCAATATTTAAGATATTTTTAAGATCCAAAGTTGTATCTGTTACCATTAGTTAATGCACTGTGAACTAACATGAACTTTAACTAACATTAACAAAGGGTAGTGCTCTTATTGTAAAGTGTTACCAAAAATGAATTGCCTAAAAAACAAACAAACAACAAAATACAAAAAATAATGCAAACAATTCTTTGGACAACATTAGTTAGGTTAAATATAAAGAAACAAAATGCATGTACCATGAATAATTAAAATGAAATGGCCTCTGCACAGACAATAAGGAAATTATTTTAAATCAAACCATATTGTTGATAAAAATGAGAATAATACAAGTGCTAGTTATTAATAATAATTTTTTTGAAAAAAAAAATGAAACATTTATATAAAAGTAAAGAATAAACACCTGTATTAAGGTTAATTAACTTAATTAAGGTTAATTAAGGTTAATTAAATGGAACATGTCCTATATAATAAGTATGACAGCCCCAATCGTAGTTATTAATGTTTTGCATTGCTGTTTGAGCACACAACTCTTTCCCGCCAGTGTTAAAAAAAAAAAGTTGCTAGCCACCGCCAGAGTTTTTGACCATTTTCACAAAAATTTAATAGTCCATAGAATATTTTTTTTTATCAATATCTGAGCCTGCAATATATCAAAAGAAAGAGCTGACGCTCTTCTTTTAAACAAAAAAAGTTTTATTCTAGCTTTATGCATTCCTTTTTTTCAACACTTGAATATGGATACATTTCATTAAAAAAAAACCATTTTGAACACAAAGCTGAGAAAATCATGTTTTTGTTAAAGACTGTATCCAGATCAGATTCAGAACGATGACACACACAGATGGTGTAGATCAAGGCCATCAACACCCTTAATTCTTGCACAGTCCTATAGCTCGTCCTGGGTCCACATTTCATGCAGTATCATTAGATAGTTTTGATTTATATGATGTTTAATGTTGATGATCATGCTATTTTACATATGCATCTGCTTGCAAACGATCGCTTGTTTTACGCGTCTTCCTCACGTGTGTTTTGATCATAGACAGTAAAAGAAACGGACACAGCGACCCCATAGAAGTGAAGTCAATTAGAAGCACTCACTTCCTGATGGCTGAGCGTACTGCGCAGCCTTAGACTGAGCTTGAAGACATAAATGTGACATGAGCAACCCGTCTGAAAGTTGTAAGTCTTCTAGTAGTTGAGTAAAAGTAAAATCTGAATCGCGCTGCTGAAATATTTTGTCCATTTGCTTTTGGCTCTCTATGGGCTTCTTCCCATGCTTCTCCCTTGACTTTATCAGACTTTATGCCTCCACATCCACCCGATTGCATCATAGACAGTAGAAGATTGCCTTCAATGTTCTCTCAGATCAGCATTCGGAGTTCCAGGTCTCAGAAGATATTAACTTTATTGTAGGAACAACAAAGTAAGATGCAAGCTGAACATCTGAATTTTCTATGGAAAACCTCAATCTTTATACCGTTTTCTTATCTCTTTACATCCAATGGGCATTCCTCCAATCTCCCTGCATCCAATGGGCACCCTTCCAAACATCCCTCTTTTCCTAACTCCACCTTGGGATTTTGCAACATTTAATTGCAAACTTCAGTAATTTATAGATTTACTATCGGAAAGTCCCCAGAACTTCTCCTTATACCTTGTACCACTCTCTTAACGCTTCACCAGCCTCCTAAGCCCATATATCAAATGATAATGATCTTCCAGTAATTTTCATGTTCTTTCAAGACACTCTAAGGCCCCTTCTCATCACATAAGGCCCAGTCATCATGTTATTGTTCCATAGCCGGGTTGCCTGGTTCTATTTCATATAAGCAATATAATTCTCCAACACAAGCTTTTCCTCCTGTCTATACTAATTTCTCTAATGTGTTGCGTGGTTATGACGCAGTCATTAGCCTATTTGTATAAAAACGGCTTCTACGGGGCGATAGTGTAAGATACAAGGTAATGGAGCCTTTTATACATTGTCGTGTTTCTTTTGAAATAAACAATGAACAAATGGAGAGTTTAAACGCCTCAGATGTTAAGTTATTCGCTGTCAAAGTGACACCAAAATTAGGGCTGGGATGGTTACCGCATTACCGCAATACTGCAGTCACGTGACGCCTACCGCGGGTCTGAGATCGTCACCACCATCACCGCAAAAAACAACAACATTCCAGCCTTCATATTTTTTCTAGCCTGTTCACTTTATCGTGATGGACGATGATATCGTAGTTTTTTTTATTTGTATAAAAATATATAATTTACTTTTACTTACTATTTTATCCCTTTACATAAATACTATTTTTTACTTAAAAACTATAATTTTTTTTATTTTACTAACCCAAATAAGGACTCATCCGGGCTAGGTTGCAAGTGAAAAAAATAGTAGCTTGCTTCCATTTTCTGAGGGAATTATAAAAACTTTTCTTCCATTCGTTTGCTTAAGTCTATTATACCCATTCACATCTTTTACTGTGGTAAAGTAGAAAAAAACACTGTAGGACAAAATTTTATTTAACACAGTTTGTGCTTGTTTTTAGACTTGAGGCGCGTCAAGTTTATTTGAATAGCACATTTTCACTCCCAGCGATTTTACTTTTGTTTTCTCTGGCAGTGCATAATCAAACATAGCCCAAATGTCTTGACCCTTTGGAAGATCAAATTCGCTCTTCAGACCTTTTACAACAAGTGTTGCTTTGCAACATCAGGAGAAAACATGATATTCGAGAAGGTGTCTATCCAGGTTGTGTCCCACATTCATCTCAAAGTGCAGAGCGGCACATGATGCATCTTTGCAGGGAAATAGGCTATGAAACAAATTTTTTTAAAACAAATATTTAATTTCCTTATATTCTTAAGATTACCATTATTTACTGATAATCGTTTAAATGTTTTACAGGCTGTAGTGTGTTGTTTCACTGATGGAAAATAAACATGCATGCTTTAGAAATGGATGTTTGAGTGTTTATTATTTTAAAATGTAGGCTATATATGCATCTAAAATAGTATTTAAAATATACAGTATTTAAAATAGCATATATGCATTAGTTATACTCTCAATTTAATTTACAGAGCAATCCCTGCAAAGTTCTTAGTTTAACTATAAAAGAGGATTAGTGTGTGTCACACTCACAACAAGACGCGCAACAGGGGGCGTGGCATCTCGGTTTTAAAGCGGTTTACCACTGAATCGCGGGAATTTCTTGCTTTTCAACCACGGTAAGAAAAAATCCATACCGTCCCAGCCCTAGCCAAAATGAGTGGGAGTCAATGGAATGCGAACAGCAGGTGATGGCTTGATTAGCAATGGCTGCCTCTATGGAAGGTATGCTTTCCGGGTGCTGGATTACCCCCTTGGTTTTGATCAGGAGATTCTGTACTCATTCAGAAGATGCGTAATAGGGGTTAGGGTTAGGGTCTAACAGTGAAAACACGGAAGTGCTCGTTACCAACATAAAAGAACACGCGAGACAAAACAGCAATTTAGTTGAAAAATTGAGTATCCCCAACTGAGCAAGCCAAGCCAGAGGCGACAGTGGCAAGGAAACCAAAACCCCATCAGGTGACCTAATGGAGAAAAATAAACCTTGGGTGAAACCAGGCTCAGTCGGGGTGCCAGTTCTCCTCTGACACAGTATATATCTACACAGTATATACTACACAGTGTTTGATATCATTGGAAATATGCGACTGGTACAAATATCTAATCTCCACAGAAGCAAACAAGAACATATTAAAGGTTTTAAGAGTTTAAAGAGATCTTGCCTAGTATGGTAGGCGTGGCTTTGAACCATTTGGCCTTTTGTCAATACTACAGGTCTGAGACAGCGATTACATGTAAATTCCCTTTGTTAACATATGTTTCTATTTGAAAGAAGTTACTGTCTTGCTGAGTACTTAAAGACCCTGTAAAGGCAATTCTGAGATTTGTTTCTTCACACGTTAGAAATGTTAGAAATGTATTGTTGAAACACATTACAAAGACTGTGAACTATGTAGTACTGAATTCAGAAGTTAGACCGTTAAGAAGTTTTTCACCTTTGCTGTGTTCCGGGGTTAAAACGGTGGCTCGATGACGCACTGGAGCCGCTTGGCATGTGGCCCCTCCCCCATAACCAGAGCACAGTCACAATTTCCCATCAGTTCACCAGCTAGATTTGCGAGTTACTGTCAGTAGTGTTAGTTACTACAGCCTACAATTTACAAAACAGCCTACAAAACAAAAATACGATATCAAGAAGAGGTGGATTAGTTTGAGAACAGCTACCTTGATGGAGTGCTGAGGATCACCACCAACACCTGCTTCTGCAGTGTTTTTACACCGGATAGTTTCACAAACTTTCACCGGCAACAACTGGGATTCACTGAAAATCCGCTGCAGAACAGGGCCGAACCGACTATCTCCCGCCCAGGCCTTCATCCTCCCGTCTCCGTCCCGCCGACATCTGGTGCCGTCGTGACTCGTGAGCTGCAGCTTTCCAGCGAGTGGGCGTGGTTTTGGCGCCGAAAATGGACACGCCCCCAGTGTTAGAGAGCAGACAATGAAGGTGATGTAGCAGAAAGTTCAGGGCGCAATGTTGAAATTCAGATTCGCCCGTAACGTTGTGTGTCCAGCCAACATTGCGTATGGAAAGTCAGGAACACATCTCTCACTCTTTACTTCAGAGTATTTGATGTTATGTATTGAGGATCTTTGAATTGATTATGTAATTGGAATTATACATGTACCTGACTGTTTAATAAATTGTTACATGTTGATTTATTCTGACTTACTCTGGAATTATTAATGGGTACTTTCCACAAAGGGTTAAACGGAATAATTAAATGTGTGGCTAACTATGAAATATAAATGACCAAATAACCAAATTGGCATTCTAATCTAAATTCTAAATTATGATAAAATGGAGTCAGATAAAGAGGAATTGGAATTAAACCCATGTTGCCCATCTGAGAACACCGAACGCGCAAATCCCTTCTCCCGCTCTTCGCTGCTGCCATTGGAGCGAATTCAGCGGTCTTACAGAGGTCATAATAGATCTGAATATTCCAAGGATTGGAGGCAACATGCTGGAGACGGGTTTACTGAGGATGATGTGTTGAATAAATAATTATTAAATATCGGAGTCATCATGCCGGAGACAAGTTTTTTGTTTGTTTGAGGATTCCGTATTGATTAAACAATTATTAAATTACTATATACGAAAGATCAGAGTCATCACGCTGGAGACTGGTTTATTGAGGATGCCGTGTCAATGAGGCAATTTCAGGGGGAGTCTAACTGGTGAAATGAATCAAAGTCAACTCACTAACACAAATACTCAAATAACAAATAACAAACAAACAAAAACACAGACCAACAAGAATATCAAAAGAAACAGAAAAAAAACAACAACACAGCTTATCAGCTAACGTTACCGGCTTGACATCAGGAAGCACACGACTAGGCATGTGCCGGTATCAATTTTTCATGTTGCGATTAATTGCTGAAGCTTTTATCACGGTATACGGTATTATCACAATATTGAAATAAGTTGCAAAAAAAGTGTTGTAATAGTATAACAGGTTTAAGAACTCTTTTTGTAATAACAAAAATAACTCTGAATGTTTAAATACAATAATACAATGCACCAAAAATATATAAAAGTTAAATTTTAAGTGCAAAAGAATTAGGCTATAAAGAACAACAGGTAACATTAACTAAGATTGAGCAATAGCTACATTTGTTACAGAAAGTTTTTTTTTTAAGTTACTTAAGAAATACAACTGTTTGGTAATAATGAATTAACATGTTAACTAATGAAGCCTTTTGTCTCAAAGTTTTACTAAACAATAACAAATAATCAGAAAATGTCTAATCATTAGAGCATGCTGTAGTCCAAATTTAAAATATAAAATATGGTGGGGGTACCATTGTGTCCCTTGCTTTCTTTTAATTAGTTACAGAAGGGTGTGGGGAAAGGCATTTGTTTCACCTTTCCTCTGTACGGAAAAACACTGTGACAGTGAGGGGTATAAAAGTTTGGACCTTCTATTGTTTCCTCAGTTCACACTCGATGCAGGCATTATCTGGTTGTATTGACTGTGAATTCATTCTTGCAAGAATTAAATCTTTATAAAGACCAATGATAATATTTGTCTCTTATTCTATGAAGCGATTGAAGTAAGTTTTTAAATTGCCAAAACAAAAGTAATTGAATTTAGAAACATTCAGACACACATTAATTTAATTTATTATGAAAAAATATATATTTGATTTTGACAGGGCCAGCAGAGAAGGCCCTGATAGCCCACCACTACCTAGTAGTTATTAATGTTGTGCATTGCTGTTTGAGCTGCGTGTACTAAAGCTAAATATGATCCCCGGTACAATGAAGCGCTTTACTGCATCGTTATTTAACTCAACCAACGCGCCCTATATGAGATTAATCAGATATCTATACATAATTAAACATATTACAACTTACAATGGCACAAAAAGCTGTGAATGCACAAGTGACTGTGTAACGTGGACACGCGTTGCTTCCACAACAGCCCGCTGAAAAAGGCGCACAAAGAATTTAAAATATTCTTTTACAGTAGTGTTCTTATTATATTTTTATGAAGCCTATAAGACAGTATCTTCCTTTTCAAAGTGATTCCAATCATATCAAGAATTTTCAAAACCATCATGGCGAACAGCGTGCATCTGAAGTGTCTCAGCTGAAGGAAATACATTATATATCGGCTTTAATATATCGGTCAAATTTTCTTACCAGATCGATAACATTGAAAATGGCCAAGGATGAAATGTTGGCGATATATTGTGCATCTTCGGAATAAATGCCCCATTACAGACATCATGTCAGGGGAAAAGATTAAATGCACATTTGTTCACAGACACATCAATATCTATTAATCTAATATGGTTGTAAAATCAGAAAACTTGAATATTTATATATTTCACCTTGCCCTTGTGTGTCTCCTGTAACCAGCGACGTAGGCGAATGAGACAGCTCTCCTGGAGAGGTGTGAGGTCACCCAGATAACGTTTGATGTAGTCTGCATCCAGTTTATCTAAAAATACAAATTGAAATCAATTACATCCACCATACCTTAAACAAAATTGCTAAAATGAAAAGTTAAGAAAAAGTTAAGCAAAGTGTGGTAGCTTTTTATAAATAGAAGCCTGCTTCATTAGTTGTATAGATTGTTTGTGGATTGTTAGAGGCAAAGTACAAGAATACAGAGAAGCCAAGAATGCAATGTTCTAATATCAAGTACAAAAGGTCCATAGAGTGGCAACAGTGTAATTACTAACCATCTGGACTGGCTACCAAGGCGTCGTTTAGGCTGCTAGGAGGACTGCTGCCCTCTATACACACTTGAGGCTCATTCATGCTCTCAAGAGGGGCTTCAATGGTGATTGTGGGAGTGATAGGCAACACAGGGTGAACAACTGACAGCATAGGTTTTGTGGGTGATGGTAGGCAAGGGTCCCATCGAGGTACATAGATGACCCCTTCTTCCTCCAGCTCCCTCAGATAGTATTCAATAATCTCCTTACCCTATAGAGATAAGAACATGTCGTTCACATTTGAGAAAGGCGACTTCTACTATATACTACATTTTCTTCTTTGGATAAACTGGACCTAAACATTTTTGAAAACGTCCTCGCTAATATGCCAAAACAGATTTGTGAGAACATCTGAAGTGGTCCTCATGTTAAATGTTCACAAAACAATAAAATGTATGAGGGATTTAGCAAATCATCAACTATTGCTAACTAAAAAATAAAACATGTATGTTTTAAAGGCAGTGTTGGGTGTGGCTTTACACCTTTTTGATGCTGCTGGCATACTGTTTCATGGCGATCTTTTCCACTGTACTCTCAAAACCAAAGAAAGATTTGATGTCCAGACTGGCAGATTGTTCAAAACACGTCCACTCTTCATTTTCTGGGTGAACCTAACATTGGACAACAGACATGCCAACTTGTTAAATTGCCAAGAAACACAATGATTAAATATTTTACACAGAAAAATGCTATGGTTAAACAAATTATGGCCATTCAATTTCTAATTGTTTGCAGTTTGAATTTCAAAATGCCCACGTGAAATTCATTTGTGCAAGTTATTTAAAATTATTAAAACATCTGACAGAAAAACAAGTAGATTTTATTCAGATTCAGGATACATGCATGTAATTTCAACATCAATTTGTTTAATTGTCAATAGTTAATTTTTACTCACTTTCCCCCCACAGTTTATAGACTGACTTTATTTACTAAATGGTAAATGAGTAAATATTTTTTGAACACAGCATATTTATGAATGTGTAAAATCAAACAATGGCAATGTTGTTTATGTTTAGGTTGGGTATCGTTTGAGATTTTGCGATTCCGATTCTGCGTATTATATTCTTATTGATTCCTAGTTTTGATTCCAGTAAGGTAAAAACATTTAGTTAAACATTCATTTCAAACACAGTGCTTAGCTAATTTACTAGACCACCTGTCATAATAAAGACAAAACAAATAACAAAAGTTTTAGGAACCTGTCAAAAAACTTGTTAACAACTAAAATTTGTATGGTCATTTATTAGGCAAATAACATCCTGAAACAATGAAATAGTCTTCACACATCATAACCAAAAAACGTAATATTTTGTATAGCGTTCTTGGGCCTTGATAACAGCTTGCATTTTTGCTGGCATCGTTTTTATGTACAGTACTTTTCCACAGTCTCTGTTGTTATTGACTTGTGGAATTGCATTGGCATGGTTTAAAACATACCTATCTGACTGTTATCAGTTTGTAGCAGTAAATTAAGAGATGTCACAATGATCACAGGTTCAGTATTGAGTACCGCAGGGCTCAGTGCTAGGACTGTTACTTTTTACCCTGTGCATGCTACCATTGGGAAGCATGGCGTTAGATTTCATTATGCTGATGATACTCAGCTCTATATTTATTCGCGCCCTGAAGAAACTTACCAATTCACAAGATTAACGGAACGCATAGCTGATATAAAAAATTGGATGACCAGTAATTTCCTGCAACTCAATTCAGATTTTTTTTTATTTTTTATCACTGGACAAAAAAGCTCCACAAGTAGTAACCTAGAACAGTGGTTCCCAACCTGTGGGCCGCAGTGATCGTCCGGTTGGGCCGGACAATTATTTTGAATATATTTATATAATTCATTAATTGTATTATTTATACATTAAATAATAAAATACAAATTATATAAATTAAAAAATATAAATTACAACAAATAACCCCTGTCTCATACGTATTCTGTGATTGTTTTGGATTCGGAGCAGCCCAAGGCGTTTCTAATCGCGCTGTGTAAAATACAGACTGAACGGCGGCTCAAAACACCCAACCGCTACATGAACACAGTATACGCAAACTACACATTTTATTTGTATAAAGCAAACCAGTGTTGCTAAAAGGTTTTGATGGATGACGGTTGTAATGAACGTGCAGGAGTCATCCATTATAGACACGCGCGAGTACGTTATTAATGATGCCCAAACAAACCGTGTGTTTGCGCTTTTGGCTCACTGATCGCTATAACATCGTATTTCTGCATGAACCCAGTTCAATACATTCACATAGTTGTCAAAATTAATATATTGAGTGTTTTATAATGGATGCTTGCCGAAGAAGTGTTTTGGAGAAGTTTGTGAGTATCAGTGGGGTTTATGTACACATGGGCATCAGCTCCATATAGACGTGATTACTTGTTCTGACAGAGGAAATGTTCACTGATGACGTCGGATGACTTCAGATGGCTAAGTCTCTATACATTCAGAATTATTTTATTTTTCATTTGTATTTTAGTGTGTTTATTAATTATGGTCCTTTGGCATCTCCCTGTGGTCTTATTTGGTATGGCAGGTTGACTTGTGCTTAATGTACTGTATAACTAAGCAGAATAAGTACTTCTAAGTTGTAAAGAATGTCTGCAATGTATGTTTGCAAAAAATAATTGATTCAGAAAGGAGGGGGCCTTCGAGTAAAAAAGGGTGGGAACCACTGACCTAGAATATTGTCTAACACTCGATGGCTGCTCTGTCAAGCCCTCGTTGTCAGTGAGGAACCTTGATGTGCTCTTTGATACCAATTTTTTGTTTGAAAGCCACATTTCTAGCATCTGTAAAACTGCATTCTACCATCTTAAAAATATATCTAAATTACGGCACATGCTCTTAATGCAAAATGCTGACCAGTTAGTTAATGTGTTCATGACCTCAAGGCTAGATTATTAATAAGTAGCCTCCAATCTTTCAAATGTTATGATCTATTCTATAAAGTTGCCAGAATAATAATCATACGCTGTTTTGTTAATTGGCCAGAGGAGAACTGGCACCTCGACTGAGCCTGGTTTCTCCCAAGGTTTATTTTTCTCCATTAGGTCACCTGATGGGGTTTTGGTTTCCTCGCCACTGTCGTCTCTCGCTTGTAGGGGTGTAACGGATCGCAGCTGTTCGGTAAGCACGGGACCCGCGGATTTATTGCGCATTTATAATCGTAATTGTTTAGCGATCGCAGAGTAAAAGACAGTTTTTCTGCCGATATTGCTTAATTTTGTTCCTTTAAAACTCGATGCAGAGTTTCAGTGAAACTACATAGGCAGTCATGTGTTCACGAGAACATGTTAATCAGTCAACAACGGCTAGTGGATGAGCAGAAGAACTTGAAAAGCCTCCCGCATCATTCAAATAGCATGTATGAGAGCATTTTGGCTTCACCATAAACTATAATGATGACGGAAGAAGGGTGGTGGACAAAATTGTAACAGTAGGCACTGTGGCAAGAGAAAGCCGTATGAAAGTGGCAAAACATCGAGCTTGGCTACGCATCTGAAGCGACACCTGCTGACGCCGTATCACACATATACTCAGTTTGCACTTTGCAGTGCGTATTTTTTTTTCGTACAAATGTTAATGGATTACAGCTTTCACACTGCACACGGTTTCGGCCCGTCAGTACGTTCCAGGAGCCAGTATACAGCAGTGATCGTTTCGCAATTTTTTGCTGTGCTGGACGCGCTGAATTAAAGTGACAGCACATTGTCCACGTTAAAACAAACATGATCAATGCGAAAATCTAGTAATTCCACCACTAGGGTTCGTTTTGGTATCATTTGGGCCTAAACGGTGCCTGAACCGGTACTTTAAGAAAAAAAAGAGCCATAAAAACAATGGTGGATGACATTAAAGAATGGCTTTAAAATGTTTATTTAATTTAAACACATTATTAAAAGTTTAAAGTGTACTTAAATATATAAATATATACAACACAATTTACTAAAATTCACAGTAAAACCTGCCACCTAACACAACTACAATAAGCCTAATTTAACACTAAATAACAGTTACAGTACTAATAACAGCAAAGTAGTCTGTATTCTTTGTATCCTACACACCAACTTTAAGGTTCAGCATTATTTTGCAGAAAAATTACCATATTCCCTGGCTAAATATTTTAGAACGCATCTCCTAATCATTTCCATAGCGACACATCATGCTTCTCACATGACACACAGCAGCCAAAATAGCTCATGTAATAGTACAGTCGCGCATTTACATCACAAAGTCATCGTCGTCTCACGAAATACATGAAAGAAAGTGACCGCTGAACTGGGAGAAGAATAGGGTAAACTATATAGTAACTTATATAATGTGTATCAGCTGATATGAATAGAACACTATTTAAATTTTGGACTGTTTAAATTTTGCCGTTTCCATATACATCAGTGTGTGTTTTTTGCTAGTACTTATGTGCATTTAAAAATGTCTGAAACCTAAAATAAACATGATGTGGTTGAAAACTTTGAATAGTTGTGATGTGACAAGCGCTGAGCGCGTCTGTTTCTGGCTCGGCGCCAGCCAAAGCGTGAAAGCACGTTTGAACTTGAGCAAAAGTGAGCGGTAACAAAATGACGCAGTGAAATCTGCGTTCTGATTCGGTCTGGTACATTCCGATTATAAAGGTTTTGGTAACCAACCCTATCCACCACAGATGCATATAAATGTAAAGTGTTCTTTGTTTCAAAGTCAACACATAGGTCTACTCTCTCCTGAGAATGTTGACATCCTAATCTTTTTGAAAAAAAAAAAAAAAATGTCATAAGCTCAGGCCCATTTTCAGGTCTCAGGATGTGTTTTTATATGTTACACTTTAACTTTGATTTATTCAGCTGGTTATTTATTTTATATTTGTTAAAACCATAACCATATAGGTTATTTTTGTTAACACCAAAAATTCATTGTTAACCTATAAACCATATAGGTTATGTTAACAGTTTAACAAAGTTCTCATGTAATAAATCGAAAGCAAATAAATATAGTCTCCTCCCCCTTTTTTTCTGATCCGATCCGTGACTCATGATCCGTAATGTGATCCGAACCGTGAGTTTTGTGATCTGTTACACCACAACTGGCTTGGCTTGCTCAGTTGGGGACACTACATTTTTCAACTAAATATTTTTTCCACCAAAGCTTACAAAGAGCTGCTCCGACTGCCTAAAGTGGGAGGACCGCTCAATATATGCTCTTAGCGCCATAACTGGGCAGAGCAGGTGTAACTGTCTCTCATCCTCCGAGGGGGGAAGAGCAGAAAGAGTGATTACCTGTGCTTTAAATGGTGTTGAAAGCACCTTGGGTACATAGCCATGTCTTGGTTTGAGGATGACTTTAGAGTCACCTGGGCCAAAATCTAGACATGATGCATTCACAGAGAGTGCTTGAATGTCACCGACACGCTTAACTGACGCCAAGGCTAATAGCAGGGTGGTTTTCAGTGAAAGCGGTTTCAGTTCGGCCGTCTGCATCGGTTCGAAGGGAGGTCCTTTTAGTGCTCGTAAGACCAGTGAAAGATCCCAGGAAGGCACCGTAGGAGGGCGAGGAGGGTTAAGCCTCCTGGCTCCCTTTAAGAATTTTATGACCATGTCGTGTCTGCCTACTGATTGGCCAGCTATAGGTGCATGAGATGCGGCAATAGCTGCTGTGTAGACTTTGAGTGTGGATGGGGTGCGTCCTGCATCCAACATCTCTTGTAGAAAAACAAGTATCTGTGATATCTCACATGACACTGGGTTATGGTTCCTGGCTGAACACCAGTCAGAGAACGCTGACCATTTAAGGGCATAGAGACGTCTAGTAGACGGAGCTCTAGCTTCACCAATAGTGTTCAGAACACTCACTGGGAGGTTCTCAAGCTCCCCCTGAGGGGCCAAACATGTAGCGCCCACAGTTTGGGACGGGGGTGCCATATTGTCCCGTTCGCCTGAGATAGGAGATCTTTTCTCAGTGGGACTGGCCAAGGGGCCGCTGACAGCAGCTGAATCAACTCGGGAAACCAGTGGTGGGTTCGCCAGAGTGGAGCCACAAGCAGGACTGTGTGCCTGCCTTCCCTTATCCTTTTTAAGACCTGGGGAAGGAGCGGAATCGGCGGAAAAGCATAAAGCAGGCAGCTGGGCCAGTCGTGGGCCAGCGCATCCTTGCTCTTTGAAAAATAAATTGGGCAGTGACAGTTGTCTTCGGAGGCGAAGAGGTCGACCTCTGGCTACCCGAATATATCCCATATCATTTGAACCGTTTGGGAATGGAGGAACCATTCCCCCGGGGACACAAGGCCCCTGGAGAGCATGTCTGCTCCCTGGTTCAGTCTGCCTGGCACATGCACTGCTTTTAGCGAGTGCATTCTGTCTTTCGCCCATAGGAGGAGATGCCTGACCTGTTGGTTGAGCCATCTCGACCTGAGCCCGCCTTGGCGATTTATGTACCACTGTCGTGTTGTCAGTACGGACTAGGACGTGATGACCCAAAAGACGTGGTGAAAAGGTCTCGAGGGCTAGCACTACTGCCAACATTTCTAGGCAGTTGATGGGCAACCGTGACTCCGTGTTTGACCACGAGCCGAAAGCCGGTTCGCCCTCGCACAGAGCACCCCAACCAGTGTTGGAGACATCTGTGGTGACCACCATTCGTCTGGAAACTGCTCCCAAGCTCACTCCAGACTCGTAGAGGTGGGGTTTTGACCACGGGACCAGGGCTTTGATGCAGTCGTGGCCCACTTTGATCCAGAGCTGGCCTGAATGCCAACCCGTGAATTCAGCCAGTACTGCAGGGGGCACATGTGCAGCCTGCCGAGCAGAAGTACTGGGGGAGCTAGCATTCTCTGAAAAATTCTCAGGGGACTGTTGGTTCCCGTTTTGAATGAGTGTGCAAGCTGCTGTGTAGTCAGAGCAGAGTCGTTTGACAGCCACGCCCTCATTTGGGTCGAGTCCAAAATCGTTCCCAGGAAGGATATTCTCTGCCTGGGAAGCAACGAGCTCTTGGCTGTATTTATTCTGAGACCCAAGCATTCTAGGTGGCTGAGTAGCACAGATTTGTGAGATTGTAGTTCTTCCTCTGACTGGGCCAGTATGAGCCAGTCGTCGAGGTAGTTCAAAATGCGCATTCCCATTTGTCTTAAAGGGGAGAGAGCTGCATCCATACACTTTTTGAAAGTGCGGGGCGCCAGGGACAGGCCAAATGGAAGGACTGTGTACTGGTAGGCCTTCCCGTCGAACGCAAATCTCAGAAACGGTCTGTGACGTGGGATAATTTGGATATGAAAGTAGGCATCTTTCAGATCTACTGAGAAAAACCAATCCATCGGGCGGATTTGCGCAATGATTTGTTTTAATGTTAACATTCTGAAAGGCCGTTTGACAAGGGCCCTGTTCAGATGTCTGAGGTCTAAGATGGGCCTGAGGCTGCCATCTTTCTTGGGAACTAGGAAGTAGCGGCTGTAAAAACCTGACTCGCTCTGCACTGCTGGCAGAGCCTCTATAGCTCCTTTCATTAATAGACTTTTCACTTCGGTTTTGAGGACGTGAGTTACGTTGCTCTCCACCGAAGTGTGAGTAATGCCCGCGAATCGCGGAGGTTTGTGTGAATAGCCCAGCTGAATTGTTTTTATAACCCACTGTGACACACCAGGGATTGCTTTCCAAGCCTCTGCCCAGTTGCACAGGGGTTTTATAGTGTCGAACATCTCGTGTGGTGTGGAAGAGAAAGAAGACTCGTATGTTGAATGTTCAAGTTGTTTATTGAACCCGCAATAACAGCGGTAAAGTGCAGTGGAGCTCGCGCAAGCGCGGGCTCGCTGTTCACATTCTTTACATTCATAACAACATTTTTCCCCCAGGCCAGAACAAAAACGGGCCGCGGGGAGAGAATTCGGAGTCTTTTGGGGGACGGACCGGCTTGGGCAGAACTCACCCCTCCTCTCTTCCTGATCAGCCTGTCAGGACTGCTTCCTGTGATCAGGGTCCAGCGCGATCTTAGGGCGGGGACCCTGACGCTTGGGTGGGAAGCACTTCGCCTGGTGATGACGCTGACGTTGGTCATACGGTGGGCGGGGCTGCACGGAAGCGAGCGCGGGCGCGGGAGCTGACGCAGATGCAAACCTGCGCTGTTGTTGCTGGTACGGAAATCTCGGCCGAGCTGAAGAGGCGGCGCTGGGTCTTTTTGGCAGAAAATGCCTCATCGCCTGGGACGCTTTTTGTGCCGTGGTGAAGCGCTCCGCGAAACCGTCCACCGCGGGGCCGAACAGACCATTTGGAGAAATGGGAGCCTCGAGGAAGGCGGTCTTATCGGCCTCCTTAATCTCTGAGATTTAGCCACAAGTGGTGTTCCAACACCACAAGACTGGCCATGGACCTGCCTATGGCCTGAGTGGTGGCCTGAGCGGTGGGCCTTCGTGGCTCGAAGGGCCAGATCTGTGGCACTTCTGAGGTCACGAAAAACCTTCATGGTCCGGACCGTATTCGTCCATAGCCCGGAGGAGCTTCGCCTGGAACACCTGCAGGACCGCCATCGAGTGGAGAGCGGAGCCTGCTTGGCCGGTGGAAGCGTATGCCCTGTTTGCCAAGGCTGCCGTGGTACGACAGGGCTTGGAAGGGTGTGCGATTTTGGGCTTCCAGCCTATCGCGGAGGGCGGGCAGAGGTGTGCCGCCACCGACTCCTCGAGCGGCGGCAGCTTCTCGTATCCCTTTTCGACAGCGCCGTCAATAGTGGAGAGCGCGTGCGAGGTGGATGGGCAGAGGCGAGCGGAGTAGGGAGCGCGCCATGACTTCGCCAGCTCATGGTGCACCTCAGGGAAAAAGGGTGCCGCTTTCTGCCGCGGGGCCTACTGGCGCCCCGGGAGATACCATTCGTCGAGGCGGCTAGGTGTGGGCTCCTCAGGGGAAGCCCAGTCCAGGCCCAGCTCGTCAACGGCTTTTGTGAGGACCCGGATTAGTTCGATGTCCATACCGGCCCTAGCCGCGTCGTATCGCTGCTGCGATGTCGAGGGGGCGGGGTCGCCAACGGAGCCCGACCATTCCTCGGCATCGGAGGCGACGAGGGACACTGAGTCATCGTGTGGACCGTCCTCTTCATTGCCGCCGAATGAGACCAGTTCCTCTGCGTTGAGCGGAGGAAGCAGGTCTGATCGAGAGAACGTCACTGGGGAAACGTCTCTCTGAGGCGAAGACGAGGCACGTGGGCACTGGGCCGATAACAGCGGTAAAGTGCAGTGGAGCACGCGCAAGCGCGGGCTCGCTGTTCACATTCTTTACATTCATAACAACATTTTTCCCCCAGGCCGGAACAAAAACGGGCCGCGGGGAGAGAATTCGGAGTCTTTTGGGGGACGGGCCGGCTTGGGCGGAACTCACCCCTCCTCTCTTCCTGATCAGCCTGTCAGGTCTGCTTCCTATGATCAGGGTCCAGCGCGATCTTAGGGCGGGGACCCTGACGCTTGGGTGGGAAGCACTTCGCCTGGTGATGACGTGGGCACTGGGCCGACGTGAGCTCGCCCGCCTCAGGATATTCAGCCCTCTGGCTCCGCCGCTTTTTCCGCCGGGGCTCGGACGGAAAAGAGAGCGGGAGACCGCGAGGGGTGGGGTCGCTCTCTGAGAAGAAGGCGATCCGCGAACGGAGGGAGGAGATGGGCATGCTCTCGCAGTGAGAGAAGCCGGACCCAGAGAGAGCAGTGTCGGCATGGGCCTTGCCCAGACAGGTAATACACTGGTCATGGGCATCCTCCTGATGCAGGGTTGTTCTGGACTTACACACAATTGTGACATGTTCTTTATTATACTTAAGGATACACAGAAGTGTTTCACCGGCGAGCGCAGGGGAGAAGGAGCGACAGCTCGCGGATAGCTGGATGAGCGCTGATGACAGACCAACTCTTGCAGGGGTCCGGGCTGGCTAGCTCGATTCCACTGATAGCTCATCTCTCGCGATGAAGGTAAGCTTGTATTCAACGAATATTGGTATCAGCGAAGAGTCTTCGCTGAAGGAGAAAAATCAGACGTTTTTGGGGCATTACAGCGTATTTTAAGGGCACCCTTCGTGGGCTTTTGCACTCAGTTCGTGGGCTTATGTTCAGTTTTGCGAGCTTGGTGCTGTTAGGTTCGCTCAGATACGCTGTTCTGCCATTGGTTCATGCAGTTACCACTGGCCAGCCAATAGCGCGCGAGTAGTCTCGACTCCGCTTTGACTGTGCAGTAGCACTGCGTGATTTTATAAATGCTTCAGTATTCGAGAATAGGAGACTATTCCCAATGCGTCTTCGACGCAGTACGACTGACCATTCGAAAGGGAACTCATGCATTCTCATGCATTCTCACGCATTTCTGTCATGCTCTTACTCTGCCCAACTTAATCTCACGCCAAGTTGCCAAACCTGCTTTTGATATTAAAAAAAGCTTAGCTTTTAAATTTTTCAAACAATAAATAGCGTTTTGCCGCTAATGTGGCATAATGTTAAAGCCAGAGGCGTTGAAAACCGGAGTTGCGCATGCTCTCATCTCCCGGCGGCGCGCACTGTCACGTTTTTCATGAAGCGCTCAATACTTCTAGCGCTGTGTCAATGCATTTGAATGGCTTAAGCGGATATCCAAGTTTCACTATACAGATGTTTGCAGCAAGTTTTGGTAAACAGTACAGAATAGTGTGCATTGATTATTAAGTCAACCATATTTACAGGATCGTTTTATCATGGAGAGTGATAGAGTTGCAACACTGTTAACATTAATGTTATTCGTGTATTTAGCCCTCAGGTATTAATTGGTTACACTCATACTCATTGATGGTCAAATGTGACCAGATACCGTAACTGTTTTTCAATTAAATAAATGTTCTATATTTTAGTTCTATAAGAATTCAACACTTTACATACATCTGTTATTTTGTCTTCTTAGTTATGTTTAGTTGATAAAGTCTGGTGCCTTTAGTCTCTTCAAGGAAGGTATAAGGTGGAAAGTATACAGTTTATAATTAATTCAACAATAGTATCGGATCGGTATCGGGTATCGACAGATACACAAAGCCAAGGCATCGGTATCGGGACTGAAAAAGTTGGATCGGTGCACCCCTAATTTAAATTTGATTGTTTGTGATATTTTTACCTTTTATAAAGGGCATTTTTCTCTAATCTTATTAAATATAGGCTATGCTTCAGTTTTTTTTATTTTATATTCTTAAATTTGATCAATAAATGATAATACAAATATAAACATTTTAATAATTCACTATAGGGCTGTTACAAATCAAATTAAATATTTTACACTGATAAATTACAACTGCATTAAATAATGTTATGAGATTGTTTACAATATTTTTCTGAATATACAAATAAGAAATGTAAAGAATGTTTAAACATGAAACTAAACCGACAGTAGGTGGCGCAGGTGACCGTCTGAATGAGTGAGTCATTGATTCAAATGATTCGTTCATACGTCTGATTCATTCGCAAATGATGCAATTGTTTACGAATTGGTCATTGGATCTTTGATTGGATCTTTGTAAATATTTAATCTGAAATGTAAGTAACTTAAATGTTAATGCTAACACTTTACTTGAAGGGATGTGCATAAGACTGACAGGACACCTTCATAATCATGACATGACACGTCATGAATATGAAGGAGTTTTTATGCATGTTCATGACACAACTGTCATTAAGTGTCAATCGCTCAATTATGTCATTTTTAATGCAAAGATTACATTATTTAAGACGTCTATGACAACTTGGCATAAACCAATACATCATAAACTGTCAGTGTCTTTGTCATGACAACTTGACATTACGAAGACAACATAACCTGTCATAAGCATGACATAGCAGATTATCAAAATTAAGAAAATACTTAGCTTTATGTGTTAACATTAAACTGTCATGTGGTTAGTTTTGATGTTGACTGAGACCATAATATGTCAGGAATTTTTTCAGTGGTACAAGTTGAATTTGTCATTAAAATGTCAGATTAAGTGTTAATATTCTGTCAAATTATTTTATTACAGCGTCATTAATATTTTTAAGCTCATAATGTAATTTTTAAGTTTCCTCCACCAGCTCCTACAGAAGGTCAGATAATAAACAATTTAAAAAATGTCTTAAAAATATGAATAGGTGTTCAAGAAATAAAATCAATCACCCAATAATAATAATAATTAAAATGGATAAAATTATATTTTATTGCATTTGGAGACTGATTCACTGTTAAGCCATGCAGCGTTTGGTCCATATCACTGCAAAAACAGTTAATTACAGAATCCCACACATTTATATTTTCTTGAAATGTTTTTTTACATTATGGATAAGTCTAGCTAAGACACCATCATAATGGTGTATGTGATAGATGTGATCACCAGTAAAGGGAAAAGAACATGAGCAGCAGGCGAATGCGAAGGCTCAAAGGTTTATTGCCACAGAATAAGGTTACAAAAGCTAAACAAATGTTAACCTAACTGAGGTAAACCAAAGTATAAGAGGGAAAAAAGACCAAAAAACAAACTAAACTTATAAAATAAACATAAGTCAACAACCTTGAAGACATGCATAAAAAATCAATTCAGTATTGCACACTATAATGATAAGTGGCTCTCTGTGCATGGTTCAATGGTTTGAAAAAACATTAAAATGCACACACAAATCGTTACGCGGAATTGGAATTTGAATTTGATTGCAAGTATTCGACTCCTGACCAAAGAATCTGATGTTGTCTCATTGGTTTAGCACTATCAAGAATACTGATAAATCATCACAGCTAACGCTTTACTACTATAACAACTGATGAAGAAATACTGGATACAACAAATCAGATCTGACCAAAAGAACACACTGGACACTCAGTCCTAAAGTTAAAAAAACTAAATCAGAAATGTATGAACATGTACGCAGTATGAAAAAATCCTTAGTCTGTGACAGACATGTTACAGTAGTAATATTTAAGTCACTGGCTAACCTTACAGGGTACCCTGAGGTAGTGATTCCTCAGAGCTTCTCCCTCTATAACATTCCCAAAAATAGAATCTTCTAAAGAGGCCTTAGAGGATCTGACCCTATTAACTCATCATTTACTCAACGTGGAAAATTAACTAACCACTTATCAACTAACCACTTATGTTTCTGTGGTAACCTTTTGCCACAGGGACTAGTGATAAATAAATGTCGTATTTATGATCACCCGCACAGATTTCAGTTGACGATACCGTTTAAAGTTATTAATAATGAAACATGAATGAGAACAAAAAGAACGGGATGTGCTTTATATTGAAAACAAAAATTAAGTGTAATAAGTCGCAAAAGAGAACTGAATTCTACTGACAGAATGCTGTGTGCACACTCTGAGCGCAACACAGACAGAAGAGGATTTATGCCCCTCAGTTGGTAAATTAAAAGTGCCCTAGAATAAGTTGAAACTATATTTTAAATTGTTCTCTGATATCTACATAGAGCATATGTGGCTTATTTAAGGGCAATTATTGTCCAGATGTGGTTTTAAAGGTCCATTTACAACTCTAGAAATTGTACCTAAAATGAAATGGGCTGTTTTTGCCTTATTTGGAAGGGTCATGAATAATAATGTGGAACTCTGCTCTGATTGGCTGTTTCACTGCACAGCTGACAATGGAGAGTTTAGGCATTGATCCAAACTCATATGTTTGAGCCTGTTTCTGTAAAAAATTACTTGTTTAAAGCTCAAATCTGTGGTTTGTTTATAAAGAGAGTGCCTATTTGATCTGCAGTTTTTGGAGTTGTGAGATCCAGTCGACCATCGGCCGCACAACGCTCATTAAGCCCGGCTAGAGCAGCCTTCCCTCGGCTAAACCTTCTGACATCTGCCGCTGGCTCTGATGTCTCTGTAGTTGTTAAACATATGATCTATCATTTGTTCCCTGGCTATTCGTTTTGGCTGAGGGTGAAGTGAAGTTTCATTTATTTCTATCATTAAAACGTAACGAAACAAGACTGGGTTGTGTTTTATGTCATATTTAATTTTATTACAGTCAAGATGTATCATATATGCACACTTATTGCGTGAACCACATAATATGCTTAATGTTTTTTTAAATGAAAACGAAGAGGAAGGGTTGTGTTTATTTATTTCGTTTTGTTATAAATACAGGTCACAAAATTGCATATTGTGATAAAAGTTCATTATTTTCCATAATGTAATGATACAATTAAAATTTAATATATTTTAGATTCATTGCACACCAACTGAAATATTTCAGGTCTTTTATTGTTTTAATACTGAGGATTTTGGCATACAACTCATGAAAACCCAAAATTCCTATCTCAAATAATTAGCATATCATGAAAAAGGTTCTCTAAACGAGCTATTAACCTAATCATCTGAATCAACTAATTAACTCTTAACACCTGCAAAAGATTCCTGAGGCTTTTAAAAGCTCCCAGCCTGGTTCATTACTCAAAACCGCAATCATGGGTAAGACTGCCGACCTGACTGCTGTCCAGAAGGCCATCATTGACACCCTCAAGCGATAGGATACACTGTAAAAAGTAATTGCTGAATCTACTAAAGAAAAACTTGTAAAATGAACTGATTTTGGAAAATTTGTTGATTTAACTTGATTATACAGAGTAGAGTGAACTTTTAGGTGCATGCAATAGTTAAACTAAGCATGTTTAGTACATATTACTTAAGAGTGTTGAGTGTGTTGTACTAAATGCATGTTCACTGTTGCAAATGTCTGGAACAAAGAATTTGAATAATAATAATTTTTATTATTATTATTCAAATTATATATATATATGTTCCGAATCTTATTTTTTCCTTCGCGGAAATAAAATAACCTGGAAATAACTGCTGCTGCTTCACAATCCATCATGCCTATGCGCATTGCGCAATGTGGCGGAGGTGTTTGAAGACGACATCGACGAAGAAGAAACTTCAGCTCGTGTGGGTGACTGGGTGTGGCGGCACAACAAGGTATGCTCATGATGGCCTATTTATAAACCTAAAATATAATTTAATATGCTTATTGTGTGGAAAGAGAAAAAAGCAATAAAAAGGCACACTGATGCAAGATAGTTTTATGTCGAATGATGAGACCGTTTGGGATAGCCTAAGTGGCTTACTAGCTAACTTAGGTTTCAAACATAAATTTTTACTGAACACTGGTTTCATGTACAGTTTTTAAGCTATTTTAATCGGTTGTAAGTTCGTGGTTTATCATTTTTGATATGTAAAACGCGTGCAGTCTATACTAAACGAACATTCTTTCTAGAACGTTCGATGCTCATGTGTTGTTCACATGGAAATCCCATGCGTTCACCTTATGCATGAATTAATATAGTTTCATTAACATGCAATTATTAACATATTTTGTCTTTTTATTTTGTGTCTGTGGACTTAAATTCATGCAGTGGAATACGGTGTGGCCAGCCCTCTCAACATACAGGGAGTGCAGAATTATTAGGCAAATGAGTATTTTGACCACATCATCCTCGTTATGCATGTTGTCTTACTCCAAGCTGTATAGGCTGGAAAGCCTACTACCAATTAAGCATATTAGGTGATGTACATCTCTGTAATGAGAAGGTGTGTGGTCTAATGACATCAACACCCTATATCAGGTGTGCATAATTATTAGGCAACTTCCTTTCCTTTGGCAAAATGGGTCAAAAGAAGGACTTGACAGGCTCAGAAAAGTCAAAAATAGTGAGATATATTGCAGAGGGATGCAGCAGTCTTAAAATAGCCAAGCTTCTGAAGCGTAATCATCAAACAATCAAGCGTTTCATTCAAAATAGTCAACAGGGTCGCAAGAAGCGTGTGGAAAAACCAAGGCGCAAAATAACTGCCCGTGAACTGAGAAAAGTCAAGCGTGCAGCTGCCAAGATGCCACTTGCCACCAGTTTGGCCATATTTCAGAGCTGCAACATCACTGGAGTGCCCAAAAGCACAAGGTGTGCAATACTCAGATACATGGCCAAGGTAAGAAAGGCAGAAAGTCGACCACCACTGAACAAGACACACAAGCTGAAACATCAAGACTGGGCCAAGAAATATCTCAAGACTGATTTTTCTAAGGTTTTATGGACTGATGAAATGAAAGTGAGTCTTGATGGGCCAGATGGATGGGCCCGTGGCTGGATTGGTAAAGGGCAGAGAGCTCCAGTCCGACTCAGACGCCAGCAAGGTGGAGGTGGAGTACTGGTTTGGGCTGGTATCATCAAAGATGAGCTTGTGGGGCCTTTTCGGGTTGAGGATGGAGTCAAGCTCAACTCCCAGTCCTACTGACAGTTTCTGGAAGACACCTTCTTCAAGCAGTGGTACAGGAAGAAGTCTGCATCCTTCAAGAAAAACATGATTTTCATGCAGGACAATGCTCCATCACACGCGTCCAAGTACTCCACAGCGTGGCTGGCAAGAAAGGGTATAAAAGAAGAAAATCTAATGATATGGCCTCCTTGTTCACCTGATCTGAACCCCATTGAGAACCTGTGGTCCATCATCAAATGTCCATCATCAAGGAGGGAAAACAGTACACCTCTCTGAACAGTGTCTGGGAGGCTATGGTTGCTGCTGCACGCAATGTTGATGGTGAACAGATCAAAACACTGACAGAATCCATGGATGGCAGGCTTTTGAGTGTCCTTGCAAAGAAAGGTGCCTATATTGGTCACTGATTTGTTTTTGTTTGGTTTTTGAATGTCAGAAATGTATATTTGTGAATGTTGAGATGTTATATTGGTTTCACTGGTAAAAATAAATAATTGAAATTGGTATAAATTTGTTTTTTGTTAAGTTGCCTAATAATTATGCACACCTGATATAGGGTGTTGATGTCATTAGACCACACCCCTTCTCATTACAGAGATGCACATCACCTAATATGCTTAATTGGTAGTAGGCTTTCCAGCCTATACAGCTTGGAGTAAGACAACATGCATAACGAGGATGATGTGGTCAAAATACTCATTTGCCTAATAATTCTGCACTCCCAGTCAGGTGAGTAAATAATATTTAACATATTCTAAGCAAATTTATCATTTAACCACTTTTCAGATTGATGTTCAATTCATTCTTGCACCTTTCAGTGAGAAGGGATTGCTTAATGTCAGTGTCCTTTTTTTTCTTTTTCTTTTTTAGTCCTATATCTGGCAAAAACCTACAAACCAAATTCAAGAACTGGACACAGTTGAGTTTTACCGTTTTCAAATCCATTCACCCGATTTCAGGGTCAGGCGGTAGCATAGCTTAGCATAGATAATTGAATCTGATTAGACCGTTAGCATCTCGCTCAAAAAATGACCAAAGAATTTAGATATTTTTCCTATTTAAAACATGATTTTTCTGTAGTTACATCGTGTACTAAGACAAGGAAAATGAAAAGTTGAGATTTTCTAGGCCGATATGGCTAGGGACTACACTCTCATTCCTGCGTAATGATCAAGGAACTTTTTGCCATACCATGGGTGCAGCAGTGCAATGATATTACGCAGCTTCCGTCAACATAACCAAGGTGACAACCTGCTTGCACAGGGAGACATTTGTGAGAAACGATTCAGAATATATTTACTTTGGTGCAGATCCTGAATCGTATCTATTTCAACTAGAATCCAATGAAGATAAGGTTGTCTCGTCGGTTATGTTGACGGAAGTTAGTCTGTTTTCAGGCGCTGCGTAATATCATTGCGCCGCTGCACCCATGGGAAGGCAGCAAAGTTCCTTGATTATTACACATGAATGAGAGTATAGTTCCTAGCCATATCGGCTTAGAAAATAGCAACTTTTCATTTTCTGTTGGTCTTAGTTCAATTTAACTACAGAAGAGTCAAGTTTTAAATAGGAAAAATATCGACACTCTTTGGTCATTTTTTGAGCGAGATGCTAACAGTCTAATCAGAATCAATGAATTATGCTAAGCTATGCTAAAAGTGCTACCGTCAGATCCGGAGATCAGCTGAATGGATTTGGTAAAACTCACCTGTTTAACCCTAGGGGAGATGGAAAATTAGCTTATTTTCAAAAATGGTGGCGTGTTCCTTTAAGGAGATTCTGCACCATATTGGCAATCATGTAAGCTCCTCACACACATCACAATTATTTTTTTTTAAGTAGTACAATTGTTGCTTTTGCTGTTGTTGTCTTTTCTGTGTTGTGTCTGTGCCATGAGCGCTAATATATTCAAATTTTCATTACTTTGCAGAAATTAATGTGAGACGAACAGCCGTTCTTTGTGGCCTACCACTCCTCCTCGGAGAGGATCCACTGATTTTTACAAGACATGTCTCGTAAGTCATTTTTTCTGTGATGTGATTTTTTAAAAAAATTTTATTTAACAGGCAAACTGTTCTTTAAACTGTTTTGAAATCTGGCAAGAACAGTTATGAAGGGAAAAAACAGTCAGGGCACTGAAACAAAGAAAGGGATAGGGAAAAAGTTAAAGATAAATTAAGAACAAAGTGGAAAAAAGACAAAGAAATGAAAGAGATAGACAATAGACGGGAGGTTGGAAATTTAGACTGGAAGAATAGAGATGAAGTCAGTAAAGGAGGTAAGAAAAAAATATAGAAATGACAGAAAGGAGGTTAGAAAGAAAGAAGTTATAATATTTAAGTGTCGTTAAATTCATTTTTGAATGTCTGTATTGCTTCATGCATCCACTGATGTGTCCTGTTTGAAAAGGCCTTTACATTTAGACATAATACAGTGTTATTAATTTAGTTTCACATTTAAATGAAAATATGTGCTTTTAAAAGATGTTTTGTAACTTACATTAACCTAATTTTTGTTATATGCTATTCCCATTTTTAGGACTGTGATAACAATAAACACACGTTCAACATTGCAATTGGTATTATGACAGTGATTCCTGAGGACTCTGCAACTGTACTCTACTCCTTGCATCTTGATGCCACAACAACGACAATCATTGTGGAAGGTACAGTGGTTGTGGATGACCTTGAAAATATGAGTAAAAAAATGAGTCTACTCTTTTGGCAAATTTATGCTCTAAACTATCCAACAGCGCTGAAGAGCAATTTCATACAAAGTCAGTGACACCTAAAATGATTAGTTAGCTTCAAAATGAAAATTTCATGATATTTTACTCGCCCCATCTCATCCAAGGTGTTCGTGTCTTTCTTTCTTCAGTTGAAAAGAAATTAAGTTTTTTTTGTAGGAAAACATTCTAGGATTTTTCTCCACATAATGGACTTCAATGGGAACCAACGGTTGAAGGTCCAAATCAATGCAGATTCAAAGTAAGGGTTCAGAGGCTCTGCACCATCCCAGACGAGGAAAAGGGTCTTATCTAGCGAAAAATCGGCCATTTTCAAAAACAATTTTTTAATTTATATACTTTTTAACCTAAATTGCTCATGTTGCGTTCCAAGGACGTGCCAAGGACTGCGTAATCACTTCGAAAAGGTCACACTAGACGTAGGTGGAAGTACCGCCCCAAGAGAACGTGCAAGGACTTAAACAAAAACACTCCATCTTCAAAATCATCTGACATTGTTGTTTTACCTTTTTTTTGCTAAAGAACGTTTGTATTAGTCTTCGCACAAGCGCTTTGTAAACACTGCTTTGTCTGCCTACATCTAGCATGACCTTTCAGACGTTATTACGCAATCACTGGCACATCGCAGAGCAGTGCAAGATGATCAATTTAGGATAAAAAGTATGTTCACATTTAAAATTCTTTTTGAAAATGGCAGATGGTTTGGGTTCGATCAGACCCTATTCCACGTCTGGGATCGTGCAGTGCCTCTGAAGCCCCTTCTTTGAATCTGCATTGATTCAGACCTTCAACCGTTGGTTCCCATAGAAGTCCATTATGTAGAGAAAAACCCTTGAATGTTTTCCTTAAAAAACTTAATTTCTTTTCGACTAAATAAAGAAAGACATGAACATCTTGGATGAGATGGGGGTGATGAAATTATCAGCCCATTTTCATTTTGCAGTGAACTAAATCCCTTACTGAGTTGAGTTTGAGTGAATAGACCTATGCCTTTAAGAGAACTCTAAAGAAAATTGTTCAGTACTATACTGTTTTGCAGACACTTTTGTATTTTCCAATAAATGTTTTAGAATAGTTTTATTAGGAGATAACTTGAAAGAGAACTGTATTAGAAAAGTTCTGTGCTAAACATGTTACATTGCTTTTGACCACTTCGTAAACATGTAAAAAACAATGTTTGTCTTTTTTTTATTTCACAAGTGCTGTATGTTTTTTTTTTTAAATGTTGTCGGCGGGTCATGTTGACCAGTATGACTTAAGTAATGTCTTAAATTAATATTGTTTTATAGAGAAAATAAAGATTCTGATGTTGTGTGAAATCTGTTGTCTGTCTTTGTATTCTCAACTTAGAATTTTGAGTACAACTTACTTGGGAAATGTAAGGCAATCAGTTTCCACACATGCTTCTAGTAAAATAAACGAGCAGACATGTTAAAGTAACTTTTTTGTTTGAGTTATGCTTACAAACCCCAATTTATATATGTAAGTTGGCTGAACTTTTGAAATTGAGTACTCAAGTTTTATGGTAACCTCTACAAATACACAAGTTAACTCTACAAAGTAGTAGCAAGAAGTATCAAGTCAAAAATGATGACCTAATTTGCTTGAAAATTCTGAGGCAATCAGTTTCCACAGCTTTTCTAAGTAAAGTCTATGGAGGGATTTTTGGGTCAGATTATAAACTAAAAGTCTAAAACTAAAAGTCTTAAACCAAAACTAAAAATCTAAATTTGACACTTAAAGTCCAAGTCGAAAATTTATTTGGTATTTAGGATTGGGCATTTGGTATTTAGGATAGGGCATTTGGTATTTGGGATTGGGCATTTTCTATTTAGGGTTGGGCATTTGGTCATTTAGCCATTTAGGATTTAGGATTGGGCATTTGGGGATTTAGGACTGGGAATTTGGTATTTAGGATTGGGCATTTAGCCATTTAGGATTGAGGATTGGGGGTTTGTGGATTTAGGATTGGGCATTTGAGGATTGAGGATTGGGTAGTGTATGCAAATTAGGAGGCGTGGCCCAAATACTGGAGGCTGGGTTTGAAATGGCTGGTGCGCAGAGGCACCTTATGGACAGCAGAGGGAGCTCCCAGTGCTAAGGAGCACACTGACAGAGCGTCCTCTTCAGAGTAAAAATTGTGGTTCTCTGCGTTCTCTGCCATCCACGTTGGCTGCCATATTAACAATGGCAAAGCCGTTGCCGTTATATATATATATATATATATATATTAGAGGTGGGCATAGATTAATTTTTTTGATCTAGATTAATCTAGATTAATTTTGAAATTAATCTAGATTATTTAAAATGGCTCATCTGAATTCTGCCGAAGGCTTTCAGAATGTGTGTGCTACCCTCTCACATATGTTACGCTAGGGGTGTGACTGTACAGATTGCTCACGGTTCGGTTTGTATCACGGTTTTAGGTTCAAGGTTTCGGTACGGTTCGGTATTTGCTTTGTTCAGGGAAAAAAGGACTACTGTCCAATAAAAATAAAGAAAATAAGAACAAATAACTTAAATACAAGCAGCACAAAAAATAAATACTATTGAGCAAAGATACTAATAAAATAAACAATGCTTTTCAGGTTTTTTAGGTGGGTATAACATTAGTTTTTAGGTAAAGAAATTGAATAAAGTATTCAAATGTAAAATAATTGCATATTTCACTGTTTAAATTAAAGATACATCCTTATTAAACTTACACAAGCTATTCAATCAAGAGCAGTGAGTGATCTTTTGTTTGACACACAGCAGTAAAGGCTACTGCCCCTTTTAGACCTAATGCAGGGATATGCGTCGTCTTTCTCGACTCTATACAGTTCACTTAAGGCATATTCAGACTATGTCTGCTTGAATACTCATCAAGATGGACATGTTGACATACTTTCTGTGTGAGTTTGTCCGTTCAAGCGCAAGACTTGTCTTGAAATATAACTCAATATTTGCGCGCTGTGAGACGTTTACACGCTTTGGGTCGAGTGCAGACAGATCTTCTCTCAGTGCGCGCGAGTTCTCACCCGCGTCTTCTGGCTCTACACGACGCGGGTGATGACGGTGAAATGACTGTTCATATTCGGACATACGGCAGCACTCGCATGCATTGAACAGTTTACAAAGAGAGTTTTTTCCCACGTTTTTCTTTTATTATGGCTGTTGTAGTGTATCACTGAGAAGCCAGCACGTGTATCCATCGACAGAAACATACATAAAGCATTATTTTCAAGTTACAACCCATATTAAATATGCGTCATCAGATGTGAGATGAACCGCGGTGCAAGTGCACCTTTTGCACGGCCCCTGCTCAAGTCAGAAGGCACCCTGGTTGGGAAACGCTTGTATAGACCCAGTTCCCAACCCAACTTTGAGAATAGATTAACGGCATTATTTTTTTTAATCGCACGATAAGAGTCTCACGTTAACGCAGCACGTTAACGCCGATAACGGCCCACCACTAATATATATATATATATATATATATATATATATATATATATATATATATATATATATATATATATATATATATATATATATATATATATATATATGATTACAGCCGCTTACTCGCTCCGTTTGGTTTCATTACAGTGTGCTCCTTAGCACTGGGAGCTCCCTCTGCTGTCCATAAGGTGCCTCTGCGCACCAGTCATTTCAAACCCAGCCTCCAGTATTTGGGCCCTGCCTCCTAAGTTGCATACACTCCCCAATCCTCAATCCTCAAATGCCCAATCCTAAATCCACAAATCCCCAATCCTCAATCCTAAATGGCTAAATGATTAAATGCCCAATCCTAAATACCAAATTCCCAATCCTAAATCCCCAAATGCCCAATCCTAAATCCTAAATGGCTAAATGACCAAATGCCCAAACCTAAATAGAAAATGCCCAATCCTAAATACCAAATGCCCTATCCTAAATACCAAATGCCCAATCCTAAATACCAAATACATTTTCGACTTGGACTTTAAGTTTCAAATTTAGATTTTTAGTTTTGGTTTAAGACTTTTAGTTTTAGACTTTTAGTTTATAATCTGACCCAAAAATCCCTCCATAAAAGTAAATTTATTACTTTTTACAGTGTAAGACACAGAAAGAAATTTCTGAACGAATAGGCTGTTCCCAGTGCTGTATCAAGGCACCTCAGTGGGAAGTCTGTGGGAAGGAAAAAGTGTGGCAAAAAACACTGCACAACGAGAAGAGGTGACCGGACCCTGAGGAAGATTGTGGAGAAGGACCGATTCCAGACCTTGGGGGACCTGCGGAAGCAGTGGACTGAGTCTGGAGTAGAAACATCCAGAGCCACCGTGCACAGGCGTGTGCAGGAAATGGGCTACAGGTGCCGCATTCCCCAGGTCAAGCCACAGAAACAGCGGCAGAAGCGCCTGACCTGGGCTACAGAGAAGCAGCACTTGACTGTCGCTCAAATTCTGCATGTCATTCAGGAAATCAAGGTGCCAGAGTCTGGAGGAAGACTGGGGAGAAGGAAATGCCAAAATGCCTGAAGTCCAGTGTCAAGTACCCACAGTCAGTGATGGTCTGGGGCAATGTTCCCTCTAAGCTGCTGCGGCCGCGCAGAAAGAATAAAATGCTGCACAGACGACAGACGAAATTAGGGGAGAAATCCATTTGATTGTAGTTTAAATGAGAAATAATTGCAGTTCTCTGTTCAACCGCTATAGCGCTATAGTGTTAGAACCGGTGAATACAGTGGGTTTACAGATTTCATAGAGAATGATGGTGCGTGTGAGAGTCATGTTTGCAGTCCAAATAGCTCAATATGGGAGGCGACGTGAAACGCAAAGAAGTGAAATAAAACCTCATCATGTTCAAAAGAAGAGTGGCTTGATTAAGTGGTATAAATAACGGATGATGGGCACAGACAGCACGGTAACAAAACATTTGCAGTTACACACCAACATAACCCACTCAAACACCTCAGTAACACGTCAGTATACATAGATCTGTGTGTGGTTTGGGTTCCAGAGATATTAAGATAACTATAAAAGAGTTCACATGTTCCTTTGAACATACTTAGATATTAGATCTATTTAATTACTGTTGTTTAACAAATTGAAGCATTTAAACTGATATAATATCAGTTTAAATACTTCAATTAGTTTTTATATTATATTATAGTCTGTTATAATTATAGTATAGTGTAAGCCTAATAAAGAATGGATGTCACAAGGGGATTGTTTAGGCATCATTGCCATTAAAAAGTTAAAATAATAATAATAATAATAATATAGACAATTTCATAAATTCATAAGCAACAAACAAACATTTGTTTGATGGTTTAATGCTGCCTGTCGCCAATAAAAACAATCTCAGTATAACTGCTTGATGTTTTTCATATTATATTATATTATATGTATTATTATTATAAAGAATGAATTTAACTGATTTAGGAGAGATTTTTAGTTTTTCGTGGTAAAGAAGTTTTTCGTGGTTTTTGTTAAAAAAAATCAGTCAAATTCAAATGTGCTTCTGAATTAACCTTTTTTATTTTTAAATGATTTAATATATCAATAAGTTACATCAAGGACATTAAAGTTAACATTAAAGTTAAAAGTTATAACTACATGATGAAACCAGTTTTGTGTGCGTGTTTACGTATGCTGTACAAGTCTGGTATAAAGAATGTTTTTGCTCAAGTGAACAAAATGTCCGCCCAATAGAGAAAAATTTTGCTCAGCAAGAAAAAAAATTAGAGGGAACATTGGTGTGGGGTGCCGTGTCAGCTGCTGGTGTTGGTCCACTGTGTTTCATCAAGGGCAGGGTCAATGCAGCTAGCTATCAGGAGATTTTGGAGCACTTCATGCTTCCATCTGCTGAAAAGCTTTATGGAGATGAAGATTTCCTTTTTCAGCACAACCTGGCACCTGCTCACAGTGCCAAAACCACTGGTAAATGGTTTACTGACCATGGTATTACTGTGCTCAATTGGCCTGCCAACTCTCCTGACCTGAACCCCATAGAGAATCTGTGGGATATTGTGAAGAGAAAGTTGAGAGACGCAAGACCCAACACTCTGGGTGAGCTTAAGGCCGCTATCGAAGCATCCTGGGCCTCCATAACACCTCAGCAGTGCCACAGGCTGATTGCCTCCATGCCATGCCGCATTGAAGCAGTCATTTCAGCAAAAGGATTCCCGACCAAGTATTGAGTGCATAACTGAATATAAGTATTTGAAGGTTGACTTTTTTGTATTAAAAACACTTTTCTTTTATTGGTCGGATGAAATATGCTAATTTTTTGATATGATGTTTTCATGAGGTGTATGGCAATTTCATCAGTATTAAAACAACAAAAGACCTGAAATATTTCAGTTGGTGAGTAATGAATCTAAAATATGTGAAATTTTAATTTTATCATTATGGAAAATAATGAACTTTTATAACAATATGCTAATTTTTTGAGAAGTACCTGTATATGCAGTGAAGATAATCAATGTACCCGTTGCCTGAAGTACATTTGTGTGGCTATTAATCAAGCATCTGCGTTAGTTCAGGCAGGCCACGTAGTCAAGCTCTGCTGTCAGCTGATTGGAAAAATTCCAACCCCGCCCATATCAGCTGATCCGATTCTCATGCAATCAATTGGCAACTCTCAAAAAGGGCACCTTATTTAAGCATAGCTTCGGTTCAATCTGCCTGCTTGTCTGTTTTTGCTGCACGCTGCTTTGCAACCCACCTCCTCCTTTAACTGTGGTTAACTTAGTTAATGTCATATTGTGTCAATGATGCATGCTCTGTTCTAAATGGGGGATTTATGATGCCCTCCTAGATTAAAAACTTGGGAGGTTGTCCCCAGAAGCTGTTGTTCCCCGTCTTGGCTTTTCATGGAGCTCATGAAAAGGATGGGGAATTTAGAACAGATCCATACCGCCAAATGTAAAATTTATGCAAATATGCCAATAAAAAGTTGACTAAAAGTTTGTCTATGGTATTTTTGACGTGAGTGGACCTGTCTGAAATAGGTTTAAGATTTTTTTTAAATGAAAACGAGGCTAGTGGTGTTTTACAACGCATTTGGTTTTATTGTAGCCTCAAATATACATACAGAGATAACAGGAGTAGCCAGAGCGAGCTGATTGACGCTGAAGAATGCTGCTGCTCCGTTTGCAGAATGACCAGACCTCCACTGAAGTTCGTTCGAGTTGAACTTGGCAAGTCATGGGCTGGCATATGCAAATATTGGGGGCGCACATCTGATGGTTGCGTCAGAGTCGGTGTTATGTTGAGATTCGCCTATTTTTCCATGGTGTTTTTCACACACAAGATTTACATATGAAGGAGGAAGCAATATTGTTTGAGACTCAATAATATTGCATTATTTTATACTGTGGCTATTTTGGAAAAATGCATTAAACAAAAACAAAAACAAATAAAAAATGGCTCTTTGGTCAAAAAAAGGTTCCCAACCCCTGTTTTAGAATAATGGACTTTAAATGAAGAGACAGAAATATCTCATAAATAATAAATACAGCTAAACCTTGGATAAAACTAACTCTATATTGCGAAACATATCGCTTACATCAAAGATACACATCACATGTATATATCGTGTATATAATTTTTTTTATGTGTTATAGGATATAATAGGTCAATTGAATGAATAGCCTACAAGGAGAACGTAAAAACTCAGAGCCTGATTTATCACACAATCCACATTCAAACCAAAATATCTGACCTCCTGTTGGTCGGAGCTAATGACTGTAAATTAGAAAGTGGTCCGTCTCGATGAGCTCACTATATATACCGAGTTTGGTGACTGTTGGTAAAACTAACCAAGTGTTTTATCTTTAATACTTTGGTCGCAAGGTCTTATCCAGCCTGGTTCATAAATAACACCTTCGGGTTATTCTATACATTACATTGGCTCTCATTTTTTGTCCTCAAACAAAAGGCATTACTCTGCTAATTTTTTAATTACACACTTCATTGTTTGAAAAAGAAACTCAATTGTGTTTTTTCTATTGTTAGTAATATTATTTATAGAAATAAATTATGTATAATTCAGAGAATATTTTTAGTGTTAAGAATTTATCTCCAAATACAAAATGTTGAAGAAAACCAATATATTGATCTAAAATATAGTACATTCATTTTAAAATTAATTCAGGGTCAATAACCAATCATACATTCATAATTTAATTTAAATCAAACAATGATTTTAGACAAAATAAGACTCTTTTCCTTTTGTCATTACTTTAATCTAAATCAAAAGATTCTAACAGAAAGTTGTTTTTGATCACCTACATTTATTTTCCAAATAAGTATTTAATTTTAAACAACTTATAGTTGCAACAGTTTACACTTCAAAGTAGGCTGGGCGATATCCAAAAAACAGATATATCTCGATATTGTCCAAATTTTTACGATATTCGATATATATCTCGATAAGTTTGCAATTGCTTTTAAATTAAAAAAAAAAGATTTTGTTTTCCCCCCATTAAAAACAACAAAAACTATTTAGATAGAACCAAATTAAATACAAAATGTTTACGTTTACTGAACAGGTTGGGATGACCAAAATCTTAAATCATGATACGAATAATTTAATATTTTTTTTAATGTACTTTTATAATTACAATATAGATTTTTAATTTGTAAAATATGAAAATTACAAACAATATGACAAAAACAGTGCTTTATTTTCAGCTACAGTGGGTCTATTTAACAGCTGCAAGTCAAGAAATAAATCAAAAATCAAATATATATAAAAGTCTTAACTCTATAAATTAACTATAGGCTACACTGATTCTTAATAAATATATTAAAGTTGTTTAGCCAAGCATGGGGTGGTTTTCTAATTTTTGTTGTTGTTTGATTAACATTAAATCACACAGAATATGAGGTCCGGCCCTTTAGGACCTCGACGGACCAAATTCATTGTAAAACACGATTTCTCACTCAACTCTCTGTACGTTCCACTGATCTATATAAATTATATAGATCAGTGGTAAGTTCACTAAAGACATTCACTACTGTGTTTACCTGAATACTTGCCTGCACGTGCATTTTTACATTTGTTTGACCACTGAAACCCAATAATCCATGAAGGAACTGAATCCCGATCGTATGTTGTCTGAAAGGCGTGTGCGCACGCTTCAGGTCAGAGTCCGGCAGCGCGAGCACGTCCCGCGCCGCGCTGTTATTTCTCTCATGCGCACATGTTTCTGTTGCTTTCTTTGTCATACGCTGTACGTATATATTTAACTCTTCTGCTTCCGATGTTTAGGGAATGGTGGAAGCAGACCTGTGCGTTATCTGGTAATGTTATTTGGGAAAGTTTGCATGTTGAATTTGAAATATTCGATCTTCACGATATTTTCAAATTTTACATCGTCTTCAAAATTATTGCGATAGTATCGCTAATATTCGATATATCGCCCAGCCCTACTTCAAAGCACCTTTCTCAAGGATTTATCCAACCTTGCCTAAAAATAGAACAACACTGCCCCCTTTTGGTCTTTGTAGGGGAGGGCAGACAGAGAGGTATTTAGATTAAATATATTAAATAAAAAATATATATTGATCTGAAAATTAGTACAGCCTTTTTGATTTATGGACAAAGTTTCATATTGCATTCAAGAGGGATGACGGGCCTAAGCCGGTAGCACCGCCACCCCGGTGACTTCAGGGCAACTGTGCATGACAGGCAATATGCATTTAAACAGGAGAGTATTTTAAAAGCGCTTGAATATGCCACATTTACAGCAGCAGCTGGTGCCACTATTACCCCAAGGCACACCTATGATGTCATTTAAATATAGATTCATTTTAATGTCATAGGATATAATCTTCTGGACGTGTGTCGAGTTTCATGCAATTTGAAGCATGCTAAGAGTCTCAAAAACACCCAAAAATATCATTAAACTTTGACACGTTGCAGGAATCCATTCATATGTCTATATTTGTCATGTTTTCACATTAAACTGATGAAGTTTGAAGTAAATAGGGTGAAAATAAGATGATTTCAAAGCCTTTAGAAAGTGACACACTTACTGCTGCCAGTTGGTGGGGCTATAACTTTGACCCACAATAGTCACATTCATGTGATCGGACTCCTACAACGAACACACAGCTGAAGTTTCATCCAAATCAGTCAATGTATGCAGAAGTTATAACACTTCCTGTTTCCCTTTTCTCGCCATAAATTTGTCTCCTCACCACGGCGAAACCTTTTAAAATTTAAAAAATCAGCTCGCAATTTAGCATCCTCAATGTCTTGACTTCATGCTGACGGAGTTTTGGCGCTGATCGGGTGATTTGCCTGAAGGAGTATATCAAATTCCAGAGCATGCGTTTTCTGAACATAATAGCTGACTTCCTGTTGGGCTGACGTATAACTTAGAGCACAAAAGTTGTTTGGCCCGATGAGGTCTACATGTGTACCGAGTTTCATACATCTACGTGCAAGTGTGTTTGATATATGAACTAAGTTTTCAGACCACACTTAAGGGGCGCTGAAAAGCCCCCCTGCCACGCTTAGGTACCAGCTTTGTTCCGGCCGATTCCGATGTGTGTGCAAAGTTTCAAGAGTTTTTGAGCATTGTGAGGGCACCAAAAGTGCCCAAATAGTCGAAAAAACAAAATTGTCCTGAGAAGAACAATAGGGCTCTGCGCCCTTTCAGGGCTTGGGCCCTAATAAAAAAAAAGTAGCAATTCAGTAATAAATATATACTCAGAATATTAAAATATATATTCTGACATTATATATATATATATGTATATATACATACATACATATATATATATATATATAGAAATGATGATGATGCAACAGAAACTATTGACTCTCTCTTTTCCAGCACTTTAGACACAGTTGCTCCTCTGCGCTTGAAGAAGATTAAAGAAAATAGTCCAACGCCGTGGTACAATAAGCACACCCGGGCCCCTCAAGAGAGCAGCCAGAAAAATGGAAATGATTGCATACAGAAAGGCCTTAAAAACGGCTATATCTGCTTATTTTTCTACTCTCTTAGAAGAAAACAAACACAACCCTAAATATTTATTTGATATAGTGGCTAAATTAACAAGAAATAAAGCTTCAACTTCTGATGTTTTCAAACAGCACAGCAGTAATGACTTACTTCTTTACATGCAAAATGAATAATATTAGGGAGAAAACTACTACTATGCAGCCGTCTACTTCAGTATCGCATCAGACATTGCATTGTAGTGTCACTGAGGAAAAATTACACATTAACTGCTATAGGAGAGGAAGAATTGTCTAAACTCGCTAAAATCATCTAAATCAACAACATGTGTGCTAGACACTAAACTGACTAAATCCGGGTAAACACTGTGCGATTTTGGCCACGATTTGGCCGTCTCAGACAAATTTTGCAAATCCAAAGATTCCTCTGATCCTAGGCAAAAATCTGACGTCTTTGATCGTTATACATGTTCACCTGCAGCCGATTAATGACCGTTGCGATCAAATTTTACCTCAGACGAAATTCTGGCAGTGTCAGAAGATTTGGCACACAATCCTGAAGTGTGACTTCTCCTAGGTCGACCGTCAAATTATCTTCCATGACAAAAATGAGCGCTAGAGATTTCTTTGTAGCCACCATTTAAATCCTGCATGCAATGCAGCTCACTGTCACCGAACGCGTCATTCATTGATGATATTAAACTCTGGACGATTTTCTTGCGTGCGTTTTAGCGCGCCTCAACTATCGTACGGTCTGACATTTATGACAACTTAGATCTTACAGTGTGACATGGCTGATCATGTTCGTACAGTCTGACAAGCAACATTCGCAATGGACTTTGAAAAATCGCAGTGCAGGACCCTTAAGCTACTAAAAGAGATTCTTCCAGAGGTAATATATACTCTTCTTAATAGCATTAATTAATCTTTATCATTAGGATATGTACTGAAAATATGGAAAAATTGGCATTAGTGGAATTGCATTGGCAATTGTTTAAATTATACTTATCTGTCTGTCATCAGTTTGTAGCAGTACATGAAGAGATGTCTTACCAATCACAAGTTCAGTACTGCAAGTAATTTCCTACCATTTAATTCTGAAAAAAAACAAACATTTTAATTATTGGACAAAAAACCTTGTAACCTAGAATACTGTCTAACACTTGAATGGCTGCTCTGTCAAGTCCTCGTCATCAGTTAGGAACCTGGGTGTGCTCTTTGATACCAATCTTTCATTTGGAAACCACGTTTCTAGCATGTGTAAAACCGGATGACTTCACTGTTTTCTCCAGAGTGGCTGTACAGCCGAAATTCTGTTGCATTCTTTTCCTTTTACCACAGTGAATCTGCTTTGAAAATCTGCATTGTAAAAAAGCGCTATATAGGTTACGACTATAGTTTAGAAAAATGGTAATTAAATATGACAATAAATCAGAGTTAAACTCTGTCAGAACAACAGGGGTGGGTGGGTAAGGAAGATTCTAACACACTTTTGGGGTCCCCAGAGATCAGTTTTATTAGCTAGTAGTAGGCTAATATAGGCTAGTACTAATGTGTAAATGTAGACCAAAAAATATCAAATAAAAAAGGTAGGCTATGGCTTATTTCTGCATTGATGGCTAAATCCACTGGCGGGAGCGATCACTCGCATTGCACGTGAACTGAGCGCGTCTCATAAATTAATTGAAACTCAGTGTATAGGCTATACTTTCCCCACAGACATGAGAAATGTGTCAGTAGAAAACTTTAAATGTATTTTAATCAAAACCATTAAAAACTAAAAGAAATAGGCCACTGTCTGATTGTGTAATCTCTATGAAATGTGCATTTCTCTCTTGGCTGTTCACTGCGGAGATGAGTCAGCATCTTCAACTTCATCTTTGCAGCTGACACAGTAAAACACTAGTTTTTTAATAAACAATTAAAAAGTCTCCTTGCTATTTTTGACACAATCATAATCATTACTGTTGCCAGTGCTTTACGGCAAGCTTTATTCGTGCCCTTGAGTGCGGAATAGGCTAATATAAAATGCTCATTAGGCTATGGTTTAGAATTTTCTCCAGTGTGTGTGTGTGTGTGTACCTCATGTAATCCATTGATTTCAACAAAGTAACTATTCTAAATACCAACCATTTGACTAAAAGGCTGTAAAAAGCAACGCCAGATTGTCTGGTGGAGGACAAAGGACACTTTTTGCAGACGACATCACTCTGAGTGAATCAATTGAGAATGGCTCTAATTTACATGTATTTCCTTCACCTGAATCTCCCCCCATCCTACTTCCCCCCTCATGCTATAATCACCTAGAACACCTAAAATGAATTTGATTTAAATGTCAATTCTCACAATACAGTAGTATGTGTTTGATATCATTGGAAATGTCTCAATGCGACAGGTACAAATATCTCATCCCCACAGAAATATTCAATAAGATAATACGAGTTTTTAGAGATTAGAGATATTTTGCATTTGATGGGTGTGTCTTCTGGAGCCATTTGGTCTCTCCTTTCAATCCAGGCAAATGAGAGAGTGATTCAATTTAAATTCCCTTAACACGTTTCCATTTGAAAGAAGTGACTGTCTGGTCTGAATACTTAAGGCGATGTGGCAGAACGTTCAGGGCGCAATACTGTAAATCAGATTTGCCCGTAACGTTATGTGTCCAAATACCCAGCGTTATGTTCAGAAACTCAGGAATGTATCTCTCACTCTTCACTTTACATTTATGCATTTAGCAGACGCTTTTATCCAAAGCGACTTACAACTTAGGAGTACAGGAAGCAATCAGTCATGAAGAGGCAAAGAAACGCTTTAAATACCAAGTTTTGGACATTACTCAGAGTAGCCTAAGCTAGAATAGGGAGGGAATAGAAGAGAAAGAGGAAAAAGAAGAGGGTTTTTTTTTAAAGATAAGATTAAGTGCTCACGGAAGAGATGAGTTTTTAGCTGTCTATTGAATGATGACAGTGATTCTGCCATCTCTTCAGAGTATTTGATATTATGTATGGATTTCCTTTGAATTGATTGTGTAATTGGCCTTATATATTTACCTGAGTGTTGATAAATTGTTACATTTTGATTTATTCTGACTTACTCTGGAATTATTAACGATCTCTAGGAGGTTATGAATGAGTATAATTTCAACAAAGGGTTAAACTGAATAATTAAATGTGTGGTTAACTATTCAATACAAATGATCAAATAACCAAGTGGCATTCTAATCTAAATTCGAAATTATGATAAAATGGAGTCAGATATAGAGGAATTGGAATTAAATCCATTTTGCACAGCTGAGAGCACCGAACGCGCAATGGCCTTCACCCGCGAATCGTTACCTCCATTGGGACAATTTTTAGCGGTCTTACAAACTGTAACAGAATACATTTGCATTCTGAATACGTAACGCCGCTACATGTATTCTGTTACTCCCCAACACTGATATCTGGTGTCTGAATATTTTTTGGTTTGACTCTGTATATCATATTGTATAATATGATTGTACACCTGCATTTGTTACCTTGCTATCAATAGCAAGGTAAAAAAAAATGCAGGTGTCCAATCATATTATACAACCAAATTAAAGTTGCTAATGACATGCTTAACAGCACATCTGAGATGTGAGGGTGATTTTTCTCACCGAGTAACAGCAAAGTTCATGGATTACGACTCTGTTGGAGAAGGTTTCATTGTGGGATTCAATATGAAGAGTTCTTTCTCTGTGGTTCAGGGAGTTCTTCTGCATAAAGTAGACATAGTCCACACCTGCAATCTACACACACACACACACACACACAGAATTTATCATTACAGTAGAGTGAACATTTAATTATGTTTACTAGCATCTTACATCACTTACTCTAAGCTTTGAAGACATTCCGAGCAAAGCAATGTCCAGAAATTTCAGGCAATGTATACAAAAAAAACAACAAAAAAAACATGAAGGGGGAAAGAAGAGCAAGGGAAGGGACATTTTTATGTTACCCGTTTTAGGAGTCGAGGTGCATCTACGTCCAGTTTACACCTTCTTTCAATCTTATGAATGGATCCATCCTCACTGTTTTCCTCAATGATCACATCACTGTCCACAAACATGGGAATCAGATGACAGGTGGGAAACCTCCTCTCATATGCCTGAGGAAGAGACAAAAAAAAAGTTGATGAAAACCTACTAGATTTTCTCTATGGAAGAAAACAGTTATAGTGTGTGTGCTTTTGTATGAGCACAGTCACCGAGGGCAACATGTAGTGGAGAAAGACATTATTCAGATTTGTGGTGTCACTGAAGTGCACAATGGCATGATAATTTACAAGTGAAGACTACATTTTAAATTCAACACTCTTACCAAATTATACCTCTAGAACTATTTTTTTTTTATCAAGTCAGACTTGACAAAGCCTAGCCAGAAAGTTTGAAGTAGTTTAAAAAGCTTTAAGTTCAAAGCAGTTATAGTTTATAGTTATAAATCTGCCATAGATTTTCTAAATGTGAGGCCATTTCACTGACCATGTCTTAAGTCAACACAAACACTCGCACTTTTGTAAGGAGAACTGCTGAGCAGTTTTTGCCCAAAACCTTGTGTCCTCTGGGAAAAATCACTCCTCTCTGCTGCATACGAGTTATGAAAAGGTCTAGGCTGTCCCGTGCAGCTTCAGGGTTTGAAGTAGTTTTAAAAGGTGCAAGTTTGAAGCAGTTTTAAAGGGATAGTTCATCCAAAAATGCTACTCAAGTTGTCCCAAACTTATATGAATTTCTTATATGAAAATAAGATATTTTTAAGAATATGGGTACCCAAACAGTACATGGGCCCCACTGGAAAGAAATTCAAACAGGGTTTGAGGTTATGAGTTTTCGAGCATGGTAAGGTCCCCAAAAAAGCAAAAAGAAAAATAATAATAAAGAATAATAATAATAATAATAATAATAATCCTTAGAAGAACAATAGGGCCTTCGCCCTTTGGGCCCTAATAATAATAATAATAATCCTTAGAAGAACAACAGGGCATTCGCCCTTTGGGCTTGGGCCCTAATAATAATAATCCTTAGAAAAACAATTGGGCTCTGCGCCCTTTCAGGGCTTGGGCCCTAATAATAATAACGAGCAGCGATGACGATAAGGGTCTCAAAAACACACAAAAAGAACATGAAACTTTGACTGTTGCCATGATAACAGTATTTAAAGTATCAGGAATCCATCCATATGTCTATATCTGTCATGTTTTCACATTAAACTTTTGAAGTTTGAAGTAAATCGGGTGAAAAGACGGTGATTCAAAAGATTTTTGAAAGTGACACTTCCTGCTGCCAGTTGGTGGCGCTATAACTGACTCACAAAAGTCATATCCATGTGATCGGCTTCTTACAACAAACACACAGCTGAAGTTTCATCCAAATCGGTCAATGCATGCAGAAGTTAACACACTTCCTGTTTCCCTTTTCTCATCATAAATTTGTCTCCTCACCACGGCCAAACCGTATGAGATATCAAAATGCTGCTGGAAATTTAGCATCCTAATCGGGTGAATCGCCTAGGAGGAGTATATCAAATTCCAGACCATGCTTTTTCCGAACAACCCATAATAGCTCACTTCCTGTTGGGCTGATGCATAACTTAGAGCACGAAAGTTGTTCGGCCCAATGAGCTCTAAATGTGTACCGAGTTTCATATATGTATGTGCAAGCGTTTTTGATTTATGGACCAAGTTTAATATAGCATTCAAGGGGGTGCTGTTGAGCCCCCCTGCCACGCCCGGGTACCATCTTCAGCCCGGCTCTGATGGCAGCGCATTCTAATGCGTGTGCAAAGTTTCAAGAGTTTTCGAGCATGGTAAGGGCCTCAAAAGTGCCCAAATAGTCAAAAATAATAATAATAATAATTAAAGCTGTCAGCAGCGATAACGGTCCCAAGCCGGTGGCTTCAGGACAACTGTGCACGACAGGCAATATGCATTTAAACAGGAAAATGTTTTAAAAACGCTCGAATATGCCACATTTACCGCAGTAGCTGGTGCCACTATGACCACAAGGCACACCTATGATGTCATATAAATATAGATTCATTTTACTGTCATAGGATATAATCTTCTGGACGTGGATATAATTTTCTGGATGTGTGTCGAGTTTCATGCAATTTCAATTATGCTAAGAGTCTCAAAAACACCACAAATGTTTGTTAAACTTTGACATGTTGCCATGGCAACAGTATTTCAAATATCAGGAATCCATTCATATGGCTATATCTGCCATGTTTTGACATTATAATGATGAAGTTTGATGTGAATCAGGTGAAAATAAGATAGTGATTGAAGGCATTTTTGAAAGTGACACACTTCCTGCTGCAAGTTGCTGGCACTATAACTTTGACTCACAAAAGTCATATCCATGTGATCGGCCTCTTACAACGAGAACACAGCTGAAGTTTCATCCAAATCTGTCAATGTTTGCAGAAGTTATAACACACTTCCTGTTTCCCTTTCCTCACCATAAATTAGTCTCCTCGCCATGGCCAAACCGTTAGACATATCAAAAATAAGTTCGCATTTTAGCATCCTCAATGCCTTGAGTTCATGCTGACCGAGTTTGACGCTAATCGGGTGAATCGCCTAGGAGGAGTATATCAAATTCCAGACCATGCTTTTTCCGAACAACCCATAATAGCTCACTTCCTGTTGGGCTGATGCATAACTTAGAGCACGATAGTTGTTCGGCCCGATGAGTTCTACAAGTGCACTGAGTTTCATACATGTACAAGTGTGTTTGATACATGGACAAACTTTTCAGACCCCACTTAAGGGGGCGCTGTCGAGCTCCCCTGCCACGCCCGGGTACCAGCTTTGGCCCAGTCCTGATGGCCGCACACTCTGACATATGTGCAAAGTTTCAAGAGTTTTCGAGCCCGGTTCTGAGGCTTTGGCCATGTCTTCTTACTGACATCTCGTGTATGTGTGAAGTTCCATGCAACTTCAAGCAGACTAAGATTTTTAACTTAGACACGTTGACATGGTAACAGTATTTCAAATATCAGGAATCCATTTATATGTCTACAGGTCCTTCTAAAAAAATTAGCATATTGTGATAAAAGTTCATTAATTTCCATAATGTAATGATACAAATTAAAATTTCATATATTTTAGATTCATTGCACAACAACTGAAATATTTTAGGTCTTTTTATTGTTTTAATACTGAGGATTTTGGCATACAGCTCATGAAAACCCAAAATACCGATCAAAAAAAATTTGCATATTTCATCCGACCAATAAAAGAAAAGTGTTTTTAATACAAAAAAAGTCAACCTTCAAATAATTATGTTCAGTTATGCACTCAATACTTGGCCGGGAATCCTTTTGCAGAAATGACTATTTATTGCAGCGTGGCATGGAGGCAATCAGCCTGGATGCTTCGATAGCGGCCTTAAGCTCATCCAGAGTGTTGGTCTTGCGTCTCTCAACTTTCTCTTCACAATATCCCACAGATTCTCTATGGGGTTCAGGTCAGGAGAGTTGGCAGGCCAATTGAGCACAGTAATACCATGGTCAGTAAACCATTTACCAGTGGTTTTGGCACTGTGAGCAGGTGCCAGGTCGTGCTGAAAAACGAAATATTCATCTCCATTAAGCTTTTCAGCAGATGGAATCATGAAGTGCTCCAAAATCTCCTGATAGCTAGCTGCATTGACCCTGCCCTTGATAAAACACAGTGGACCAAAACCAGCAGCTGACAGGCACCCAAGACCATCACTGACTGTGGGTACTTGACACTGGACTTCAGGCATTTTGGCATTTCCTTCTCCCCAGTCTTCCTCCAGACTCTGGCACCTTGATTTCCTGAATGACATGCAAAATTTGAGCGACAGTCCAGTGGTGCTTCTCTGTAGCCCAGGTCAGGCGCTTCTGCCGCTGTTTCTGGTTCAAAAGTGGCTTGACCTGGGGAATGCGGCACCTGTAGCCCATTTCCTGCACACGCCTGTGCACGGTGGCTCTGGATGTTTCTACTCCAGACTCAGTCCACTGCTTCCGCAGGTCCCCCAAAGTCTGGAATCGGTCCTTCTCCACAATCTTCCTCAGGGTCCGGTCACCTCTTCTCGCTGAGCAGCGTTTTTTGCCACACTTTTTCCTTCCCACAGACTTCCCACTGAGATGCCTTGATACAGCACTCTGGGAACAGCCTATTCGTTCAGAAATTTCTTTCTGTGTCTTTCCCTCTCGCTTAAGGGTGTCAATGATGGCCTTCTGGACAGCAATCAGGTCGGCAGTCTTACCCATGATTGCGGTTTTGAGTAATGAACCAGGCTGGGAGTCTTTAAAAGCCTCAGGAATCTTTTGCAGGTGTTTTGAGTTAATTAGTTGATTCAGATGATTAGGTTAATAGCTCGTTTAGAGAACCTTTTCATGATATGCTAATTTTTTTAGATTTTCATGAGCTGTATGCTCATGGTTTTCATGAGCTGTCTGCCAAAATCATCAGTATTAAAACAATAAAAGACCTGAAATATTTCAGTTGGTGTGCAATGAATCTAAAATATATGAAAGTTTAATTTTTATCATTACATTATGGAAAATAATTAACTTTTATCACAATATGCTATTTTTTTTAGAAGGACCTGTATATTATCTTAATGCATAAGGGGAGGATAGTTTGAGGCCAAAGACATTATTAACTATAAACTATTTTAGTCTGGAGGTCAGAAAGCCTTAAAAAAAATTCACCACATGCTGTTTGGGAGGGTTTCAAGAAAAAGCCTATTCAGTTCTTGAAGCTAGAATGTCCTGCCTGTGTGACACACAGAAAGACGACCGACTAATCACACATCCCTAATTTAAACTTAAATAAAGATTTGACATTTATCGTGATAATTATATGAAAAATGTTATTTTGGCCATATCGCCCAGCTGGATGCCAGCCGAACTTAGCCCCGCCCACAATATTTGAGGTTTTTTGTGGAGCATTTGTGGAGCAACTATGCTCGAACCAGAGCTGTTGGGACCAATCAAATTGTCAGGGCGGGCTTTATACGATGATGGACAGTAGGGTTGTGCCGATATCATCGTCCATCGAGATGGCTGACCGACATCACGATGGAGTGCCACTCCAGTGTAGTAATGTTTGGAGCACTCCAATCTGATGGAGTGCCACTCACGATGGAGTGCCCCCTGTTGCAAGTCTTGTTTTGAGTGCAACACACACTAATCCTCTTCTATAGTTAAACTAAAAACTTTGCAGGGGTTGAAACCCCTTTGGTTCAGTTGAAATACACCCCATAATCACAGCCCAATGGAGCCATATCAGACTCATATTCTGACTAGAATCTGAGTATGACTACATCAGGCTACCAGCCCTAGTGACAGAAGGATCAAAATGCTTTTTACTGCAGTAGATTAAAACTGAATCTCTTGTGCTTGTGTCTGTGGGATTAAACATGACAGCACATAACAGTTCAGAAAGAATAGGTCAGAACACAAAGCCCTTTAAACATCTTACAAAACACCCAATCATAGTTGTATAGGGAGTAACTAGTAATACGGTACAGAAGACGGATAATTACCTGAACGCTTGTGTTTTTACAGGTTCATAACTTCAAATGCACATATTTTAAAATGCACTGACAACACAACCTGGTAAACTTTAACATCCACAATTCGACATTTATGCATCCACAAAAACAAGTTTTTGCTGAGACAGAGAGAGGCTTCAGGAAGAGAAATCTGAATGTGTAAACATCAGACAGCATTCTCACTAGCATCAGAATTTTGAAACCGCCATGACAATCTGTAAATAATAGGGCTGTTTTATATCAGGCTAACAATAATGATCATTGTTTCAGCCTTCTAGGGGCTTCAACAAATGCTGACATCGCTGGCTCAATCTGAGGACAATCTCACACAAACCATTGCACAACAGAAAAGAACAGTAACAAAATACCAAACAGCACAAAATCTGACATAATATGTCCATTTTACAGCACTGAATACAGCACCGTAATTCTATGGACAAAATGCATCTAAAAATAGTGGAGTAAAAAAAAAAACAGAGTGAGCTGCTGTGAGAAAGCTACAAGATGAGGTCTTATCAGATTAATAAAAAAATAATAATCAGCCGACTAATCGATTATCAAAATAATCGTCAATTGCAGCCCTAATTAAAACATTTCCACGATACCATATGTCTTTATTTTTTTTTAAATCACTTGCGTTAACGTGTTAATTTTGACAGGGCTTGCAAAATTGCTAGCCCAAACCAGGGCTATTGTGTTTCCCAGTCAGGCAACCAAAATGTATGTTTAGCCGATGCTAAAGTGTTTGAGTGTTTGAGCATGCGTGTTAGTGATGAGTGGACCGCGGTTATACCCGGGGGGTCGGGTGGACCAAATAATAAAATATAACATTCAAATTAAGTGTGGGTGGATGAGAGATAAATCATTAATGCATTGATTTTAATAGACACGGCACTCTCGTTTCATGGTAAAGCACAACAAATGTGCGTCATTCTTTTATTTTTGTTTTCAAAAACAGTATCTCTCCTCAGGGAAAACAAATCAAGGATAACATATGCCTAAGACACCTCCTAGTGGACAGTATATAAACTACAAAAGAAAACTTGAGATACTGCTTAACAGTTTTACCAAAAAATATACACAAGCTTAACAGAAATTAATCTTATAATCATTTTCCAAAATAATGATTGGAAAATTAACACGTTTAAAGCTTTTAATTTCCTTCAGGTACTAATTTGCAGAATTAAGGAAGGAAAGTCAAGTACCGTGTAAGAGCGTTTTAGTGAAGTAGTTTAACAGGATGAATCAAGTGTTGGTATGTGATGTGTAACGGCTGTGAAGGGCAGATGACAAATTAATAAAGCATATATATATATTATATATATATATATAAAAATATTATATATATATATATATATATATATATATATATATATATATATATATATATATATATATATATATATATATATATATATTTATATTCAGCCTTTGCTTGGGCTAAATGGATTTAATTTCTTTTTTTTGTGTTTGGAAGGTGGCAGCGACGGAAACTGTGTAAAGTCTGTGTTTAGGCTACTAAGGAAAATGCAATTAAATAAAATTAAATAAATATACATTTAAAAGTAGTCTACGTTAGTGTAAAATGTTAACATATCATGCTTAACACTGAACATTTGAATAATTGTAATGCGACAATCGGGTGTGCAGTGGAGAAAACCGCAAAAATACACTGTGTTAAAATGTTAATAAGTGCATACATTTACATTGGTTTCAGGTCTACTCAGCCAAAAAAAAGGACAGGTTCTTCTAAGAAAAACATAGAAATTTCAGTTCAGTTAGAACCAAATGTATATTTGTATTAATGATTGTAATTAAGAATTTTTTTTTTTTTAATGCCATTGTTGATATTTGTGATTTTAAAAATGGTTTTGATTGATGTTTCGTCTCCTATTTAATTTTCTGCATAAACAGTGGTCTTTTTTATTCAGGCTATTTAAATTATTTTTTGACTACCAAAATCTGAAGAGTGCCTGCCCGAACAGCTACCAGCTATTTTGAAATGTTGCGGTTTATTCCAAAGATTCAACAATACAATAAAAGAAGACCTGAGGCCTTTAAATTACTTAAATAACGTCTTAAATTAATTTAAAGAGTTGTGAGGAAATGAAATGCGCGGGACAGCGCGTGAGATTATGTTTGGCAGCGGCTGTTCTTAAAAGGTGACAGGAGCACTTAAAATGCCTGTCATTAGTGTTCATCAAAGAACAACAGGAACAGAGAAAATTGTAGCTTGAATGATTATCAATCTATATTTTATTATTTATGCAGTTAAGAAAGGTGTTGATAACTATTACATTTCTGTATATGTCTAACAGGGAAGGCACAGGTAAATATAACATTTATTATAATGGGTTTATGTAAAAATTGTTTTAAGTTCACTTAAATTAAAAGATGTTTTTTAAAGCCTAATATATGTTGAAATTGGTATCTTTCAGTTATACTGTAACGTAATGTCATTGATGTTTCATAGAGACATCAGTGATATGGCCTTCATTCATAAAAACATGACATATTTAACATATACTGTCAATAAATTGTTTCTACATTAATTTGGAAATTATTACACTAGCAAAACATAAACAATTTATTAATCATGATTAATTACAGAATTTTTTTGATTAATTAGTAATTTTTTAAAAATCAATTCCCAGCACTACCTAAAACACAATTATCTATTGCAGTTTTCCCAGCTGTTTATTCAAGTGCATTTTTTTGTTAACAGACTGAGTCTATTGCTTTTTTTGTTTTGGTTGTTTTGTTCATTTATTGAGGATATTTAAAATGCTTTACGTTTTCAGTGTTAAATAGTCTTTAGAAATGAAAGTTTATTGATCTTTTAAAAGGTGTACCTGCATTATTATGCCAGTATCATTATTTTAGATGAAAATGGTCTCAGAACGACAATATCATCATTTATCGCAATAATTTCTTGGCCAATTTATCGTCCAGCAAAATGTGTTATCGTGACAGGCAGTGTATTTTATTTCTGGAAAAATTCCTCCAATGACGCAAATATCGTCATTTTGCGTCATCGGAGGAGTTTTTAGCCAGAGGCTAAAGACAACAGCCAGCAGAGGGCACTATTTCCACGTTTTCAACATCACACTCACAGCTCTCACAGCACTCGGCTCACGGCGCTGCGGAGATTCATGTACACGGAGCGGTGGAGACCAAAGTGAGTGTTTCAACTTTTAAAATGAACTTCCTATGAAAGTTAAACTTCCAAAAGACATGAACTGAACACGCGCCAGACTGATCACGCGCTGTGAATGCAGCCGCGAATCTCGCAATTACCTCAGCCAATGTATTGAATGTAATCCGATCCTGCTGCGTTTGTGCCGTGACGCTCAATCGGCTCACTTGCATTAAATCGAACAGACACGTTCATTTTTTAATTGTAGTGTCTCGAACTCAACTGATTTTCTGAAAATGAACGTGGTAGGCAAGTGATCCAGTAATCCTGTAGCCGACTAGCCGTGGCTAGAGTAGGGCAGTGAAGCAGTGCGTTCTGGGAATTGTTGTCTTTCATCCCCATGAGACAAAAATACATTTTCTTTGTTTTCTCAGTCTACAAGGTACCATATAAAAAAATAAATATATTTAGCTGCAAGCAGCCATTACCGGGGCCAAACGCAACAAAAGCAAACAAGGAAGCTAACAGCAGACCAACTGCAAAAATTAGTAAAGACATTTGGAGACCATTTTTATGCAAAAAAGAGACAATTACATGTTTTGTTTAATTATAGCGCCGCCAAGAGGCACAATAATACCAGTTTGTGTGTCCTCGGAGTGAGCCCATAGATGTGTGTCAATTTTGGTGAAAATATCTCATTTCGTTTTGGAGTTATAGACATTTATGCGAAAAAACACATAAAAAATGACTGACCCATGACTTTGATTGGATTTTACTACCCCTAACTATCAATATTTTGAGATTTGTGCTTTAACTTTTAGCTATCGACCTATGTTTCCGATTTTCTGACGCTGGTTTCGTCTCGATCGGACTAGCGGTTTCAAAGATATCAGCTAGTGTTTTATAAGCGCTTAATTACCACGCTGCACAACCCGTACATCGAAACCTGGCAAATCTGGTATTGTTAGGCTCGGCAAGGATTCAGGAGACCAAAACAGTTACTCCAATGAAAATAAGTCAACCACACCAAAAGTTATAAGTGTTTGAAAAAAAAAAAAATTATCCACTAGCTGGCGCTGTTTTGAAACTTCTCAGGCTACTTCAGGGCATCGTGGTGATGACCCATACCAATTTTCGTAATGATCCGTTCATGCATTCTCAAAATAGAGCATTTTAGCACATAATTCAAAATGGCCGACAGCCAAAATGGCAGACATGAAAAAAATGTATCTCATTTATATTTATACCCTGAATCTAACAAGACCAATTTTATGATTTTTGGACAAACGGTTCAGAAGTTATAAGCAAAAATAAGCATTTTTCATATCTCCGGAAACGCTGCATGTTGCCTCAGGTCATGCTTGTGATGACACATACCAAGTTTGGTCTGAATACGATAAAGCGTTGCGGAGATATAGCCTTAAGTGTATTTTTGCAACCGCTATGTAAAATTTGTTCGCGCGTTTATCAAAAACGGTTTGACGAATCAACTTGAATTCCATAACTTTTTGTCAGCATGGTCTGAAGACAATCTGTTTCAATTTTCGTGAAAATCGGAGCAACGGCTAAGGAGGAGTTCGCAAAAGTAGGTTTTTCAGAAAATTCAAAATGGCGAGAAAATTTGCATAACGGAAATGACGTAATAGGCATGACGGGGCTCAAGCGATCGAATCGTCTTGAGCCAAGGAATCAGAGGAAAAATTTTTGTTTCAACCCATTAGGGTTCAAAAGTTATTAGCATAAACATGAGTGAAATTTTGGACAGTTGGTGGCGCTAGAGGGAATGATTTAGAGACTCCAAATTTGGTGTGGTTACTTTTGGTAATGACCTCTATGAGTCTACCAAATTTCATAATTTTCCCACAAACGGTTCTATGGGCTGCCATAGACTTCAATGGCGGAATAATAATAATAATTAGAAATCTAACCGTTTCAAAAGGTGCCTTCGCACCTTCGGTGCTTGGCCCCTAATCACATTTCTACTACATTAATGACCCAGTTTAACTACATTTTTATCTTCCCAGCGCTGAAGTACCCCTTTAAGGAGTCATCAAGCTACGCCTTTGTTTTGAATTGGCGAACTCTAGCGGCAAAAAAAAAAACAAAACATATTGTGCCTTTAATTACCATAATGTATAAACAGTAAAGACCACTTATGAATTGTTCTTCACATGCACAATAACTGAAATTTAAAACTCTTAAAAGAAAAGGATCAAACTATTTCCAAGATATTACGCATAATATCTATTCCCTTTGAGCTTTGAACTTTTGATCGATTGCTCCAGTCTACCTACTGCTGCTGCTGCATGCGTCAGTGTTTGTAGCTCTGTATAGCTGCGTTTGAATCTCTATTTGATATATTTTCTTTGTTATCTATACTGCTAAAAATAACTTACTCATCACCATATATTGTTTAATATAGCCTATCAAGTTAAATTTGACATCATAGCTTTTAATCTAAATCACTACCACGTGTTAGCTTTTCGCTAGCCTGGTAGCTTTCCATCCCGGCACCCGGGTCTCCTGTTTTCTGAGTTCATTAGACAACTGTGGTGAGTTGGATTATTAAATAGACTCCATCAAACAAAGTAAGTGGAGTAAGTTGTGTGGTAAGTTTTGGATTCATCAACAAATACGGTAAGCCATGTCTTCTTCTCCTGTCATTGTCACTTGCACTGCATGCTACATGTTTAGCATATCTATCTCCGTTGGCGAACAGGGCTTCACATGTGTTAAATGTAAGGAATTAATCAGGCTGACGGAGAAGATTTCAGATTTAGAGACACGCATCCAGACTTTATGTGAGAGTAGTGAGAATGGTACAGCTTTAGATACTCTTTTGGATGTGACTAGCTTAGTGAACACTCATTGTTTGGTTCCGGCTGAGCCCCCGCAGCAGGGCAATTGGGTGACTGTGAGACAGCATATTCGCGGATCTAAAAGCCACTCTGCCGTTCCGATTAGAACATCAAACAGGTTCTCCCCACTCAGTGATGCACCCACTGAGGATCCTGTTGAAAGTGCCCTAGTTATTGGCGATTCTATTACACGGAACGTAAAAATAGAGACACCAGCCACCATAGTCACATGTTTACCGGGAGCCAGAGCGCCTGACATCAAAGCAAATTTAAAAGTGCTGGCTAAAGCTAATCTCAAATTCTCTAAGATTATTATTCACGTCGGCACTAATGATGTTCGACTTCGTCAGTCGGAGATCACCAAAATTAACATTAAAGAGGTGTGTAAACTCGCAAATGCGATGTCACCGGCAGTCTGTTTATCTGGCCCCCTCCTGTTAAAAGGAGTGATGAAATAGTTAGCAGATTATCATCACTCAATGGCTGGTTGTCTAAGTGGTGTCCATAAAATAACATAGGGTTCATAGACAATTGGAAAAGTTTTTGGGGCAGACCCGACCTGTTGAAGATAGACGGCATTCATCCTACCCCGGGCTGGTGCTGCTCTACTCTCTAGTAATTTGGCACATAATCTTAGAGCTAAACCTTGACTCACTGGGGCCCAGGTCAGGAAGCAGACAAACTGGCTAAACCAACCGTCTGCTAGCTGTCTCACGTCACCAGAGTCAGCTAAATCCCAGCACATAGAGACGCTTTCACCTAGATATTATTACATAGAGACTGTGTCTGTTCCCCCGAATCAGTAAATACAAAAAACCATCAAAACCATTCAACAGTAAAAATTTAATTGATGTCCAACAAATAAACAACAGATATAATACGGATGAACAATTGATAAATCTCGGGTTGCTGAATATTCGATCCCTTTCGCCAAAAACGCTTATTGTTAATGATATGATTATAGATCATAACCTAGATGTGCTGTGTTTGACAGAAACCTGGCTAAAACCTAGCGACTACATTACTTTAAATGAGTCCACTCCCCAAAATTATTGTTATAAACACGAGCGCGTCTGAAAGGAAAAGGGAGGTGTTGCTGTAATTTATAATGATAACTTCAGTATTACTCAAGTCTAGTTTCAAATATAATTCCTTTGAAGTTTTGGTGCTTTATGTAACATTGTGTAGTGTAAATGATAAATCCCGTTTGACATTTTGTGTTGGCTACTGTATACAGGCCACCAGGGCACAATACAGACTTTATCAAAGAATTTGCTGGTTTTCTATCAGAGTTAGTACTGGCTGCAGATAAAGTACTAATTGTTGGTGATTTTAATATCCATGTTGACAATGAAAAGACGCATTGGGATTGGCATTTAAAGACATTATAAACTCTATTGGAGTTAGACAACACGTATCTGGACCCACTCATCGCCTTAATCATACTTTAGATCTAATACTGTCACATGGACTAAATGTTGATACCATTAAAATTCTGCAGCAGAGCGATGACATCTCAGATCATTACCTAATATCATGTATACTTAATATAGCTAAGGCTGCAAAGCCATCCTCGCTTCAAATATGGCAGGACTATAACCGCTGCGACTAAAGATTGCTTTATACATAATCTTCCTCATCAGTTCCATCTCCTCAGAATTACAGATAGCCAAGAGGAACTTGATGTTGCAACAGAAACTACTGACTCTCTCTTTACTAGCACTTTAGACATAGTTGCTCCTCGGCGCTTAAAGAAGATTAAAGCAAATAATCCAACGCCGTGGTACAACGAGCACACTCGGGCCCTTAAAACAGCAGCCAGAAAAATGGAGCGCAGCTGGAAGAAAACAAAACTGGAGGTTTTTCGAATTTGTGGAAAGAGAGCATGATTGCATACAGAAAGGCCATAAAAACTGCTAGATCTGCTTATTTCTCAACTCTTTTAGAAGAAAACAAACACAACCCTAGGTATTTATTCGATACAGTGGCTAAATTAACAAAGGATAAAGCTTCAACTTCTGACGCTTTGTAAACAACACAGCAGTAATGACTTTATGAACTTCTTTACTAGTAAGATTGATAACATTAGGAATAAAATTATAACCATGCAGCCGTCTACTACAGTATCACTTCAGACAGAACATTGTAGTCTCACTGAGGAAAAATTACACTCATTCACTGCTATAGGAGGAGAAGAATTGGCTAAACTTGTTAAATCATCAAAATCAACAACATGTATGCTTGACCCTATAACTAGGCTATTAAAGAGATGCTTGCAGAGGTCATAGATCCTCTGCTTAATATTATTAATTCATCCTTGACATTAGGATATGTACCAAAAACTTTTAAGTTGGCTGTAATTAAACCACTTATTAAAAACCGCAACTTGATCCTAAAGAATTAGTCAATTACAGACCAATCTCGAATCTACCGTTTCTATCAAAAATATTAGAAAAGGCTGTGTCTTCACAATTATGTTCCTTTTAGAAAGAAATGGTATATGTGAGGATTTCCAGTCAGGATTTAGGCCGTATCATAGTACTGAGACTGCTCTAATTAGAGTTACAAATGATTTACTCTTATCATCTGATCGTGGTTGTATCTCTCTATTAGTGTTACTCGATCTTAGCGCTGCATTCGATACTATCGATCACAATATTCTTTTGAATAGACTCGAAAATTATGTTGGCATTAGTGGAACTGCATTGGCATGGTTTAAATCTTACTTATCTGACCGTTATCAGTTTGTAGCAGTAAATGAAGAGATAGATGTCACACGATCACAAGTTCAGTATGGAGTACCGCAAGGCTCAGTGTTAGGACCGTTGCTTTTCACCCTGTATATGCTACCACTGTGAGATATCATTAGGAAGCATGGCGTTAGTTTTCATTGTTATGCTGATGATACTCAGCTCTATATTTCTTCACACCCTGACGAAATTTACCAATTCACAAGATTAACGGAATGCATAGCTGATATTAAAAATTGGATGAATAGTAATTTCCTGCAACTTAATTCAGATAAAACTGAATTTTTAATTATCGGACAGAAAAGCTCCACAAGTAGTGCCCTAGAATACTGTCTAACCCTCGATGACTGCTCTGTCAAGCCCTCGTCGTCAGTGAGGAACCTGGGTGTGCTCTTTGATACCAATCTTTCGTTGAAAGCCACGTTTCTAGCATCTGTAAAACTGCATTCTACCATCTTAAAAATATATCTAAATTACGTCACATGCTTTCAATGCAAAATGCTGAACAATTAGTACATGCGTTCATGAGCTCAAGGCTAGATTATTGTAATGCTCTACTGGGTGGTTGCCCTGCTCGCCTAATAAATAAACTCCAGCTGGTCCAAAACGCAGCAGCTCGAGTTCTTACTAGAACCAGGAAGCGATCATATTAGTCCAGTTCTGTCAACACTGCACTGGCTCTCTATTAAACATCGCATACATTTTAAAATCTTGCTTATTACTTATAAAGCAATAAATGGTTTAGCTCCCAGTACTTAAGTGAGCTCTTAACACATTATACTCCATCACGTCAATTGCGGTCTCTAAACTCTGGCCAGTTGAAAATACCTAGAATATCTAAATCAACTGCAGGCGGTCGATCCTTTTCCTATTTAGCACCTAAACTCTGGAACAGTCTTCCTAGCATTGTTCGGGAAGCAGACACACTCTGTCAGTTTAAATCTAGACTAAAAACACATCTCTTTACTATGGCATACACATAGAACATTTTTAACTTTCTTTATTCAAATCAAATGACTGATTGTTAGGCTGCATTAACTAGGTCAGCGGAACCGAACACTTCCCATAACACCTGATGTACTCGTTACATCATAAAAAGAGTGGCATCCACACTAATGTTAGTCTCTCTGTTTATCCCGAGGTTTACTGCAGTCGGCCGGATCCAGGCCGTGTCCGGATCGGATGGTGGACCTGCATCTGGACATGACCAGCTCATCCTGGAGTGTCTGCTGAGACCGTGTCCATTAGTGTCTCCTCTGAATTTGCCTCACCGGAACGTCATCCTCAATTAACCCGTCTCCGGCGCAATAACTCCGATCTTTCAAGTATTCATATTGTTGTGTAATCGACGCCCCATCCTAAATGAGCCCGTCTCGTGCGTCATACCCAAAATTTCGAATATTCCTATCTAATATGATTTATGACCTGCAAGGTTGCCAGAGTAATAATTATACACTGTTAATAATAGGCCAGAGGAGAACTGGCACCCCGACTGAGTCTGGTTTCTCCCAAGGTTTATTTTTCTCCATCATGCCCTGATGGAGTTTTGGTTCCTTGCCACTGTCGCCTTTGGCTTGGCTTGTTCAGTTGGGGACACTCAAATTATGATCCAAGTTACTCAACTAAATATACAAATTGAATTTATTAATTTGGTCATATATAATTCTATAAACTATCCAAATTAAACTAGCCAAATCAAATTTTGTTGCAATGTTGTCCTGTTTAACACTGTGAAGCTGCTTTGAAACAATCGTCATTGTAAAAGCGCTATATAAATAAAGTTGATTGATTGATTGATTTTTCAATGCAAAATGCTGATGCAGCACGCTGTGACTCCATGTTGCTTCAAGTGCATCATTCTGTGTACAACACTCTGAGCCCAAGTAGCAGTGCTTCGCCTGTGCTTCCCCATGATATAGTCCCAAGTCAATATCTGCCTAGGAAATCACCTAGTCTTAATCTGCATCGCTATTTGTTGTGAATATGCAGGCCACAAGAAGTAATTAGGGTTTTTTTTTTGTTTTTTGGATCACTTTTACTCAGAACATGCTAGCTGGCAACATAGGATTCCATTCATTATGCTAAGCTAGCGGTAACCCTGCCAAACTAAGAATGCATGCACTGAGACAAAAATGCATTTGCCCACATACCTAAATGTAGGAAAGATGCTGAATAAGCCCCATTTCTAAAAACGGTGGAGTGTTCCTTTAAGGTTCCTAAGAGCACAGTGGCCTCCATAATCCTTAAATGGAAGACGTTTGGGACTACCAGAACCCTTCCTAGAGCTGTCCGTCCGGCCAAACTGAACTATCGGAGGAGAAGCACCTCGGTGAAAGAGGTAAAGAAGAACCCAAAGATCACTGTGGCTGAGCTCCAGAGATGCAGTTGGGAGATGGAAGAAAGTTGTAGAAAGTCAACCATCACTGCAGCCCTCCACCAGTCGGGGCTTTATGGCAGAGTGGTCTGACGGAAGCCTCTCCTCAGCGCAAGACACATGAAAGCCTGCATGGAGTTTGCTAAAAAAACACCTGAAGGACTCCAAGATGGTGAGAAATAAGATTCTCTGGTCTGATGAGACCAAGATAGAACTTTTTGGCCTTAATTATAAGCGGTATGTGTGGAGAAAACCATGCACTGCTCATCACCTGTCCATTACAGTCCCAAAAGTGAAGCATGGTGGTGGCAGCATCATGCTGCAGGGTTGTTTTTCAGCTGCAGGGACAGGATGAATGGTTGCAATCGAGGGAAAGATGAATGTGGCCAAGTACAGGGATATTCTGGACGAAAACCTTCTCCAGAGTGCTCAAGACCTCTGACTGGTCCGAAGGTTCACCTTCCAACAAGACAATGAACCTAAGCACACAGCTACTCTGTGACTGTTCTTGAATGGCCCAGCCAGATCCCTGACTTAAACCCAATTGAGCATCTCGGGAGAGACCTGAAAATGGCTGTCCACCAACGTTTCCTATCCAACCTGACAGAACTGGAGAGGATCTGCAAGGAGGAATGGCAGAGGATCCCAAATCCAGGTGTGAAAAACTTGTTGCATCTTTCCCAAAAATACTCATGGCTGTATTAGATCAAAAGGGTGCTTCTAATAAATATTGAGCAAAGGGTCTGAATACCTAGGACCATGTGATATTTCAGTTTTTCTTTTTTAAAGGAACACGCCAACTTTTTGGGACTTTTGCTTATTCATCGTATCCCTCAGAGCTAGATAAGTCCATACATACCATTTTTATCGCTGTGCGTACCATAACTATTCTGACGCAACTACCGTTAGCCAAGCTTAGCACAAAGACTGGAAGTAAATGGATTCAGCTAGCCTACTGCTCAATAAGTTACAAAATAATGCCAAGATTTTTTCTATTTACATGTTGTGATAAGTAGTCACAACGTGTACAAATAACAAGGTAACATGAGACACAGCCATCTTATAAACGTATATATACTGGGGACTATATTCTCAGAAGGCAAAGCACTGCTACTACTGCGGAGTGATTTGCTCGCAGCACCGGAGGAGAAGCCCGCGCACGGCGCGGTGAGGAGCAGAGAGTTCGTTAAAAGTAATAGTAATAGAGTCAGCAATTACTAGATAGTTAACAATAATGGGTGTTCGCTGTATTGTAAAGAACTACGACAATAAACAGGGGAGAAAAGGTAATACCATGAAGTTTCATAGGATTCTGATCCAAAACGCTGACCTGATGAATCTATGTCTAACTTACTTGCTCTGGATATAGATCCAAACACACCTGTAGCCATGATCAAGTCCCATCGCGTTTGCTCAGAACTATTCAGAGGACGACTATTTTGAAAAAAATGGATTTTGCCACACGGACCATGAAACGTATGCTGAAGGATACAGCCATCCCATCAGTAGTACAGACAGGACATAGTAGAGCGGCTGCGGTAAGTGTTCCGTTATGTTTTTAGATGAATAGCCTACTGTAACAGTGCCGTTAGCTAGATCTAAAGTAATGTTAGTGACACTATTACATGAAGAGGATGGTCACTACTGTATTGCAGTTGTTCCCGTGCTCCATGTATTCCCTGTAATGGGTGCGTTTACATGCACATTCTTAAGCCGATTATGTAATAAACCGACAATGCAAGTAAGTCATTTAAATGTGGTAACCCGTTTTCTTTTAACAGAGTAAGGTCATAAAAGGCTTAAGCATAAACCGGTCGATACAGGTAGATTTTACGCGGCATGTAAACGCATTACCCTGCTTTCTGAAGACTTATTGAAGTGCGCATGTGTTCTTGGTGACAAAAAAAATGCATAAAGCACATTTAAACGCATCCAGACAGAGACGTTTACATGCACACTGGTAATAGCTAATAACTCACAAATATCAGTTTTCCCCATCTAAATGCAAACCAATAACCTGACAACGCAAGTAAACCATTTACATGACAATTCCTCAAAGTCAGCCATGATCAACAGTCATGGTTGTTACTAGCTACCCAGTCACGTTGGTTTTGGAACTAACAACGGTGCTTCTCCTCCTGTGCTGCCGGCGATGCAAGCAAATCACTCCGCAGTAGTAGCAGTGCCAACTCTCACGCATTTCTGTCATGCTCTCACTCTGCCCAACTTAATCTCACGGCAAATTGCCAAACCTGCTTTTGATTTTAAACAAAGTTTAGCTTTTACATTTTTCAAACAATAAATAGCGTTTTGGCGCTAATGTGGCATAATGTTGAAGCCAGAGGCGTTGAAAAACGGAGTTGCGACATGCTCTCATCTCCCGGCGGCGCGCACTATCACGTGGTTCATGGAGCACTCAATACTTCTAGCACTGTGTCAATGCATTTGAATGGCCTAAGCAGATACACAAGAGTTTCACTATACAGATGTTTGCAGCAAGTTTTGGTAAACAGTACAGCATAATGTGCATTGATTATTAAGTCAACCATTTACAGGATTGTTTTATTATGGAGAGTGATAGAGATGCAACAGTGTTAACATTAATGTTCTTTCTTGTATTTAGCCCTCAGGTATATGGACCAGACTGTGATGACGCGGTTTAACGGTCATTAATATCGTAAATCCTGCAACATTATTTGTATTATTATTTTTTATTTTTTTATGTATGTACATTTATTACGCTACTAGTTTGTATTATATTACTTGTGCATCAAATTACAAAAAACAACTTACCTGCTCTGAGGGTGTTTCTAATACAGCGTCTATGGGAGTGATGGTAAAAATAAAATATTTCTCTCTTTTCACTGCCGTTATCAATCTCACAATTTTTTCCCTCTTTTTGAAAGTGGTGAAATCACTATGTTTTTATTTTGCTATTTCAGCAAATCTGGACACAAAAAAAATATTTAATATATGCTCTCATTCACCACTATAAAATGTAACACAACTATGACGACTTCCGCTCTGAGAAACCCGGAACTGTGAAAAGGGTCTATTGGTTAAACTCATACTCATTGATGGTCAAATGTGGCCATACACCGTAACAGTTTTTCAATTAAATAAATGTTCTATATTTTTGTTTAATAATATTTATTGAATATTTTGAGGAGATTTAATTAATGACCACTTAAAATGTTTCTTCTAATATTTTTATTATTTATATTACAATTAGTGTAGTAATTAAGGTTAAAATAGAGAATTACAATTCAAAGAGGAAAACTAGAGTCATTTTGTGGCTAAAAAATAAGAATAATGTTAATTTGTAATGCCATTATACCCAGTAGGTGCCTTTATGGCTCTTTAATAAATATACATGTATCTAATCTAGTTGCTCAAAAAAGTATTGCAGCTTTGTATTTTAATAAATATTTAGATATGATCTAACACTAGATTTCTTTAAATGTAAAATGTTTAAAAGTTAATAACTTGCATCCTAATATTTATGATATTTACATAAGCACACACATGTGAATATTAATGAATTCGAGCAGATATAATTTGACCAAAACATTTTTTTAAATAGTCCTAAGACAAAAACATTTTACCTTATATGTACAGCTATATATAAATTGATTCTGAATCAAGATCGAAATCGATATCGCCCCACCGATATTTTAAATAAATAAGAATTCAACACTTTACATACATCTGTTATTTTGTCTTAGTTATGTTTAGTTAGTAAAGTCTGGTGCCTTTAGTCTCTTCAAGGAAGGTATAAGGTGGAAGGTATACAGTTTATAATTAATTCAACAATAGTATTGGCAGAAAAGCAAGTGCATTCTGGAAGTTGCTGTCTTTCATCCACATGAGACAGCTTAGAAGACACCAAATTCAAAAAAAAAAAATTGTTCTACTACATAGGCTAAATTACCCAGTTTAAATACACATTCATCTTCCCAGTGCTGAAGTACCCCTTTAATAAAAAAAATATTTTCTGCATATCAATTCAAGCTCAGCACTTCACTGTTAAATTTCCAATATGTTTCTTTTATAATATATTTTTTAGCGGTCGTTTATCAGGAAGTGACGATTATGTTCTCTTCGACTCACTGGATGGAAACAGTGCTTTATTTGCAAATGTTTTAGGTGACATTGTAATTTTGCGCACAAGTTACATTTGCAACTTTGGATGGAAACTATAAATTAGCATCACATGCTGTAGGAGCCATACAATGGGTTTGCTTTGTCTTTTATGGTATTTCCTCTTTTTCTATGTGTGTGCATGCGCTAAGTGACGTCATCGGTTGCTGTGGGTGGCACTGGGGGCGTAGTGTCTGTATTAGTGTGTGTGTTCACTGTGAGGGGGAATGGGATTTGGGGATCATGGCGACAGGGTGAGCATGAGGAGAAACTTTCGGTTGACCGTCACCGTCACCGTACTCATCAACATCTGCGAATGCACTGTTTCAGGTATCTTTGCACGGTAAATTAAGCATCTATCAAAGTAAGTATCTGTTCCTTACGAAATAGAGCAATAAAGCCTTTCCATCATATGCAATGGTTCACCGTGACGCGTCTTCAGTGTTAAACCACATGTCTTAGCCTGCCGCAGCATTTGAATAGATTTTGAGTTTATAAGCCGCAATATTGAGTCAACAGAAAAGTTTGTTGAAACACGGATTCGAACGAATTGCCGTGACAAAACTGGATGTTTGAGATTGCTTTCAAAGTTGTAAACGATAAACGCGAACGCGCATTGGACTTGTGTAAAGCCCATTCATTCACAAATTTGCTGCTATAAAGCTTTGGTTGTCAAAGTAGCCTTGAAAGGTACATTATGTTTATAAACTTTTGTGGCTTGGTTGTCAATAAATGTTTGTTTTTCCTGCTCGGCTTAACGGTACTTTCGCATAAGGTGATTGTACTGTTTTGTTTGTTTTGGGACTTTTGGAGTGTTTTGGTTTCGTGCGTCAAGCGGGTGAAGCATTGCGCTTGGGAGTGCATCCGTAGCTCTGGTTCTAAGACGGTTAGTCTGGTTCGAGACTATCGGTATGTAGGTTCATAAATACCCACCGCTAGTATGCACAGAAGACTAGGGTTGAGTTTAGCTTAGCCTTTGTGGATAATTTAGAGGGAATCAAAGACAACGCATTGTATCTTGTTCACATGGAAAAATAAGCCATAAAAAGGGCGTGCTGTTTATGTCATTAGCAGATATTTTGGTGATGATTGGATTATTTTGTAGATGAAAAATGGAGTTGAAGGATACCAGGTTAGATGTGGTAAAAGAGTCAAGTGATAAGAGACAAATAACACTTACAAACAAGGCTTTTGAACATAAAGTGGAAAGGCTCCAAGAAGACAGTCATGTCTTGAGAATATATCGAGTTTGTTTGAAGAAGCAAGTAATCTTCATGATGCTGTGGTTCCTATGCTCCCACATGAAGAACAAGAAAGAAAAAATGCTTGGATTTTACAGTGTTAAAGAACATAAAACTGCTTTTGTGGAGGAGACGAATAAATGGTTGCTGGAGGCGCCAGATGCATCAGCAGAGGGTGTTGTTGCTCCATTTTTAGGACCTATTGTTTCTAATGACAATGAGGGAAATGCTGTAGATGACATTAGGCCAAGTGATAGTGTTTCCAATGTGTCAGTGAGATCAAAGAAATGCAGTACAGTGGTGAGTAAATCTATGTCCACTATATCGTCATCCAGATTAAGGGCTGAGGCTGAGATAGCTGCTCTTTTGGCTCCTCAAAAGTTGCGGAGTCGGAAGCATGCCCTGGAGGAACAGCAGGAGCTGTTGAGGAGAAAGAAGGAGGAACTGGAGCAGGACATGGAGCTAGCAGCATCTATGGCTAAAGTAAGTGTGTTAAAGACTTCAGAAGGATCTCGTGTGTCTCATGTTTCTGTTCAGTCAGATGGGATGAATTCCTATTTGAATAAAGGGAAGAGAATGCAGTTAAGCCATGACGCTGCCACATTTGTGCCTAAGTTCATTACTCAACCACCGGCTGCAGGGGCTGCAGGTAAAGCTCTGCTTTCAGGTGATGCTACTGTGAGGCCCAAGACACACAACAAAATTGTTCTGCTTGCTGTTGTGCCCGTTGCTGTGACTGGGGCTGGTCTGCCCAAACTGCATACTCTGCATACTTTGAACACAATATTGAAGGGAGAGCACAAAGTCATGAGGACTGTTTGTACTATATCGAGCAGTATACGAAAGGTCAGCCTAGGGATTTGATCCGAAGTTGTCAACACCTGCCTTCATCCAAGGGATACATTAAGGCAAAGTCACTACTTCAGGAGCATTGTGGCGATCCATTCAAAGTGTCCTCTGCCTACATGGATAAGGTGCTTTTATGGCCGATGGTTAAAGCAGAAGATATCAAAGCTTTACAGGCCTATAGTCTATTGTTGCGGGAATGTTGCAACTCTATGGGAGTCGCTGTAAGTGACCAAAACGTGCCTGCAAATATGCAAATTATTGTGAAAAAGCGGCCTTATAGGCTGCGAGATCGGTGGAGAAGTGTTGCCTGCGATATTCAAGAGAAGTTGTCGTAGAGCTACATTTTCAGACATTGTGGAGTTTGTTGAGAGGCAAGTCAAGTTAGAAAGTGACCCACTTTTTGGTAACATACAAGATGTCCCTGTGACCGGAAGAAGAAAATTAAAAATGGTAAAATCTCAAACTAGTTCAAAGGCTAGAGGCAGTATTTTTGCCAGTGCTGCAGCACCTGTTGATAAGAAAGTGGAGCATGGGAACAGAAGGGAGAAAAACTCACCAATGAAGGTGTTTGTTTTGTGGAGCTGGACATTCTTTTGATGTCTGCCTTCTTTTGGATAAAAGGACACAAGAGGAGAAAATGTCTTTTTTGAAAGAGAACCGTATGTGCTTTGAAAGTCTGTGCGTTGGGCACATGAGTAAAAATGGCAGAAAACGTTTGATGTGTAGAGTATGCAATTATAGGCACCCTACGTTGTTGCATATTTACCCCAAAGCAAAACAAAAGAGTTCAACTGTCAATCAATCAATCAATCAACTTTATTTATATAGCGCTTTTACAATGATGATTGTTTCAAAGCAGCTTCACAGTGTTAAACAGGACAACATTGCAACAAAATTTGATTTGGCTAGTTTAATTTGGATAGTTTGTAGAATTATATATGACCAAATTAATAAATTCTATTTGTATATTTAGTTGAGTAACTTGGATCATAATTTGAGTGTCCCCAACTGAGCAAGCCAAGCCAAAGGCGACAGTGGCAAGGAACCAAAACTCCATCAGGGCATGATGGAGAAAAATAAACCTTGGGAGAAACCAGACTCAGTCGGGGTGCCAGTTCTCCTCTGGCCTATTATTAACAGTGTATAATTATTACTCTGGCAACCTTGCAGGTCATAAATCATATTAGATAGGAATATTCGAAATTTTCTGGTATCACGCACGAGACGGGTTCATTTAGGATGGCGCGTCGATTAAACAAGAATATGAATACTGGAAAGATCGGAGTTATTGCGCGGAGGCGGTTTAATTGAGGATGACGTTCGGTGAGGCAAATTCAGAGGAGACACTAATGGACACGGTCTCAGCAGACACTCCAGGATGAGCTGGTCATGTCCAGATGCAGGTCCACCATCCGATCCGGACACGGCCTGGATCCGGCCGACTGCAGTAAACCTCGGGATAAACAGAGAGACTAACATTAGTGTGGATGCCACTCTTTTTATGATGTAACGAGTACATCAGGTGTTATGGGAAGTGTTCGGTTCCGGCTGACCTAGTTAATGCAGCCTAACAATCAGTCATTTGATTTGAATAAAGAAAGTTAAAAATGTTCTATGTGTATGCCATAGTAAAGAGATGTGTTTTTAGTCTAGATTTAAACTGACAGAGTGTGTCTGCTTCCCGAACAATGCTAGGAAGACTGTTCCAGAGTTTAGGTGCTAAATAGGAAAAGGATTGACCGCCTGCAGTTGATTTAGATATTCTAGGTATTTTCAACTGGCCAGAGTTTAGAGACCGCAATTGACGTGATGGAGTATAATGCGTTAAGAGCTCGCTTAAGTACTGGGGAGCTAAACCATTTATTGCTTTATAAGTAATAAGCAAGATTTTAAAATGTATGCTATGTTTAATAGGGAGCCAGTGCAGTGTTGACAGAACTGGACTAATATGATCGTACTTCCTGGTTCTAGTAAGAACTCGAGCTGCTGCGTTTTGGACCAGCTGGAGTTTATTTATTAGGCGAGCAGGGCAACCACCCAGTAGAGCATTACAATAATCTAGCCTTGAGCTCATGAACGCATGTACTAATTGTTCAGCATTTTGCATTGAAAGCATGTGACGTAATTTAGATATATTTTTAAGATGGTAGAATGCAGTTTTACAGATGCTAGAAACGTGGCTTTCAACGAAAGATTGGTATCAAAGAGCACACCCAGGTTCCTCACTGACGAGGGCTTGACAGAGCAGCCATCGAGGGTTAGACAGTATTCTAGGGCACTACTTGTGGAGCTTTTCTGTCCAATAATTAAAAATTCAGTTTTATCTGAATTAAGTTGCAGGAAATTACTATTCATCCAATTTTTAATATCAGCTATGCATTCCGTTAATCTTGTGAATTGGTAAGTTTCGTCAGGGTGTGAAGAAATATAGAGCTGAGTATCATCAGCATAACAATGAAAACTAACGCCATGCTTCCTAATGATATCTCCCAGTGGTAGCATATACAGGGTGAAAAGCAACGGTCCTAACACTGAGCCTTGCGGTACTCCATACTGAACTTGTGATCGGTGTGACATCTCTTCATTTACTGCTACAAACTGATAACGGTCAGATAAGTAAGATTTAAACCATGCCAATGCAGTTCCACTAATGCCAACATAATTTTGAGTCTATTCAAAAGAATATTGTGATCGATAGTATCGAATGCAGCGCTAAGATCGAGTAACACTAATAGAGAGATACAACCACGATCAGATGATAAGAGTAAATCATTTGTAACTCTAATTAGAGCAGTCTCAGTACTATGATACGGCCTAAATCCTGACTGGAAATCCTCACATATACAATTTCTTTCTAAAAGGAACATAATTGTGAAGACACTGCCTTTTCTAATATTTTTGATAGAAACGGTAGATTCGAGATTGGTCTGTAATTGACTAATTCTTTAGGATCAAGTTGCGGTTTTTAATAAGTGGTTTAATTACAGCCAACTTAAAAGTTTTTGGTACATATCCTAATGTCAAGGATGAATTAATAATATTAAGCAGAGGATCTATGACCTCTGGAAGCATCTCTTTTAATAGCCTAGTCGGTATAGGGTCAAGCATACATGTTGTTGATTTTGATGATTTAACAAGTTTAGCCAATTCTTCTCCTCCTATAGCAGTGAATGAGTGTAATTTTTCCTCAGTGAGACTACAATGTTCTGTCTGAAGTGATACTGTAGTAGACGGCTGCATGGTTATAATTTTATTCCTAATGTTATCAATCTTACTAGTAAAGAAGTTCATAAAGTCATTACTGCTGTGTTGTTTACAAATGTCAGAAGTTGAAGCTTTATCCTTTGTTAATTTAGCCACTGTATCGAATAAATACCTAGGGTTGTGTTTGTTTTCTTCTAAAAGAGTTGAGAAATAAGCCGATCTAGCAGTTTTTATGGCCTTTCTGTATGCAATCATGCTCTCTTTCCACAAATTGCGAAAAACCTCCAGTTTTGTTTTCTTCCAGCTGCGCTCCATTTTTCTGGCTGCTGTTTTAAGGGCCCGAGTGTGCTCGTTGTACCACGTTGGATTATTTGCTTTAATCTTCTTTAAGCGCCGAGGAGCAACTATGTCTAAAGTGCTAGTAAAGAGAGAGTCAGTAGTTTCTGTTGCAACATCAAGTTCCTCTTGGCTATCTGTAATTCTGAGGAGATGGAACTGATGAGGAAGATTATGTATAAAGCAATCTTTAGTCGCAGCGGTTATAGTCCTGCCATATTTGAAGAGGATGGCTTTGCAGCCTTAGCTATATTAAGTATACATGATATTAGGTAATGATCTGAGATGTCATCGCTCTGCTGCAGAATTTTAATGGTATCAACATTTAGTCCATGTGACAGTATTAGATCTAAAGTATGATTAAGGCGATGAGTGGGTCCAGATACGTGTTGTCTAACTCCAATAGAGTTTATAATGTCTTTAAATGCCAATCCCAATGCGTCTTTTTCATTGTCAACATGGATATTAAAATCACCAACAATTAGTACTTTATCTGCAGCCAGTACTAACTCTGATAGAAAACCAGCAAATTCTTTGATAAAGTCTGTATTGTGCCCTGGTGGCCTGTATACAGTAGCCAACACAAATGTCAAACGGGATTTATCATTTACACTACACAATGTTACATAAAGCACCAAAACTTCAAAGGAATTATATTTGAAACTAGACTTCTGAGTAATACTGAAGTTATCATTATAAATTACAGCAACATCTCCCCTTTTCCTTTCAGACGGCTCGTGTTTATAACAATAATCTTGGGAGTGGACTCATTTAAAGTAATGTAGTCGTCAGGTTTTAGCCAGGTTTCTGTCAAACACAGCACATCTAGGTTATGATCTATAATTATATCATTAACAATAAGCGTTTTTGGCGAAAGGGATCGAATATTCAGCAACCCGAGATTTATCAATTGTTCATCCGTATTATATCTGTTGTTTATTTGTTGGACATCAATTAAATTTTTACTGTTGAATGGTTTTGATGGCTTTTTGTATTTACTGATTCGGGGAACAGACACAGTCTCTATGTGATAATATCTAGGTGAAAGCGTCTCTATGTGCTGGGATTTAGCTGACTCTGGTGACGTGAGACAGCTAGCAGACGGTTGGTTTAGCCAGTTTGTCTGCTTCCTGACCTGGGCCCCAGTGAGTCAAGGTTTAGCTCTAAGATTATGTGCCAAATTACTAGAGAGAAGAGCAGCACCAGCCCGGGTAGGATGAATGCCGTCTATCTTCAACAGGTCGGATCTGCCCCAAAAACTTTTCCAATTGTCTATGAACCCTATGTTATTTTGTGGACACCACTTAGACAACCTCTTTAATGTTAACTGTTGGCTTGGAAATGGCAGAGGAAGGTGCTGTGGTGTCTGTTCAGTCTAGTGGTTTGACTGGGCCGGTAGGCAGGACTGTACACTCTCTATTTTGCCCGTTCAGGTGAAATCCAAAAGGGGACAAGAGATCTTGGTCACATATGTGTTTTTGAATCCGGGGAGTACTGCCTCGTTTTGTACAGAGCGACTCATGAACTGATTCCATCTTACAGGGAAGAAGGTGGGAATCCTCCTTAGAACTATGGGACAAGAGAAAGTGGTGGACAGTTACAAGTTGTCAGACTTGGAAGTTCTGGGCTGAATTCAGACAACTTTTGTGGCCTGCCTGAGATTTTTACGCAAAGGAGTATGCCTGTTCATCGAGGTAATATTCCACGCTTAAAAGATCTCCAAAGGTGGCTGCATTTGAGACATAAAAATACCAGAGATCGATGCTAATGTGGACCTTCTGATCGGCACTAACGTCCCTCAAGCTCTGGAGCCGTGGGAGGTTGTTGGTGCAGTGAACCCTAAAGCGATTAAGACCATCCTGGGTTGGACGGTGAATGGCCAACTTCGAGGGGATTGTCAGATCAGGGATCAGTGTTTGCAGCCTGACATCACAGTCAATCGGATCTCGGTGGCTAGGCTTGATGAGCTTTGGGAGAAGCAGCTGAAGGTGGATTTCCCTGAAACTTTGCAGGATGAACAACCTGGTCTGTCAAGGGAAGATAAGCGCTTCATTGAGTCTGTCTCAGAGTCTGCCAAGCTCGTTGATGGTCATTATAGTATTGGTTTGCCGATAAGACAAAAATACCTCAAAATGCCAAAAAATAAGACAGTTGCAGTACAGCGTGCATTGGGTCTTAAAAGGTGTACACTTTTTCGCTCCGATTACATCCCATTCATGTCCGTGATGCTGGCTAATGGATATGCGGAGAGAGTTCCAATTGAGCAGCAGACCGGTTGTGATGGAAGGGTGTGGTATATACCCCATCATGGGGTGTATCATTCTAAAAAGAAAAAACTGCGGGTAGTTTTTGATTGTGGAGTCACATTCCAGGGCATGTCTTTGAATTAAAAGCTCCTACAAGGACCAGATCTCCCAAATTTGTTGGTGGGAGTCTTTACAAGATTCTGTAAAGAACCTGTGGTGCTTATGGCAGATACTGAGGCCATGTTTCATCAGGTCAGGGTGCCGGCTGAAGACTCTGACTTGTTGAGATTCCTGTGGTGGCCTGATGGAAATTGCGGTCAGGAGCTAGTGGAGTACAGAATGACAGCACATCTGTTCGATGCTACTCCCTCTCCTAGTTGTGCCTGTTTTGCCCTGAGGAAATGTGCTGAAGATAATCAAAGGCGTTTCAGTCCTATGGCTGTTAAAACTATATTGCACCATTTCTACGTTGACGATTGTTTGTGTCGGTAGCCTTTGAAGCAGAAGCAGTGTCGTTGTGTCGAGAGCTTAGGGCTTGTGTGCTGAAGGCAGTTTTAAGCTCACAAAATGGGCTAGTAACAGAAGCACTGTCCTGGCTACAATTCCTCAGGAGGAGTGAGCCAAAGAGGTGAAAGCAGGGCTCAACGCTAAGGAATTTTTCCTGGTCGGGCCAGTGGTTCAAATTTTTACGTGCCCTGCCACAATTTTCACTGGCCCCACCACAAAAAAGTAATAAATAAAATAAAATAGGCCTAGTTATTGTTTTTCATCCATGTAACCTTAAGGGTTGACTCCCACTCCAAAAAGCCTAACACAACAGAACAAACATACAAATGACAAATGAGAAAACAGTTCTTTTCTGTTTTTTTTCATGTAGGTCTAAACTAGTGCTGTCCCGATAACAAAATTATGACTTCGATACGATACCAGACTAAAATACCTCGATACCGATACTGGACCGATACCACGGCAAACAAACAAACAAACAGTAAAAGTAACTAAGTAATATGCCAGAATTTACTATTCATTGTTTTATATATGTAAAAAAATAAATAAATAAAAAACTCACTTGGCCAGCATGTTCCTTCCCTGCTCTTTGACCATTCCCTCCTATTGCAACAATAATTACATGCCAGTTTTAACATCCTTACAGAGATGTTTACAAACATTACATTATCAGTCATGTTGACATTCACTAACCTTTCACTATTCTCAACAGGTTGGGATGACCAAAATCTTATTTCATAATATAAGTAATTTAAAAAAAATTTATGTAATTTTATAATTACAATATAGATATTTATTTTTTATTTTATCTTTTTTTTTTTTAAAGCAAAAATGCAAATTACAAACAATATGACAAACAGTGCTTTATTTTTCAGCTACAGTCTATTTAACAGTAGCAATCAAGATAGAAATTAAATAATCAAAACAAAACAAAAAACAGCTTAATCTTCACTCTATAAATTAATTGTACACAGATTCCTAATATATATATATTTAAGTTATTCAGTCAATCATGTGGTGATTTTCTATTTGTATTTTGTTTTTTTGATAAACATTAAATCACAAAGAATATTAGGTCCGGCCCTTTAAGAGCTGCACGGACCAAATTAAATGGAACACCTCCGATTTCCTATTCAACTCTGTATACATTCATCTGTAAAGACATACCAACTGTGTTTACCTGAATACTCTTCAGGACTCGTCGTGCATTTATTTGACCATTCAACCTCAATAATCCGTGAACTGAATCGCAATCGCATGCTGTCTCAGTGAAAGGCGTGTGCTGTGTGCGCGCTTCAGGTCAAAGTCCGGCAGCGCGAGCACGTCCCACAAATAACTACTGTCCCTTTAAGACCTAACCATAGACTGTATAAAAATGACCTAACGCACGCATGGATCCTAAACACTGTTCCTGTGTTACTCATTTTTTGAGTTAGACATTTTTTTTGTATTTGACCAATAATCCAATAAAAGAAGCAAATGTTTGCATTTGTATTACAGTGTGTGTGTGCGCGCTTCTGATGTGAGTGCGAAATCTGCGGGGATTAGTAGAATTACGTCCAATCCCGCGCAAAATTCATACCGATCACACACTAACACACTGTCATGAGGAAAAATCCAGCAGAACGTGCGCTTTCAGTGAAGTTGCAGCACTGGCCCATCAGGCAGTCCTTATTGTCGAGCCCTGTGAAAGATCTGGATTTTGATAGTGACGCTTTGCCTGTAGAGTGTGTTTTGGGGTGTTCAATCGGGGTGCGGTGGGGTGTTCAATCTGATTCGTTCAAGTTTAAAATCACCCTCAAAAACCACCCTTTCACAAGAAGAGGAATATTGTCTGTGATTAGTTCAATTTACGACCCTCTTGGTTTCTTGGCACCTGTTGTTTTGTCCACCAAGAAAATCCTCCAAGACCTTTGCAGGAAACGTTTGGGATGGGACGATCCTTTGCCCTCTTCTGTTACTGGAGATTGGATGGTTTGGCTGGAAGACCTTCATGACCTTGAAAATTGGGAGGTCAGTAGGTGCCTAAAACCTGAGGACTGTGGTTGTCTTATCTCTGCTCGACTTCACCACTTTGCAGACGCAAGTGAGGAAGGATTTGGAACTGTGACTTATCTGTTGATCCATGATGATAGTGGGCGAACTCACAGTGCATTTGTAATGGGAAAGGCTCGAGTAGCTCCTCTAAAACTTGTCACTATTCCCCGTAAGGAGCTGACTGCTGCAGTGGTGGCTAGCAGGATGGACAGGTTGTGGAGGAAAGAGCTGCAAATGGACCTCCAAGAGTCAATCTTTTGGACGGACAGCACTTCTGTTTTAAAATACATCAAAAACGAGACATCCAGATTTAAAGTCTTCATAGCAAACAGAGTGTCTGAAATATTGAAGATGTCTAACGTATCCCAGTGGAGGTACGTGAAGACGTCAACCAATCCCGCGGATCTAGCCTCTACAGGTGTTAAAGTTCAGTCATTGTTAAAGACAGGTGCATGGCTCTGTGGTCCTGACTTTCGTCATGAGCCTGAGAGCAGGTGGCCCGAAAACCCTGAGACCTTGGAAGACCCTCTTGTTGGAGACCCGGAGGTCAAGGCTGTGATGGTGAACGCTGCTCAAGTTGAGCAGGTTAGTCCAGTGGAGAAGTTCATCGGTTACTTTTCTTCCAGGCTCCGTCTTAAAAGGGCTGTTGGTTGGTTTCTCAAGTTTAAGACTTTGCTTCGGTATCTGGTGAGACATCGAAAGCTGCTGATGGAAAACCTTTCTGAATCGGATCTAGGGGCTGAGCAGCTAGAGAGAGAGTTACATGTCCAGATGGAGGGTATCAAGGCTCAAGTGCTAACGAGTGTTCTGTCTATGGAAGATATGGCTACAGCAGAGTCAGATATTATCAGGTTTTGTCAAAAAAATGATGTTTCCGGAAGAACTGGCTAACTTGAAGAAAGGAGAGTGTGTAAGGAGGACGAGTCACCTCTACAAGCTTAACCCGATCCTGGATGGTGGTCTTGTTAGGGTTGGAGGACTGCTTAGTAGAGCAGCTATGCCAGTTGAAGTAAAACTTCCGGTCATACTGGCTAAAGATCAACATATCTCCAATCTTATTCTGTGTCATGTACATCAAGAAACAGGACATGGTGGCCGAAACCATATGCTTTCTCATCTGCAGGTTCCTCGTATTGCGTATGGGAAAAACTCCTTTTCTCTAGAATATGAAGCAAAACTTTATTAATAAAGGTATCTATGTAAAGCGCAGCTGCACGGCAATAGCACAGCGCGACGAGCGCTCTGATTGGCCAGGCTGCGGCAACTGCAGGAACCTATGGTGAGGCGGCTGAGAGGAACGAACCAATGGGGGTGCTCCAGAGAGACCGCCGAAAAAGGGGCTTATATTAGCATACAGGAGGCTATATAAGACCCTGATTCACCATAGGTGTCAGATTTTATCTCATTCAGCGAAACCGTCGCTGACCTCCGGAATAAAGCAAACCACCGTCGAAAAGCAACCAGCGGAACACCCCTGCAGCCCTGAGAACACCGGATTCCCACCGGGTCTCCGCCTTCGGCCACCTGCGTTCCAGCTGCGCCATCCAGCGTGAAATATCCTTTATTCTGTGTGTCTGTTGTGTGTGTTTATGTGTGTGTGTTGCCGCTGCAACGCCACTTCAAAGAGCTTACAGGCTTGTTCTATGCGAGGACTCTCTCGTTCCGTCGTGCTGAAGAAGCGCCGCGGAGAGAGAATGTTAGAGGACATGAGCGAACTCAAGCCGAAGCTCTCTTCACTCTGCCGTCGCCGCCGCAGAGTTTTTCCTCACTGTTCCTCTTCTCTCGTTCCGACGCGCTAAGAAGCGCCGTGGACAGAGAATACTAGATTAAATAAACAAACTCGAGCCAAAGCTCTCGTCACTATGCCGCCGTGCTGAAGAAACCCCGAGGACAGACAGAGTTTTCCTCACTCTTCCTCTTCTCTCATTCAATGGCGCTACCGCCAGCGACAGAGAATACTAGAGTAAATAAAAAAATTTGAGCCAAAGCTCTCGTCACTATGCCGCCGTGCTGAAGAAGTGCCGCGGACAAACAAAGTTTTTCCTCACTCTTCCTCTTCTCTCGTTCAGTCGCGCTAAGAACCGCCGCAGACAGAGAATACTAGAGTATATAAACAAACTCGAACTGAAGCTCTCGTCACATTTTGCCGCCGCCGCCGTGCTGAAGAAGCGCCGCGGGCAGACGCAGCTTTCCTCACTCTTCCTCTTCTCTCGTTCCGTCGTGCTAAGAACTGCCGCGGACAGAGAATACTAGAGTAAGTTAGACGAGCGAACTCGGGCTGTTGGATATGTCAAGAATAGGGCTTACGTCACAGCCGTTCTCACTGCAGCGCGTGTCATGATAGCGTGTGCCCTTTCCACAGCGCGCATTCGCTGACTAGAGCGTGACTTACGTCATAGCACGCGCTCACTGTCAAAGCATAACGGCGTCGGAATATGGCTGCCAAGATAAGCCTTTTTTCACTCTCACTTCCAGTCCCCTCTATTCAGGTGGCTGGAGAGGTTTTTACACTGTAGACAATGTGTCCACTACACAGTGTGCACCCCTACATAAGCACTGTTAATTCAGCCCCACAAAATCACAAATAAATCCGCGCAGATTACACCATGGACTTCCTTACATTTTCCCAGTTCCCTTGGTTCAGGTGACTGAAGATGTAAATATTGCAGTCAACTAGCCTGTGGTCAAACACGCTTGTCTGCACACGCGCTTTCAGTCTAGACTAGAGCAGAACGGCATTGTAGAATGGGTTCAATACCACCCGCACTTCCTTACATTCTCCCAATTCCCTTAGTTAAGTGACTAAAGATGAAAGATTGCAGTCAACTAGCCTGTGTTAAACACGCTCGTCTGCACAATAATGCTGTGCGTTTACCACTGTGGACTCGCTCACTGGCTTGCCCCGTGGGTATTCTACGTAGGTTGCGGCTACTACACAGGGCGCGCCACAGCACATTATTTACAACAACACACAAAAGAGCTTTTTCTATGTAGGACCTGTGCCCACTTTACAGTCTGCACTCTTCACAAAGCGCACTCGGGCCACGAGCAATATAAATGTGAGGCGCACGCCCACTGCAAAGACGATGCCGCCAAAACCTAAACACTATCCCCACAGTGTTACAAGCTCAGTGTTACAGCACAAGCAACCGGGTTAACAGGCCCCTATTACTAAGCGGCCCGCCCCTGAATCTAATTCACCCCCTTGCTTCATGAGCCCAGGCCTGGCAGGCCATTCCTGGTATATTAAATTGTGTGTTGAACATATAAAACGAGGTTACTCGGTACAGTTTTGCTCGCAGACCCCCGCGATTCAAGCCATGGTCGAGCCCTCAGTGAGAAGCAGGGTCAGTCAAGTGCTTCTCGCTGAGGTGTTAAAACTGTTAAAGGAGAGAGCGGTGGAAACAGTGCACCCGACGCTAGCGAGTCAGGTTTTTATTGTCGCTAATTCCTCATCCCGAAAATGGATGGCGGTCTCAGGCCCATTTTTCAGACATCTGAACAAAGCACTTATGACATGCTCGTTCAAGATGCTGACGGTGAAACAGATCCTTGCGCACATTCGCCCCGAGGATTGGTTTTTCACAATAGATCTAAAAAATGCATACTTTCACGTTCAGATAGCCCCCCACTACAGGCCATTCTTGAGATTCGCCTTCGAGGGGCAGGCTTATCAGTACAGTATCTTTTCTGGGCACTGTCATGACTCAGACTCAAGACTCATGAACGAGCGACTTACGTCATAAGAACCACCACGTCTTGGTAACGTACATAAAATCGCCAGGGCGGCCGAGATCAGACTCTCTTCACCGCATGGCTAAGCATCTCCTTTTATGGGCAGAGCACAATCTGAGCTCCCTAAGGGCGGCTCACGTGCAATGTATTCTGAATCAGGGTCCGGACATGTTATCCAGAGGACCCATTCCCCCAATCTTCACCCGCAAACGATTCAGCTCGCACAACACTCGCTGACCAATATTTTTCTGCAAACGCAGGGACGCCCTGGCCCATGTTTGGCCCAGACTCCCTCTATATGCTCCCTCCGATCGCGATGCTGCTGCAAACCATCAAAAACCATCGGGGTGATAGTATCCACAGTGCTTTTAATAGCTCCACTTTGGAAGAACCGCACATGGTTCTCCGAACTGATTCAGCTGTCAGACACAGCCCCATGGCCCATTCTGCTGAGGAAATACCTCCTCACGCCGGCGAAAGGGAAGATCTGGCATACCAGTCCCGAGCTGTGGGCCCTCCACGTATGGCCCATCAACGGGTATCCGGAAACCTCTCTGACAAGTTATTAACACTATTTCGGAAGCTAGAGCCCCCGCTATCAGGCGGCTCCGCTTTGAAGTGGTCACTGGTTTTCTAATCTGTGTGCTGCACGAAACATCGACTCACACTCATGCAACGTGGCAGATCTGCTCGCTTTTCTCCAAGAGCTAATGGACGCGGGTCGTTCCCCCTCCACGCTCATAGCAGTTAACAACGCTCAGATCGCGGGTAATTCACTAGGGAAAAGTGATCTTATTGTACGTTTTCTTAAAGGGGCCAGGAGATTAAACCCGCCTCGCCCTTCCTCAGTCCCTATTTGGGACCTCGCCGGGATTTTAGAAGCAGTAAGGGTCCCCCCTCCTAACCACTGCAGACCACGAGCTTGAAGCAATAATCACTCAAAACCACTTTTCTGCTGGCTTTGGCCTCGAGATTAAGCTTACACGCACTCTCCATGAGCCCTTCCTGTCTTGAGTTTGGGTCCAGCAACTTCAAAGTTGTGCTTAAACCGAGACTATCAACTATCAAGTGCTATCAACCCCTTTCAGTATGCAGGTCATTACACTGCTTCCTTTACCCGCGTCTCAGAGAGAATAAGACGCAAGCCTATTCTGCCCAGTCAGAGCATTAAAGGTTGTGCTCTCATGAAACAAAGACTCTCACACTGGATAGTGGATGCGATCTCACTAGCATATAGGTCTAGAACCTAACCTGTCCTATAGGCATTTAAGCCCACTCCACTAGAGGCATGGCCTCGTCTTGGGCTTGGTCATGTGGCACTTCCATGGAAGATATCTGTGCGGCGGCAGGCTGGGCCTCTCTGCCCACTTTTATCAGATTCTACAATTTGGAGGTCTCAGCTTACAAGCAGTGCTTTTCTCTGTCTAAGGGCTCTATCTGCAGCCCTGGCAACACGATTGCTTATAATGCGTTCTGCTTATACACAATCGTTCATAAGCACCACTACACTCTACCATTGATCCGACTATGTCCGGTCAGGTGTTCAAACAAACCGACTCTTCCGGTTCTTTCATTCTCCTTATGAAGCCCGCCCGGTCTCCTAGAGGTTTTTTGACTTTCCCTCATTCAGTTGGGGATTTTGGGTCAGTCAGCACGCACAGCGTTTTACATTGTGTTCCCATCGCAATGTCTGAGGAACCTCTCGAAGGAACGTACTCGGTTACTTTCGTAACCTCGGTTCCCTGAGAGAGGGAACGATTATTGCGTTCCGCGCCGTGTTCATGCTTCTCAGGTGTCGCTTCAGTCGATTTTTAAAACCTGACACCTATGGCGAATCAGGGCCTCCTGTATGCTAATATAAGCCCCTTTTTCGGCGGTCTCTCTGGAGCGCCCCCATTGGTTCGTTCCTCTCAGCCGCCTCACTATAGGTTCCTGCAGTTGCCGGGGCCCGGCTAATCAGAGCGCTCCTCGCGCTGGGCTATTGCCGTGCAGCTGCACTGCGCTTTACATAGATACCTTTATTAATAAAGTTTTGCTTCATATTCTCGAGAAAATGAGTTTTTCCCATACGCAATACTCGTTCCCTCTCTCAGGGAACCGAGGTTACGAAAGTAACCGAGTACGTTCAGAGTGACGCGTCTTCAGTGTTAAACCAAATGTTTTAGCCTGCCCCGGCGTTTGAATAGATTTTGAGTTTATATGCCGCAATACAAGCAGAATAACTGGAATTTAAAACTGTGAAGAAACATATTATCAGCAAACTGTTGGACAGATATACATTACAGACTAGGATTTGTGCACTCAACATCTCTTTCTTTGTGCCGTGAACTCTTCAATGCAACTTGCTATATATTATTTGTGTAGGCCTATACATAATTATTTGCATTCATATATAAATATAGATCTAATATATATTTTTCATAAATGTATTGTATAAGAACACAACGTAATATGTTAAGATTTTATAAAATTAGTCCAAAGATATTTTTCAAGAATTACTTTTTGTAATTGTAATTTTTGTAACTATCCACTCACCTAGTTTAATATATACTTTTATCATAGCTTATGATTAAAAATTGATATTAATGTATTGTTTTCTCTATAATGAAGTAGTGTGTACTTAGTGGATTCCGGATTGTGTTTAACAAATACATGAGTGGCCATTAGTTCCTCAAACACAGATATATGTAAATGATGCATTTATAAACCTTTTATTTTGTTGTTTTTTGTGATTGTTTTAATTATTTACTGAATTGAATAAATACTTAAATATTTAAAAGTGTAAGCTGTAATTTTAAACTGCAAAACTTATATAACTTAAAATTATTAAATGTATAATTATTTAATGATTGAAGCACACAAAAAATGTATGACGAAGCCCTAAAACTGACAATTAGTTGGCATAATTGCGGGCTGCGGGTCGCCCGGGGCAAGCAGGATTTTACCACCTCCGCCTCATTTTGAGCCAGGAAAAACCCTGAAATAAATCAGAGAGCCAGCCTGACCTCTGTTTATTTTGAATGCCTACCAAGCTAGTGAAGCTATTTGTTTATTTACAGTTTTTGCACTGTTGGACAATTATTTAATAAATAATTCACTACATTTGTGCCTGTATTTTGTTTTTACAACCTTAGGAAAATAATGTATAAGTCAAGCATGATTCCTTTCAAAAAAGAATTATCCCGGTCTCTTCCACACAGTAAGGCATACAGTTTATTAGGAAATTCAGCACCTTTTTTTTATTTGTTATAATTATTTTACTATCAGATATGTATTGACTCTGTATTGGCCAATACTAAATCCAAGGCATCAGAGGCGAAAAAGGTGGATTAGACTACCCCTAATTTATTAACTAACATTAAAAAAGATTAATAAATACTTTAACAAATGTTTTGTTAATGGATAGTTCATGCTAGTTGATACAATGCTAGAAAACTACTAACTTTTTTATGACATTATGTAAACTTTTTATAAGTATATTTTGTAATCACAAGCTTCAGAAATGGTGACAAAAACATAAATGACTGAATGATAAAACAATGATGAAAAAAAACAATCTTTAACAAATATTAGTTTTATGAGCCTAAATAATCAAATACAACATTTTTGAAAAATGCCTACTAGATACATGTACATAATGATTCTTTAAACCTGCTAATTGACTAATGCAAGCCCTGCTTAATAATCTCTGTAAAACTGAGCATCCTCTTCAACGATCCACATTCATGTGTATAGACTGTCAAAACACAGTAGCAACGTTTATATGGACACTTTGTTTCATAAGGAAATAAACCATTCCAATTGATGAATCTGAACAGTGTTGAACGCTAATAAAGTAATTGAATTGATGTGATATTATATATATATATATATATATATATATATATATATATATATATATATATATATATATATATATATATATTTTTTTTTTTTTTTTTACAATTTTTTTAACAATTTTTTTTACATATATAGCTTGATAGCTATAGAATGTTATTATCATCATCATCATCATCATCGTTGTTGTGTGGCCACAATAAAATGAACTATTGAGTGTTAAAACTGTTTGACACTTACTGCCATGACCAGTTCAAACGGATGTTTGTACACCCTCACAGGGGACTGATACTTCTGCACCATGGTGAAGACTAGTCCAAGTGCTGACAATCTAAAAACAAAAGACAAAGCACGGAAAGCGGTCAAACATTCCACCTTATGTAATGAACCCAACAGATTTTGGCAGATTTTTTAAAACTAGTAATATAAACAAAGCTGACTGAGTTACAGATTTAGTCTTAAGCGTGAATATGTAATACAAAAATTGTCAAAACTATTGTTAGGTAGTAGAACTGTGTCTCTTAAAAAATTTAACGTTTGCTTATTTCTCCGCATGTAACGTTAAGTTAAATGTTTTATATGACGAATAACGTGTCTGATAACTGCAGCTAACGCAATTAGCCTGTTAGCACAACCAATAACGTCTCACATTAAACTCAAACGCAACACTAATACCTTCAGATTATACTCAAACATAAAACTCATTTCATCCCAATACCGTCATAATTTATTCTATAGTTATCAAAACAAGGAATGTACATTTATTAACGGTTATTATGGGAGACGGCTGACGTAACGTTAGTGTTAGCGATTTTAGCTAACGTTACGGATGAAAACAAAATTACGTTAATATTGTTAACATTGTTCAACCAATATCAGACACATTTCTGTATGTGTATTTTGTAAATATACTTACTAAAACAATCTATGAAGAACTGAAAACAGATACTTCGTAGCAGCAGATAAAACAGTATAACTTAGGCTAGTTATGAATGTAAAGGTTGTTCTTCAGGTTCTAGATCCTAGGATTTATGGTTTCTGGATCTCCATGTTACGATCTCTCTGAATCAAATCCGAACAGTGACTCCGATCAAACGCGGCTCACAGCTCCACTGCTGCTGAATCTGCTCTGCTGCTCCATCACGCTACCACTAGAGAACAGAACAACACTTGCTCCTCCTCATCTCAGTATTTTTCCAATACTAACCTTGCAGTTTTCATCGCCACCGTGCGACTGATTGACAAATAAACACCACAAGAATATTCACGATTCACAAATATACATATATGCTCACCCTTCAATATTCATTGAAAGAAATATCAATAATATTAAGGACATAATATTAATAACCAAAATGTCTGTGGCTACCTAATGTAACCTCGGTTCCCTGAGAGGAGCATATGGAGGACTGTTCTTGTCGCCTAGCAACTGTGACTGCTGCCAGTCAATCAATCAATCAATCAACTTTATTTATATAGCGCTTTTACAATGACGATTGTTTCAAAGCAGCTTCACAGTGTTAAACAGGACAACATTGCAACAAAATTTGATTTGGCTAGTTTAATTTGGATAGTTTATAGAATTATATATGACCAAATTAATAAATTCTATTTGTATATTTAGTTGAGTAACTTGGATCATAATTTGAGTGTCCCCAACTGAGCAAGCCAAGCCAAAGGCGACAGTGGCAAGGAACCAAAACTCCATCAGGGCATGATGGAGAAAAATAAACCTTGGGAGAAACCAGACTCAGTCGGGGTGCCAGTTCTCCTCTGGCCTATTATTAACAGTGTATAATTATTACTCTGGCAACCTTGCAGGTCTTAAATCATATTAGATAGGAATATTCGAAATTTTGGGTATGACGCACGAGACAGGCTCATTTAGGATGGCGCGTCGATTACACAAGAATATGAATACTTGAAAGATCGGAGTTATTGCGCCGGAGACGGGTTAATTGAGGATCACGTTCCGGTGAGGCGAATTCAGAGGAGACACTAATGGACACGGTCTCAGCAGACACTCCAGGATGAGCTGGTCATGTCCAGATGCAGGTCCACCATCCGATCCGGACACGGCCTGGATCCGGCCGACTGCAGTAAACCTCGGGATAAACAGAGAGACTAACATTAGTGTGGATGCCACTCTTTTTATGATGTAACGAGTACATCAGGTGTTATGGGAAGTGTTCCCGGTTCCGGCTGACCTAGTTAATGCAGCCTAACAATCAGTCATTTGATTTGAATAAAGAAAGTTAAAAATGTTCTATGTGTATGCCATAGTAAAGAGATGTGTTTTTAGTCTAGATTTAAACTGACAGAGTGTGTCTGCTTCCCGAACAATGCTAGGAAGACTAAGGTGCCAGACTTTTTGAAAGTTACATTAAACTTTCTACAGGGTTCACAAACTGTCTAAATACACTATATTGCCAAAGGGACACCAGCCTTAACATGCACATAGACTTTAATGACATCCCATTCTTAATCCGGGTTTTATGGAGTTGGCCAGTACCCTTTGCAGCTATAACAGCTTCAACTCTTCTGGGAAGTTTCTAAGAGGAAGTGTGTTTAGAAGTGTGTTTATGGAATTTTTTGACCATTCTTCTAGAAGCGCAATTGTGAGGTCAGGCACTGATGTTAGACGAGTAAGCCTAGCTTGCAGTCTCTTCTCTAATTCATCCCAACGGTGTTCTATCAGGTCGAGGTGCAGGCCAGCCAAGTTCCTCCACATCAAACTCGCTCATCCATGGAACAGACCATCCCCAAACTGTTCCCACAAAGTTGGGGGCATGAAATAGTCTAGAATGTCTTGGTATTCTGAAGCATTAAGATTTCCATTCAGTGGAACTAAGGGGCCAAACCCAACCCCTGAAAAACAACACACACCATAATCCCCCCTCCACCAAACTTTACACTTGCAGTCAAAAAAAAGGCAAAAAAAAAGGCTCGATATTGTCCCCAGCACTTTTTAAAAGTGACTGAAAAATAGATTGTGGAAGGTGTGTATTAAAGCAAAAACACAATCTACAAATCGTCATTCCTCATAATCTAATTCATTAATTTAACACATTTTTTTGCAGGTGAAGCTTTTTTTCTATTACAGATAAACTTTTGTGATATTTCTTAATAGTCGATAAAAAATATATAGCGAAATGACGGCGTTTCCATTAATTGATGTTATGCCACTAAAAACATTTTTCCCTCTCTTGATAAGTCATTCCAAAAATTATGCAACTAATCAATTAATGCAATTAATCAACATATGAAACTAAAAAAATAATAATAGTAGCCTATAGGCTCGTAGTTAAACATTTTCTATAACCATCTGTCTGATGAAAGCGCAGGTGTGACGCGTTCTGATGGATTTTTTCCTTAATGACAGAGGAAACGACTCAGAACGCTCCGTCTTGTTAGCCATACAGATAAGAGCAAGACATAATTAAAAACTATAAACTGTTTACTTTTATTTGTGTAGGCCTAGACTCACAATAACAAGGGCCGTGGATTAAGGAAACGGGTTATTTTGCATGCGCTGCTCTCCGTCCGAACACCGTCTTCATTTAAAAAATTTATTTTGTTTATCAAACGCAAAGTTTTTCTTTTAAAAAGCATTTCTAAATTCAGTTTATATTTTCAACAAACAAAATTTCAAGCCAAAATAACGGAATGGTTTAAAAAAACAAAAAACTGAAAAGTTACCACCACACAAATTCAAACATTTCCCTCTTTTAATTTTAATAAATGCTTGAATAACAGGCCTATGTCTCCTTCCATTAAATAATGGCTATTGCGGTGCCTGGGATACACATAAACCTACTAACTTATGTGGCATAATTTTTTGAATAACATAAAAAAAAAACGTTTTAGTCGCATAACATCGGTTAATGGAATTGCAATCATTTCATAATAGTTTTTTATCGACATTTAGAAAATATCGCTAAATGTATAAGTTAAATAGGCCTATTTAATAATATAAGTTTTGCGCAAATATGTAGGTCTAATGGAAACGCGGCTAATGAAACGGTAAGTTCGCCATATTTATCTTGCTTATTTTGATTGATATTACTAGCTATAACGTTAGATGTGTTGTGAATATTACATTTTGCTTATTGGATATTTTATAGAATAATTTGTGAATGTAATGCATTTGTTGCCTACATCAAAGTGAAAATTAAGTGCATTTCCAACTATGAACTTAGTCCACAAGTAAATTCTGTTATTAAATAAACACATAGCAAAACGAGTTGTGCAGTGTCCCCACCACTTTTCAAAGCAAAGTTACGCCACTGCAACCGCCAAACCCAGACTCCATCGGATTGCCAGTCAGAGAAGTGAGATTCGTCACTCCAGAGAACACATCTCCACTGCTCTTGAGATTTTACCAGGCTTGAATTCACTGAGCTCAGGGGTGACCCATTCTTTCTCAAATGTTTGTAGAAACAGTCTGTATGCCTAGGTTCCTGAATTCAGTGATTTGAAGTGGCTATACTTTTGGCAATATAGGCCCTGTCCTAAATTGCACACTTCATATGCACTTTTGGTCTTGTGGACTTAAAATGGCTGCCCCGTGCGCGTTATCGTTAAGTCCACGAGGCCGTAAGGTGTCATTTTAGGTCTCAGAAGGGTGCTTGCGAGCGGCGCCTTTGCTGCCGATATGGACCCTTGATGCCACTATGCACAGTCCTCTGCATAGCTCACAATGGCCCTGTCCCAAATGGCACACTTGTGCACTTTCGGTCTTGTGGGTACTTAAAATGGCTGCTGCGTGTCCGTTAAGTCCACAAGACCGCAGGGTGTCCCATTCGTCATTTAAGCTTAAAGAAGGGTGAGTGCCCCCTTTGCGGCTGCTATGCGCCCTCGATGCGCATTTAAGCTGTGCCCGGAATCGAAGGGAAGGAAATATCATAAATAGAGAATAGGTCATATTCAATGTTGATTCATAAGACAACTGGGGAATGCATTCACTGTAGCCAACAATTAACATTTAATCATGTACAACTTCATTGTAGGAAAAAATACAATGAGAGATATCACCTTATTCAGCCACTCACGTAAGAAGGTAAAACACCATGACTTTTCTTTATCAGGTCTATTAAGGAAAAATAAGATTTATAAAAGAAAGTAAATTAAGTAAAATAAAAGACCTTTGATTATTTATTTTTCAGTTTGTTTAGTTGGTTTGCTTGTTTTTTATGTTTTATTTTCATCCCATATACCAGTAGTATATTCCTGCACAACCAGAGGCTGCAGTTTCAGGACCCCAGTTTCAGAACCGCAGTTCTAGGACCCTAGTTTTTTGTGACATCGCCATTTACAGAACTGGATGATATAGTGGCGGCTGCAGTTTCAGGACCTCAGTTCTACGACCCAATTTTAATGTGATTTTTTTTTTATTAAAAATGCATCAGAGGTTAATTACAATGTGTTTAATACCTGGTTTGAGTCACAATTTTAAATTTAAACAAATTAATTTACTCAAAATATAAATTAAAAATGTATATCAATTTTTAAACAACTGAAAAAGTGGAGTACCTTAAAAATCTTAGTTTCTTGAATTATATTGTATATTGATTAACCTCCTTAAGTTTAACTAATTAGCTCGTTATCAGGTAAAACAAAGATGGAATCAGCATATGCATTCAATAAATTACAGCCAGATATTTAAAAAGTTGTAGAGAGGGAAGACAAGACTCAAGAATGATTCAAGAATGTATATTTATGTCATTTTTGTAATATCAACAGCACCAAAAATACTTTCATCAGTTGCTGCGCAGACGGAATAGACTTCAACTCTGAGGAGGAGAGAGAGAGAGAGAGAGAGAGAGAGACAGAGAGAGACAGAGAGAGAGAGACAGAGAGAGAATTAAATAAGGAACATTTGTTTAACATGTTCAACTGAAATATATATAGATGTTAAATCATATATATATATATATATATATATATATATATGTATGTATATATATATGTATATATATATATGTATATATATATATATATATATATATATATATATATATATATATATATATATATGTATATATGTATTTAATATATATATGTATATATATATATATATATATATATATATATATATATATATATATATATATATATATATATATATATATGATTTAACACTTATGCACTGCACTGTTGGAGTTATAGAGAAAAAAGGCAAACTGAATATTCATGTTACTGACATCTAATTCCAAACTCCAAATGTGTATATATAAGAGCAATACCCAGTTGTGGCCATGGTCCATATAGTTGCAGCTGCATACAGTGTGAGGCAACTATTGTAAACATTTCCTATTTACCTTATTTAGCTAAATGGATGATGGCTGACAGTCATTATACTTATCTGGTGAACATGGTAAGTTTGATAAATGAGCCAAGGCATTGTTTATTTTTATTATTATTATTATTATTTTTTACAATTTTCTTTATTTACCGTCTCCCTGATGTCATATTCCACCCTGTTACTTTCTCAACTTCTAAAAAAGACCACAATTCCATTGGGACCATTTTCAGGAAATTACATCCTTTATTTTTCCTGCTAGAATTAAACTGTACAAAATTAATCTACCCATAAGTATTATTTTTTACTCCCTGAGTTTGACCGATATGTATTCTTGATAGTTAAAATCATTTTGGTTGAATGCTAAAAACATGAAAAACATGTAACTTTTTCCCCCAAAAAATTATGAAGCCAAAATGTTACTGGATAATAGGAATGGCCCATGTATCCAAGATTGTGCACACAGACAACATGTAAAGTGAGAAATTTCCTTTTACATAAAATAAAAACAAAACAACTAACCTCCTGGAAGTCAAACCCCACACCTGTCACAATGCAAAGGGTATACTGCAATAGAAAAGATGGAAAACATTTTATTCACAGTGTTGACAGAAACTTGTATATACTTGGCAAGTATATACAAGTTTCTTGGCAAAAAAACGAACAGAGACTTTACCATTAGCATGAAAATCCTGTTGTCATTTCCACAGTTGTGGCGTGGTAATCCATAAAAGCAACAAAAAGGTAACATACGTGTCAAAAGTCATTGCCATCTCGGTCACATTATGACATCTACATGATATTCAGAGTATGGGATATAATCATATTAGTTTGGAGTAGCTAAATATGCATTTATTAATCACCGCAATATCATGCCCAATCTTTTCAGTCCAGCTCCCAGGATAATTTTTATACAGACACAATTTAATTAAAAAATGTAAAGGATAAAAACGCAACCAAAATATATCAGTGCAGGCTATAAGTAAGTAGCCAAAGTAAATTGCTGAACATGTCAAACAATATGCCTCATTTAGACAGCGCAGTTATGAAAGATATTTTATACTTAACTAATATGGTAAAACAAGTTTTAATTTACAGTTTTAATACAGTAAGCTACAGGTAAATCTTACACACCCTTACATCAGCATGCTTTTGTCATCTTTTTAAATTTAATTAATGTGCTGGCTAGATGTATTATAGTCATTAAAAATCAATAAGGATTTATTAAATCATGAATTAAGAATGTTGTAGTAATTAACAAAACTAGCACACAAATTCTTAGCTCGTGGGAATGAATTATTAATTCATAGCTAGCAGCTCTCACTTTGGCAATGTAAGCTTTGTTTCGTTTAAACGTTATAAAATAAAACTTTATTGAATATCGGTACTCACAATCTGATCTGTGTCCATATCGTCTCTCCAGCAGTGGTGATCTAATTCGGTAGGTGGTGCTGTCACAAAAAACTAGGGTCCTAGAACCGCGGTCCTGTAACTGCGGTCCTGAACCTGCAGCCTCCGGTTGTGCAGGAATACCCTTCTCCCATATACAGCACATAAGCAAATACCCTGATCCAATCCAGTCGGTGGCGATATCGAGAATAAGAAAAGAAGAGTCTGACGTGCTACTTCGGCTATGCGTCTTGCGTCATCAACCCGGAACTAAAGTTCGATTACAGCCGATTACAGCTCAAAAGCACGATTCATTAAGATCTGGCATCACTATACACATGCAGGATGATGGCTCTTGAAGAAGAGATGGTGTCGAAATGGGAAAGGTTAGAAAATCACAAATAAATGTGGCAGCTGCCTGACACTCGACCAGTCACCGCTAGTGGCAGCTGCCTCGCGACCCGTCAGCGCTTTTTGCGCCTGTCACTCGACCAGTCACGGCCATATATGTGCCTGTCTATGAGGTGTGATTTATGCATATACTATTGCCGTGACCAATGACGTGTGATAAGAAGCGTTACACTTTCGTCGCCCACATTTTATTTATATATATATATATTTTTTTTTATTCAACAACCGTACAAATATACAAAAAATTAACTTTCAGGAGAACAGAGTTAGAGTTAAGACATAAAAGACATTTGAATAAAGAGTCAATTATCTAAAGAATATATAAATAAAATAAAAATAAAAAACAATCATTTACATATAAAAAGGACATATAAAGACACGGGACAATATAAGTAAATAAAATAAAATTAATATAAAGGGGGTAGTTGGGGTTGTCAATACATGAGAAAGCTGGTTAACCTTGAACATCAGATTCATTACAAAAGAATTGTTCATATTGTTTTAGGAATCGATCACATTTTTTATTGCTAGTTAACCTAAAAGATTTAAGCAGCGAGTCTACCTCAATCAAAAAATGTGGAAGAGAAGGAAGTGAGCTCATACATTTCTGTTCATGGATGAAAAATTTGGCAAACAAAATAAAATTTTTTAAAATATATTCTTTAAATTTGTTGGAGTCAGAGTAATAACAGATAACATCTTTCAAACTAAAAGATTGTGTATTAATGGGGGTTTTATTTAGATGGGAATATAAATTTGACCAAAACTTTTGAACCAAATCACAAGAAAAGAATAAATGTATCAATGTTTCATCTTCATGACCACAAAATGAGCAAGTACTAAGAATATCAACATATTTTGATATATTTGAATTAACCGGGTATATCTTATGTAATATTTTAAAGTGGACTTCTTTGGTCTATAAATATTTATATGCTAACAACCAGTCAGTGCTTTTCTCCAGTCTATATTGTCAATTAGGGCAGCCCAATGAGATCTGCCTCTAGGGCGAATTTGGTCTCTTTTCTGGAAAATTTGTCGGATATGTTTATTATTACATTTCTTATCGTAAATGCTAATGCCATCCAATAACAAAGCCGACTCCTTTATATCTTTCTGGTTGTACAATAAATGTCTCTTAACCAGTTGCACTAGACCAGAGGGAATAGCCTTAATCACGGTATTATATTCTTTAAACGGAATAGGGAAGTCATGAACAGTCATAAAGCTTTCATAAGATAAGATAGAACCAGATTTATCAAACAAAGAAAGTATATAAATGAAACCTCTTTGGAACCAGTTAGGAAGAAAGATAGATTTGTTTCTAATGGTTATATTCATATTATTCCACAGAAGGTCTTTATGCAGTGAGAAATTGTGACTATAGCACAATTTCCACGCAAGAAGAGCCTGTTGATGAAAGTTAGATAATTTAGCTGGGAGTTTATTATACATATAATTACATTTTAAGATAAACATAGGCCTCCAATTTTATTAAAGATATGATTAGGAATATAGAACCATATAGAATTTGGACTTATTATACATCTTTTAAGCCCGTTTATTTTAAACACATTAATAATATTATGATAATTTAACACTTCTAGTCCCCCATCACTTCTACTATTGGAAATCACTGCTTTTTTGAGTTTATGAGATCTGTTTTTCCATATAAAGTCAAGGAAAATTTTATTGACACCTTTAGCAGTACAATCAGTCACATATAAAGAAAGATAAGGAAACACAAAGCGAGAAAGACCTTCTGCTTTAGAGAGGAGAACCCTACCATAGAGAGATAGATCTCTTTGTAACCAGAGATTAAAAATATTTTGGGGTTTTTTAATCCGACTAGAAAAATTAAGTTGTTGTCTGGCAACTAGATTTTTAGTTAGATGAATACCTAAATACTTTATTGTGTCTTTGACCGGAATACTATCAATTACCGTGTCCTCACAAATATGCAGTGACATTATCTCACATTTGGACATATTTAGCTTTAACCCAGAACTATCTGAATGGCGCAAGAGATTTGACTTTTATCTTTTAGAAAAAGGGTGGTGTCATCAGCCAGCTGCGAGATTTTGATTTCCCTATCGAAAATGGAGATACCCTTTAAGTTTTGATTGTGCATAATACTCAAAGATAATAACTCTGTAACCAAAATAAATAAAAAGGGTGAAATCGGGCAACCCTGTCTGACACCACGCCTTATGCCATATCTTTGGGAGGTGTGCATATTGACTATAACGGAACTACTAATTCCTTTATAAAACATTCCAATTATGTTTATAAAATAATCCCCAAAACCAAACATTCTGAGTGATTGCAAGAGAAATCCATGTTCAATTGTGTCGAAAGCCTTGTAAAAATCTAAGAAAAGAATAATGGCTTTAGAGTGTACAAAATCAGCATAATCTAATAAATCTAAAACAAGTCTTATATTATTGCTAATATGCCTACCTTTGACAAAACCTGACTGCGTTTCTGCTATAATTCGATTGAGCTTAAATTTAAATCTATTACCATATACCAAAGCCAAGATCTTATAATCAACTGTTAAGAGTGTAATTGGTCGCCAATTATCAATTAAGAGCGAATCTTTTTCAGGTTTTGGAATAAGAGAAATTATACCCTGTTTCATTGATGTAGTCATCTCCTTCTGAGCAACACATTCTTTGTACATGCAAAGAAGAGGTGATTTTATTAAGTCCCAAAAATTGATGTAAAATTCTACAGAAAATCCGTCAATACCGGGGGATTTTCCTCTCTTCATAGAGAAGAGTGCAGATTTAATTTCCCCAATTGTTATGGTGGACTCACAAAGGTCTTTAAAATCATTATCAATGATAGGAATATACTTTTTAATTGTTTCAACAAAAGTCTTACAATTATCCATATTAAATTTGGAAGTGTAGTTAGTCATAAAAGCTTGTGATGAACTTAGAGATTAGGGTAGGATCAGTGCACTTGACACCATTAATATTTAAACCTATCAATGAATTTCTCCTGCAATTCCTTTTCTCTAACGCCAAAAAATAACTGGAGTTAGTCTCTCCTTCCTCTAGCCATTTGGCTTTTGACCTAATAAAGACCCCTCTAGCCAAATCCAAGTAAACTTGATTAATCTGTAGACTTAATTCTCTCAAGAGCAGATCTTCCTCCTGATCTAATGTTATTCGATTTTATTTAGTAGTTCATTAATTTTTTTATTTTTTGATGCTTTTAATTCTTTACTTCTCTTAATGGCAATCTGCCTATAGCCTTATATTTAAAGAATTCCCATTTTGTTTTATAACCATCATTACAATTTTCAGAAAATATATCTGAAAACAAATTCTTAATGCCATCATTAAAGGGTGCATCTTTTAAGAGAGAATTATTACATTTCCAGTAACCACGTAACTTTGAAGTTTTATCAGTGTTACACAATTTTAGACTTATTTGTTTATGATCTGAGAGGGGTGCGAAAGAATGAGAGACATCTCTAACAAATTGAAGAGCTGAGGAAGAGATCAAGAAGAGGTCAATTCTCGATTGGAAGGACATATTACTATTAGACCAAGTAAACTCCTGCAGATCAGGGTGAAAAAAACGCCATGTATCTGTAAGAGAAAATTCTGTGCATAAAGATAAAATGTTAATATTTGATAGCAAGCTATCGTTGCTTCTGGGAGGAAATCTGTCAAAGGTGTTGTCCACGCATTCATTAAAATCCCCACCCAAAATCAGAAAAGAGTCTGGATAATTAGTAAGTACTTCTTTCAGTTTAGAGGTTATCTGAGAAAAGAGACACTTGTTGGCAGAACGGGAATTACACCCATAAATATTACAAATAGTAAATACTGAATTGTCCTGCTGAAGCGATAAAATAATCCAACAAGTCCTCCAACCCATACGACCATAAAGGTCGTGTGTCCGTACCTTAAAATACGACCCAGACAAGCGTTTTCTATATTAGCGCCCCTACTGGCAACTGGAGATATGTCACTCACAGAAACTCTCGCCTCAATGCATTCTGGGTTTTCTAGCTACTTGTTCAACTTTCTCAGCTATTCGGTTTATCCCTGGTTTAGTTCTATAAAATATGGATTTTGGATTATGGATGACTTCGAGACACATACAGGTAGGAGTTCCTTCCATCCCATAAAGTAGTGGATCGCCCCGTATTTATAAATGAAATAAGGTGTCGTGTTTCGACACAGGACGCATTTTGTCCGATTTTTTCAAGCACTGTGTTCAAATCATTCAAACGCCAGCGTAGTTAGTTTTCATTGTAATATTCATTTGAAATTCGTCTGTGGTGGGAAAGGGATCAAGTTCAAAGTCCACGTTTAACGTCACCGTGTTTTTACCATAGTAACTATCGCTCTACCATGTCATGTGTAGTAAAAGCACAGCCCATGCTGCTTCTCCCAGCGTAACTGTGACTGCTATTTCTTGTTACGGTAACCACAACACTTGCAATGCTTTTACCACAGTAGCCATAGTTTTACTGTGGTAAAGTCGTCAAAGCACAGTAAACACAACACATACCATCGTTTTGCCACAGTAACAGTTTTTGCTATGTACTGTTTTTAGTTAAAGCACAGTAACCATAACACATGCCATGCTTTTTCCACAGTAATCATAGTTTTACTGTGGTATTTTGTAATTAAAGCTCACTAACCACCATGCTTTTACCACAGTAACCATAGTTTTACTCTGGTATTTGTTGTTAAAGCACAATAAACACCTATTTCCATGCTTTTACCACAGTATAACCATAGTTGTACTGTGGTATTTGTTGTTAAAGCACAAAACACCTCTTTCCATGGTTTTACCTCAGTAACCATAGATTTACTGTGGTATTTTGTAATTAAAGCATAGTAACCACAACACTTACTATGCTTTTACCACAGTAACCATAGTTTTAATGTGGTAGTTGTAGTAAAAGCATAGTAACACTAACAACACCTTACCATAGTTTTATGACAATGACTACAACACTTGCCATGCCTTTAATGCTCTTTTGTATTTCAATATTTATGTCATTGTAATTTAATATTTTTCTGTCTTGCAGTTACTTGGATCACCTACTCCTCCATCTCCATCTCCCACAACAACTTTAAATCCAACAGCTCTTTTAAGCCATCTCTCACAAAAGCTCACTTACTGTCTGTTTTTTTCTGAACTGTAATCTGTAATTCATATACACATGTTTTTGCTCTTTCTTTCTCTTATTCATCTTGGCATATTTTTTAAAACTCAAAACTAAATTTTGACCATTTATGTCAGAAAGCTGCTTGTAATTAACAGGGAACTTGAACTCAAAGCTCCCAATGCTGATCCCGAAGAAGCTGCCATGGAGGCTGAACAAGTCCTTCAAAGGTACAACCCTTCACAGGTAATGTTGAACACATTTCACTGTAACAGATTTGCTTTAAGGAATGTATCTTTATTATTTTATGTGTTATTAACTTTCCTTAAAGTCCTTCCTCTCATTTATATTGGTCACAGATCATGTTTAACACACTGTCTCAACATGTGTGTGTATACATGTATATAAAAATATATCTTTGTTTTTCTTTGTTTCAGCTGAAAAGGAAGTGATGTCAAGGGCTTGTTAAATCTGTCTTGTCCGTGGAGAGGGATGAATTTGGCCATCTTGTGCATTTATGAACAAGACAAAAAGCTGCAACTGCAAACATTTCCTGGGGTATGTCTGTGTTGATCTTAACCCTTGATTCAACATTACAGCAGTTGCTTTTGCACAGCAGTAGTAAATATTACGGACCATGTGTCAGAATAAGATTTATGACCCTTTTATGACATGATTTATTGCTTTATTACTGTCCCCTCTCTGAACCTCCGCTTCCGGAGTGTTTGTGTTCACGCGCTCAGGAAGCGAACGGGGTGGGGGTTCACGCCCCCCTCCTCCTCCACAGAAATGCACCTGGTGAAAAGTGTTGTGAAATAGCGTGTGATGTTTAAATAAGTTTAAGAAAAGCATTAATGATATAAAGTAGATGAAATAGTATTTCGGTTTTAAGCTTTAAGAGATCTCGCGAGCTGAAGTGTGTCACGGAGTTTGTTCGTCAATGTGTGATGCATTTCCTCCACAAGCCGCTGCTGAAAAGTGTTGTGAAATATGGTGTGATGTTTAAATAAGTTTAAGAAAAGCATTAATGATATAAAGTAGATGAAATAGTATTTTCGGTTTTAAGCTTTAAGAGATCTCGCGAGCTGAAGTGTGTCATGGAGTTTGTTCTTCAGTGTGTGTGTGTGTGTTCCATAAGCCGCTGCTGAAAATGTTGTTTAAATAAAAACGGTGTAGAATGTGATGTTTAAATAAGTTTAAGAAGAATATTAAGGAAATGAAGTAGATGAAAAAGTATTTTTTAAGCGTTGAGGGTTTTCTCGCGAGCTGAAGTGCACCGTCCGGAGTTCCGTTCGTCAGTTTGGCAGTCTGTCTGTGAGAGTGTTTGTGTGTGTGTGTGTGTGTGTGTGTGTGTGTGTGGGTGTGTGGTTGTCCGTGTGTGTGTGTGTGTGTGTGTGGGTGTGTGGTTGTCCGTATGTGTGTGTGCTCAATGCGTTTGTGCGTGCGAAAGTAAGTTACTGAATCCTCTCTGTCTGTGTAAATGTATTAAAACAATAAAAAAAGGATTCTCTATCTCTTGAAACTGTGGAGATGTGACCGATTTAACACTCACTATGCCAGATAAATAGTGTGTGTATCCTCTGATTATCTTATCAGTAAAATGACTGCACCGGTAGACTGGAAGGTGTTGCATCTGACAAATGCGATTCTTCCTTTCTCTAGACATAGTGTCTGTGGAGATGTGACCAGTTTAACACACTATGCCAGATAAAATAGGATAATGCTTATTGTTTAGGATCTGATATGGGATGCTAACAGCAAACTGAATAGAACAATAGTTTAGGAAGTCTGGAGTCATGTATTCTTTACACGTTAGAAGGAATTCTTCCTTTCTCTAGTGTCTGTGGAGATGTGCCCAGTTTAACACATTAGATAAAATAGGATAATGCTTATTGTTTCAGATCTGATATGGTATGCTTACAGCAAACTGAATAGAACAGTGGGTTAGGAAGTCTTGAGGAGTCATGTATGCTTTACACGTTAGAAGCTTATTAAAATAATAATAATATATGTTCCGCCCTGCGGCGTGATGTCATAGTTCCTAGTCGGACCCATTTCAGTGACGGACCTGTTCGAGCAACAGCGCGGAAATCATTCATGAGTCTGCTTTCATTACAAAGCTTGGTCAGATCTTTGTCTGTAAGTAATCACACGTCATCATTGTAATTTACTGTTTGGTGTACATGTTTACTTTCAGTAATGTATTTTAGTATGTTCGTGACTATCAGTTTTCTCGAGTTACACTCTCGGTTGAAGCCTTTTGTTTTCTGATGCACTGTTTTATCTGGCCAGCAGGGTGCCTCGGCGCTGCGTCTCAGGTTAATTAGTGGGTTTGTTTACTTTATATGGATAATGTGTGTAACAGTTTAGCAGTGATTTTGGTGATATATACTGTTTGTTTAATTTCTATATATTAGGAACATCTGTAGTTTATTGTGTTGATACTGAGTTACTGAGGAATTTTACATTTTGTTGTGTAAAAGACACAAAGGATTGCACACTTTTGTAATGTTTTTTTTCTGTTTATTCTTTCAGTCTTACAGACTTAAATGGAGAAAAACTTAAGAAATAAATCTGAGGAAAAAAGAGAACAAAAGATCAAACCTCAATCCTCAACAAGACTTCTGGAGTTTCTCTTCTTCATTGCTGTTAACTATCTGTCTAGCCGTACAAAGCAGACATCGTACTGCGAGGGCAGAATAGTAAGAAGACAGTAATACACCAAGTTCATCACAAAGCAGCTCAACACTGATTCAGCGTTGCTGACCCATCATCAAGTAAGCAACCAGGATGGATGAACGGTGTAACACTGAAGAAATACATCAGTCCGTGGTGACTAGATCCATTGCCCAATCAAGTAGCAAATCATTAACAACAAGCTCTGCTGCACTCAAAGCTCGAGCCAGAGCAGAAGCTGCCCGCATGCAGGTTTCATATGCTAAGAAAGAAGCGGAGATGATGGTCGAAGAGGCAACATTAAAAGCAAAAATGCACATTCTAAAGAAAGAAAAGGAGGCAGCTACAGCCACCGCAGAAGAGGCAGTGTTTGTGGCTGCTGTGGAAAACACAGAGATAGACTCTCATCATGACATTGACTTATCACTCTCGCCATCCAACGCTGCACAACGAACAAGTGAGTACGTTTTGCAACACAGCTGTGGTGCATCAGAACACATATCTATGCACACACATTCACAACCTGCAATAGAGAAAGTCAAACAAGAAATGAGTAACCTCAGAATCGACGATCAAGATACTCACCTACAAATAGCTCCTAAAAATGTGAAATCTCAACCATCAGTGAACACCACACAACATACTCCTGGGAACGTTCCTCCTGTGCAAACACAGAAAAAGAAACATTCAGATCCACATGTAGATTCAACTTACATGAGACAGCCTGCACAGCGGAGGTGGGACCCTGACAACTCTGTAAAACATACAGCAGCCACGACAGATGTCGCAAAATACCTAATGCGAAGAGAAGTGGTCACATCTGGTTTAATGGAGTTCGATGACCAACCCGAGAACTATTGGGCATGGAAAACTTCTTTTCAAAGCGTCATTGATGAACTCACATTATCTCCAAGAGAAGAGTTAGACCTCTTGATTAAATGGCTTGGGTTAGCGTCTAAGGAACAAGCAAAAAGAATCCGAGCCATACACAGCCACAATTCAGCAGCAGGGCTAAACATGGTTTGGCAAAGATTAGAAGAGACCTATGGAACCCCAGAGGCAGTTGAACATTCACTCCTGAAAAGGATCGAGGAATTCCCCAGAATCTCAAACAGAGACAATGTGAGATTAAGAGAGCTTGGAGACCTTTTGCTTGAACTTGAATATGCAAAAGAAGGAGGATACCTCCCCTGGACTAGCATATCTCGATACGTCACGAGGAGTGAACCCCATATTAGAAAAGCTCCCATTTAGTCTTCAAGAAAAGTGGATTTCCCAAGGGTCAAATTACAAAGAGTACAACCATGTTCCCTACCCACCTTTCACCTTCTTTTCACAGTTTATTCGTTCTGAAGCTAAAACCAGAAATGACCCTAGCTTTATGATATCTCAAGCTCACTACTCCGGTCCATCCAAGACAGAGAGACCCACAAGATACAACAACAAGGTACCAGTGTCTGTGAGGAAGACTGGTGTGTTTTCTGAAGCTAAAGCAGCTCTTACAGGCTCTGTTGAAAAAGGAGCTACAGATCCAGACCGACTATGCCCCTTGCATAACAAGCCTCACGCACTCAGAAAATGCCGCACCTTCCGCAGCAAGCCTATAGAGGAGCGTAAAACCTACCTCAAAGAGAAGAACATCTGCTTCAGGTGTTGCAGTTCAACAAAACATAAAGCAAAAGAGTGTGATAAAGAAATAGTTTGTAGAGAATGTGGAAGCAAGACGCACACAGCAGCTTTACATCCTGGGCCAGCACCTTGGGTCTCAGAAGTACTAGCAGATCAAGGCGAGGAGGAGGGGACTCTCGAAACTCATCCTGGAACTCTCCCTGCAGTAACATCAAAATGTACAGAGGTTTGTGGAGGAAACACCAACGCCAAATCCTGCTGCAAAATATGTTTAGTTAAAGTCTACCCTGAAGATCATCCAGGAAAGGTAATTCAGACATATGTGGTGTTAGACGACCAGAGCAATCGTTCTCTTGCTCGCCCTGAGTTCTTCGACCACTTTGGCCTCTATGAGAAAGCATCTCCCTACACATTAAAAACTTGCTCTGGTGTTATGGAAACCTCAGGGAGGAGAGCCTCAAACTTTGTAGTGGAATCCTATGATGGAACGATCAAGATCAAGCTTCCAACCCTCATTGAGTGCGAAATGATTCCAGATGACCGAACTGAAATCCCCACACCCGAAATAGCCCGCTATTTTCCCCATCTGAGACCTGTTGCCGATAAGATACCACCACTCAATGAAAATGCTCAGATCTTCATCCTGTTAGGAAGAGACATTTTGCGAGTGCATAAAGTGAGGCAGCAGTATAACGGAGATCATGAAGATCCCTACGCCCAACGTCTTGATCTCGGGTGGGTTATCGTTGGAGACGCGTTTGTCTGGACCGGGCTCACAAACCACCCAGTGTCAGAGTGTACAAGACACACACACTGCCTAATGGACGGACATCCATGTTAAGTCCCTGTCCTAACAAAATTCAAGTGAAGGAGACACTTAAGAGAAAAAACACTCACCAATCAAGAATTGTGGACTGCACACGCCAAGGTGAGGAGACCGAAACACTTGGAGCCACAGTCTTCGACAGCCACCCTGATGATGAAAAAGTAGCTCTGTCAGTTGATGATCAAACATTCCTGGACATTATGGACAAAGAAGTTTATATGGATCAAGCAAACAGCTGGGTAGCACCGCTGCCGTTCTGCAAACCCCGTCGCCGTCTTCCAAACAACAGAGAGACGGCTCTACAACGACTTTTATCTCTCCGACGTACACTAGACAGACGCAAAGACATGAGAGAACACTTCCTGGAGTTCATGAAAAAGGTATTCGAGAATGACCAAGCAGAACTAGCATCAGAACTTGAGGAACATCAAGAAAGGTGGTACTTACCTCTATTTGGGGTCTATCATCCTCAAAAACCAAATCAAATTAGAGTGGTTTTTGATTCAAGCGCCAAACATGATGGTGTGTCACTGAATGACGTGCTGCTCAGAGGACCAGACTTAAACAATGCCCTGCTGGGTGTTTTAATCCGCTTCAGGAAAGAGAACATTGCAGTCACGGCTGATATTCAGCAGATGTTCTACGCGTTTGTTGTTCGAGAGGACCATCGCGATTATTTACGGTTCCTTTGGTTTAAGGATAACAACTTAAACGATAACATCACCGAATACAGAATGAAGGTACACATATTTGGCAACAGCCCCTCACCATCAGTTGCCATTTATGGTCTAAGAAGAGCTGCACAAGAACATCAGGATGAATACGGCACAGACTGTAAGGAGTTCATCATGAGAAACTTCTACGTAGATGACGGATTGACGTCGGTTTCAACAGAAGATGAAGCTATCGATCTTCTAAAGAGGACTCAAAAAATGTTATCAGCATCAAACTTAAAACTCCACAAAATTGCTTCCAATAGCAGCAGGGTCATGACCGCATTTGCCCCGAGGATCTTGCAAAGGACCTAAAGACCTTGACTTTGATGCAGATCCTCTCCCACTTCAGCGGAGTCTTGGACTGATATGGAATCTGGAGAGTGATAGTTTCGGTTTCCAAGTAGCCCACGAAGAGAAACCGTTCACAAAAGAGGCATCTTATCTACAGTTCAGAGCCTCTATGATCCACTGGGATTCGTGGCTCCCATCACAGTCCAAGGGAAAGCTCTCGTCAGAGAACTGTCATCCAAAGAATATGATTGGGATGATCCTCTCCCATCAGACAGGCAAGTGTCCTGGAAGTTGTGGAAAGAGTCTCTCCTGGAACTAGAGAAGCTACACATAAAAAGAAGGTATGTGCCTATCCTCTTGCCTCATCTCAACGTCGAGAACTCTGTTTATTTTCTGACGCCTCCACGGCTATCGCTGCCGTAGCCTACCTGCGTGTTGCCAATGATGAAAACCAGTACCACGTAGGATTCATTATGGGCAAAGCGAAGTTGGCGCCGCATCCAGCACATACGGTTCCACGTCTGGAGCTGTGTGCTGCAGTCCTGGCAGCTGAGATGGCGGATGCAATCTGCAGTGAGATAGACATTGAGATGAATGCCGTGAGATTTTTCACTGATAGCAGGATTGTTCTTGGGTATATCCATAACACCTCCAGAAGATTTCATGTGTATGTTGCCAACCGAGTTAATCGCATCAGGAAATCAAGTCATCCACAACAGTGGCAGTATGTTGCCACAGAGCAGAATCCGGCAGATCACGCCACCAGACCCACTAATGTAGACATCCTCGGGTCCTCTAACTGGTTTTCAGGCCCTGGTTTTTTGAAAAGCAGCAGTGAGCCTCCACAGAGCAACAACTTTGACCTTGTTGACCCAGAACTTGATGTTGAAGTTCGGACCCAAGTTGTTGTCAACTACACCAAGGCTACAGAGGGTCAGTTCAGCTCAGCACGCTTTGAACGATTTTCTAGCTGGAAGAGACTACTACAAGCCATCACAAAACTTATTCAAGTAACAAGAACATTCTCCAAGACTCACAAAGGGGATGTCGTTGATGCACGTTGGCAAGCTAAAACAGTCGTCATTCGTTGTGTCCAGCAAGAATTCTATGGAGAAGAGTTCAAATGTTTGGAAGACGGGATTCCGCTCCCAAAAAAGAGTGCGCTGAGAAAGTTAGATCCTTTCATCGACGAGGATGGACTCCTTCGGATCGGAGGACGCCTTACTAGCGCTGACTTACCAAAAGACGAAAGACATCCTGTCATAATGCCAAAAACTCATCACATCACAACTCTCATAGTGAGACATTATCATGAGGACATTTTCCGTCAAGGCCGTCATTTTACTGAAGGCGCCATCCGGTCAGCAGGAGTGTGGATAGTAGGAGGTAAACGGTTGGTGTCTAGTGTCCTCTATAACTGTGTGACCTGCAAAAAACTGAGAGGGAGGTTAATGGAACAGAAAATGGCACCATTACCAGTTGACAGACTCACCTCAGAACCCCCTTTTACCCATGTCGAATTGGACGTCTTCGGACCATGGAGCATTGTCACTCGCCGCACTCGTGGAGGTAGCGCTGAGAGTAAGCGATGGGCAGTGTTATTCACATGCATGAGCACGAGAGCAACACACATCGAAGTGTTAGAATCCATGTCCACGTCAAGCTTTATAAATGCTTTACGATGATTTTTTGCAATCCGTGGGTCATCCAAACAGCTCTGACAGAGGCACAAACTTTATTGGAGCGTGCAAAGAGCTAAAATTCAACACCAATGATCCAGAATTGACAAATTATCTTGACAAGCAGGGATGCACATGGACTTTCAACGCCCCCCACTCATCCCATATGGGAGGTTGTTGGGAAAGACTGATAGGCATAGCACGTCGAATTCTGGAAGGGATGTTGCTGCGGTCCGACTCAAACCGCCTCACACATGAAGTGTTGACAACACTGATGGCAGAAGTCATGGCCATTCTAAATGCCAGACCATTGATTCCAGTGTCAACTGACCCTGACAATCCTTCTATTTTGACACCTGCAATGATTCTCACTCAAAAGATGACTCCAGTGACAACGCCTCCAGGTGACTTTGATCATAAGGATCTTCACAAAAATCAGTGGAAACAAGTGCAGTGTCTGGCAGAGAGTTTCTGGAAACGATGGAGACAGGAGTACCTGGTGACTCTCCAGAAAGCGTCACAAGTGGACTGATGACAAGCCAACCATACAAGTGGACGATGTAGTTCTGATGAAAGACAGTCAGGCTAAACGGAACGACTGGCCAATTGGACTTGTGGTTAAGACATTACCTAGCAAAGACAACAAAGTCCGCAAAGTTGAAGTTAAAGTTGTGAGGCAAGGAACAACAAAAACCTACATTAGACCAATCTCAGAGCTTGTTTTTCTTATGTCTAAACACTCATAAAGTGATGGACATTCTGATAAATAATAATAGTGTTCATAAATGCAAACTGGTGATTTGTTGCAAATGGGTTTGCTCTAATAGTTTGGTTGAGTAATTAAGATGTTAGTAGTGGTATAATAATATACCAGGCGAGGAGTGTTCCGCCCTGCGGCGTGATGTCATAGTTCCTAGTCGGACCCATTTCAGTGACGGACCTGTTCGAGCAACAGCGCGGAAATCATTCATGAGTCTGCTTTCATTACAAAGCTTGGTCAGATCTTTGTCTGTAAGTAATCACACGTCATCATTGTAATTTACTGTTTGGTGTACATGTTTACTTTCAGTAATGTATTTTAGTATGTTCGTGACTATCAGTTTTCTCGAGTTACACTCTCGGTTGAAGCCTTTTGTTTTCTGATGCACTGTTTTATCTGGCCAGCAGGGTGCCTCGGCGCTGTCTCAGGTTAATTAGTGGGTTTGTTTACTTTATATGGATAATGTGTGTAACAGTTTAGCAGTGATTTTGGTGATACTGCGGATACTGTTTGTTTAATTTCTATATATTAAGAACATCTGTAGTTTATTGTGTTGATACTGAGTTACTGAGGAATTTTACATTTTGTTGTGTAAAAGACACAAAGGATTGCACACTTTTGTAATGTTTATTTTCTGTTTATTCTTTCAGTCTTACAGACTTAAATGGAGAAAAACTTAAGAAATAAATCTGAGGAAAAAAGAGAACAAAAGATCAAACCTCAATCCTCAACAAGACTTCTGGAGTTTCTCTTCTTCATTGCTGTTAACTATCTGTCTAGCCGTACAAAGCAGACGTCGTACTGCGAGGGCAGAATAATATATAATAATAATAAACCTATACATTTTTAATTAGAGCTACGTTGTCATGATCCTGTTCTTTTCTCTCTCTGTCTCCCTCTTGTGGTCAGTCACGCACGCACTCACTCATCGCGCTCATTCCTACTCATTATCTCTCACAGCTGTTTCTCCTTCCCGATCTATTTCCTCACCTGTTATCTCTTTTTGTCTTGATTGTCTCAGCTTCTTAGGTCCTTCTCTGTCTTGTTCTGGTTGTCGGATTATTGTTTCTACAAACGAGAGACGTTGGTTTTGTTCACCCGCTCGGGTCATGTCATGTCCTGTCCAGTGTTTGTGCTAATATTGTGACTGTGTGCAGAGTACCTGTTCGGCGCCTGGCTGTTTTCCCACCGTGGTCTTCTAACAAGGAATCATCCCTCTGTCCTTGTGGAATCCTGAGTTGTTTCAGCCTTGTGGCAGTCTCTGTTTTGGGCTCTGTTTGCCTGACGTTTTGTTCAGTTTTTGCTGTTTGAGGACTTTTCCCTTTTGTTCCATTAAAGACCGTGAACTGCACCCTCCCTGGTTTCTCATCCTCCTTCCCATAACAGAATAATCCGACCACAAGGATGGACCAGACGAGTAGCAGTCCCTTTCACACGGCCGTCGAGTTCCAGGGTGCGCTGCTGGGCAAGCACGAGGAGGACCTAGCCGCTACGAGACGTGTTGTGGACTCTCTGACCGCCCAGCTTTCGGATCTAACCCAGCAGCTCCACTTTTATCGCCAGGAGGCGACGGGTTCCGCTGGAAGATGCGATCCGCCTGAGCCGCGCATCAACAACTCGCCGTGCTATTTGGGTGAGCCAACACAATGCCGTTCTTTCCTCACACAATGCGAGGTTGTGTTCTCTCTCCAGCCCTCGACTTATGCCAAGGAACGGTCTAGAGTGGCTTACGTGATCTCTCTCCTTGACGGACGGGCTCGAGAGTGGGCTGCGGCGAACTGGGCTGCTGAAGCAGACTGCATCCAGAGGTTTTCTCTTTTCAAGGAGGAGATGATCCGAGTTTTTGATCGCTCTGCTCACGGGGATGAGGCATCTCGCCTCCTGTCCACTCTGCGTCAAGGAAGGAGGTCAGTCACAGATTACTCAATTGAGTTTCGTACTCTGGCGACCACCAGCGGATGGAACGGTTCTGCCCTGCAAGCCCGCTTTCTCGAGGGTCTGTGCTCTGAGGTCAAGGACGAGGTCCTTGCCCGGGAGGTCCCGGAGAGTCTTGATTCTCTGATCGAGCTGGCTCTGCGAGTGGAGAGATGGTTCGAGGTGCGACGAAGGGCCCGCAGATTGGAGTCTTCTTTGTTCTCCTCTTCCACACCGAGAGAGTCGTAACATCCTTTGCCCGCTGATCCCGAGCCGATGCAGCTCGGGGGTCTTCGTATTTCCATACGGGAGCGTCAGCGCAGGATAATGAATCGCCTGTGTATGTACTGTGCTGCCGCTGATCACTCTGTCTCCAGGTGTCCGGTAAAAGCCAACGCTCGTCAGTAGGCGGAGGGTTACTGACGAGCGCCACTTCATGGGTCTCTCCTTCTAAGTCATGCACTTCTCTTCCCATTCATCTTCGCTGGCCGGGGTCGTCAGTTTCATGTTCAGCGTTGATTGACTCTGGAGCGGAGGGGAACTTCGTTGATGAGTCATGGGCTCTAGAACAAGGTATTCCCCTTTCTGACTTACAAGACTCCACCCCCCTGTACGCTCTTGATGGTAGCGCCCTTCCTAGGGTACAGAGGAGAACTGTTCCATTGACGCTTACAGTTTCTGGTAATCATAGAGAGACTATTTCTTTTTTTGTTTTTAGTTCTCCCTATTCCCCAGTTGTTTTAGGCCATCCCTGGCTAGTACTCCACAATCCCCAGTTTAACTGGGCAGAGGGATCTATTTTGTCTTGGAAATTGTCATGTCATGTTGATTGTTTGTCTGCTGCTGTTCCTCCTGTCTCGTCTATAACTGTTTTTCAGGAGGAGCCAGGAGATCTGTCTGGAGTCCCGGAGGAGTATCACGATTTGCGGGAGGTATTCAGTCGTTCTCGGGCCACTTCTCTTCCTCCTCATCGCCCGTATGATTGCGGTATAAATCTTCTCCCGGGGACCACGCCTCCTCGGGGAAGACTATATTCGTTGTCAACTCCTGAACGTAAGGCTCTTGAGAGTTACTTGTCCGAGTCGCTTAACGCGGGTACCATCGTTCCCTCCTCCTCCCCTGCGGGAGCTGGTTTCTTCTTCGTTAAGAAGAAAGACGGCTCTCTGCGTCCCTGTATAGACTACCGAGGTCTGAATGACATCACTGTCAAGAACCGTTACCCATTGCCACTGATGTCATCGGCCTTCGAGCTCTTGCAGGGAGCTAAGGTTTTTACTAAGCTCGATTTACGTAACGCCTATCACTTGGTGCGTATCAGGGAGGGGGACGAATGGAAGACCGCGTTTAACACGCCCCTCGGGCACTTTGAATATCGAGTCCTTCCGTTCGGGCTAGTTAACGCTCTCGCTGTCTTTCAAGCCTTAGTCAATGACGTCCTACGGGACATGCTTAACGTATTCGTTTTTGTCTACTTGGACGACATTTTAATTTTCTCACCATCACTCCAGGTACACATCCAACATGTTCGTCGTGTCCTTCAGCGGTTATTGGAGAATCGTCTTTACGTTAAGGCGGAGAAGTGTTGTTTCCACGCCCCCTCTGTCACGTTTCTGGGTTCGGTCATCTCGGCAGAAGGAATTAGTATGGACCCGGCTAAGGTTCAGGCAGTCACTGACTGGCCCGTACACGAGTCTCGCCTAGCGCTACAGTGTTTTCTTGGTTTTGCTAACTTTTACCGTCGTTTTATTTCTGGGTTTAGTCAGGTGGCCGTTCCTCTTACCGCTCTTACCTCTACCAAGTCACAGTTTAGGTGGTCAGAGTCGGCACAGGCTGCGTTTGACGATCTAAGGTCCCGATTCACCACCGCGCCGATCCTTTTGACCCCCGACTTTTCTAAACAGTTTATCGTCGAGGTTGACGCTTCCGAGGTGGGGGTCGGGGCTGTTCTGTCCCAGCGTTCCGCCACGGACGGAAAGATTCATCCATGTGCTTTCTTTTCCCATCGGCTCTCTCCGCTGGCGTAATTATGCGTAGGTAACCGTAGAGCTGCTCACCATTGCGTCTAGCGCTAGGCGAGTGGCGACAGTGGTTGGAGGGATCTCCCGTTCCGTTTCTGGTCTGGACCGATCACCGTAACCTCGAATACATCCGTAAGGCTAAGAGACTCAGCGCACGTCAAGCCCGTTGGGCTCTGTTCTTTACCCGTTTCGATTTTACCATCTCGTTTCGTCCGGGTACCAAGAACGTCAAGCCGGATCTCGTCTCTTTGATTTGTCCTCTTCCTCTGAACCGGAGGAGATTATCCCTTCGGGTCGGGTAGTTGGTACGTCCATTTGGGGAATAGAGAGGCTGGTTAAGCGCTCCCTCGCTCGGGTCACGGTTCCGCGTAATGTTCCCAGGGGACTTCTTTTTGTTCCCGTATCTACGCGACGTGCGGTCCTTCAATGGGGACACACTTCTAGATTGACTGCCCATCCAGGGAGAAGGGTATTCCTGCACAACCGGAGGCTGCAGGTTCAGGACCGCAGTTACAGGACCGCGGTTCTAGGACCCTAGTTTTTTGTGACAGCACCACCTACCGAATTAGATCACCACAACAAGATGGACGGAGAAGGGGTTCAGCGAAAAAACGGCAGCTGGCAGCAGGAAGTTGCTGCCAATGTCAGCCGACAGTACCTGCCACTAAAACCGGACGTGGGCTGCCGTTTACAACCGGAAGTAGGCATTACCTGCCACTTTTAGCCAGGGGAAGAAAGGCAAATAATAACGAGTGATCGTATGAATAATAGCCGAATCATAATTGTGATTTAGATTTTAATTGATTAAATTAAATCTTACTATAGTAGATAGACTAGTCTACTTTTTATATACAAAACATATGTATATCGTTCATTATTGCGTATTGTATATAGCTGTATCATATAAACATTTCAAGTTCAGTTTTACACTGTAACTTAGTGAGTAAAAAAAAATATATATATATATATATTTTTTTACTCACTAAGTTACAGTGTAAACTGAACTTGAAATGTTTGTATATATATATATATATATATATATATATATATATATATATATATATATATATATATATATATACCCACAAATAGATTATGTAATTCAGAAATGCTGAGCTATTCACAAAATGTAATAAATGTTTTATTAAAATGTTTTATTGAGAGTGAATTTAAGAGTGGAACTATCAAGACAGAATAAATAAAAATCACTCCTCTTGCAACTGGCACCAATCACTGCAAAAACCTGGATGGGTGTTTTCAAATCAAACCACTTTTATTGTCACACCAGCAACAGCACATATGTGCCATTCGAGAGCAGTGAAGAATACAATTAGACATACTTTGCAGATAACAATACACATTATACACAATAAATAATGTACATATTATACACACAATACATAATTATATGAATGCTACTGTATACCCAAAACGCTTTACAACCATGTCAGGGGTCTCTCCTCAACCGCCACCAGTGTTCAGCATTCTTGGCATCCAATTATACACATTATACAGTTGCAGATATACATTGGGTTGATAAGTAGGTGATGGCAGAATCGATAATGGTGTTAAAAGTGCAGTGCATAATACATTAGATTCTAGTTTGGTTGAATTTGTGGTGATGAAGTGTAAAGTGCAGCGCATGGCATAGGATAGAGTGGGCTGTGTAAGGCGCATCAGTTCTGGGTGTTCAGCAGCCTGATAGCCTGAGAGAAGAAGCTGTCCCTCAGTCGGCTCATGTGGGGCTGGATGCTGCAGAGAGAGCAGTCCGTGGCTCGGATGGCCAATGATGATCCTCCGGGCTTTCATATACACTGCCTGGAGGGAGGGAAGCTCACCTCCTACAACATGGCTTGTAGATCACCAGCAAGTACCAAGTGCTCTCGATGCTCTCTGCAGTGCAGGTGTAGAATGATCTGTGGATGTTGGGGAACTTGGGGCTGATTCCAAACTCCCTCTGGCACCTGAGGTATAAAAGAGGTGCTGACGTGCCTTCTTCAGCTCTGCATCTGTGTGAGCAGACCATGTGAGATCTTTAGTGATGTGAACAAAAAGGAACTTAAAGCACAGGTGTCCAGTCGATGGTGACAGGGTGTGTTCTCTGTCCTTTCCCTGAAATCTACCACCAGCTGCTTGGTGTTGTTGATGTTGAGTGAGAGGTGGTTCTCCTGACACCAGTGTGTTTCTTGATGCATCTCTCTCCATTTTCCTCTTCCAGTGTAGCCTAGAGAATTCATAAGAAAACTGTTACATACACAAGATTTACATTGCCTTATTAACAGTATACATGCATGCACATCCATGTGAATACTATTCTTGTTGTATTTTGCCATCAAATACCTATTAAACAGTTATCACCTGATACGCAGTGTTTAAAGGTTTCATGGCAGTGTCTACAGGTCTCCAATTCTTTTTGGCATGATACAGACTTTATACTTCATTTTGTTACACGTGTATAATGAAATTTGAAATCCATAAAAGTGAAACATCATAAGAGAGAAATATTCAGACATATGCCATGCCTATAAATTTGCCATTTTAACTATTTTTTATCAAATAAGTAAAAGAAAAGAAATACACACTGTCAAATACAACCAGTGGAAGTGTGCTTTCAAACAGAATGAGTCTGTTCCCACCAGAGTTTCAAATGCAAACATACAAGATGAGTTTACAAAATCAGGATCACCCACCTCAATGACCACATGAAGCATTTCTCTGGCAACAATGTGCCATACAAAACTAACAAAAATGACTGACATTGTCATTAAACACTATTTTCTAAACATCTCGACTTAGAGTAACTTCCCTTAATACAGAATGCACATCCTATGGGTGCAGTTGGTATTTGAGAAATACATTTATTCTGTATTTTAATCAGAATGCTGTAGGGTAACACTTGAAATGAGCTTCTGCATGTCACACTGAATGTGCTGTTACCTCGTCTGTTGTTTCGCCTTCATCGTTCTGCAACAACTGCAGGGTTCTAGAAAATATTCATTAGTGATTAAAATATTCATTAGTGATTTCATTAGTGGCTACTAATAGTCAAAAATTAAAGTCAAAATTGCTTGAATTCATAGTCTATTCTGTTGGACTCGGCATCAATTCCTCGAGTCCGCGTGTTCGTTGAATGAGGAGAGCAGGAACATCATTTCATTAGCTAACATTATCTTAAATTTACTATTGTTAATGATTAATTTCTACAAGCGTTGTTAGCAATAGTGCAAAACCAAATATTTATTCTTAACAATCCCCCTTTCGATCTCCTGAAACAGGAGATCGACCTCTTACAAAGTATCCTCTTCCTCATACTCTTCATTGCTTTCCATCAGTAGTGGCATCATATATTTTGGGGAAGCCTCCTTGCCCTCCACTGCTGTTACGATGAGCCTGTTACAGAGAGATCTAATACATGGTACACAACAACAACCACAGGCAACCAATATTCCTATGAAGGTTGCTGCGGAGACGAGCAAAGACATCATAATTGCTTTCCATTTTCCAAATATATTCGTCATCCATTCTTCCAGTGGATTGTCTATACCTGAATGCTCATGCATAGTCTTAGATAGGACCAGGGGGGTGCCAGAGGAGAACTGGCACCCCGACTGAGTCTGGTTTCTCCCAAGGTTTATTTTTCTCCATCATGCCCTGATGGAGTTTTGGTTCCTTGCCACTGTCGCCTTTGGCTTGGCTTGCTCAGTTGGGGACACTCAAATTATGATCCAAGTTACTTAACTAAATATACAAATAGAATTTATTAATTTGGTCATATATAATTCTATAAACTATCCAAATTAAACTAGCCAAATCAAATTTTGTTGCAATGTTGTCCTGTTTAACACTGTGAAGCTGCTTTGAAACAATCGTCATTGTAAAAGCGCTATATAAATAAAGTTGATTGATTGATTGATTGATAGGGCCCTCAATCCTTCTAGGGCTCTGGTGACAGACCCATCTGGAGCTGTGTTATTGGGAATGAACGTACAGCATGAATCTCCAAACATTGCACACACACCCCCTTTTTCAGCTAACAGCATATCTAAAGCCATCCTGTTTTGAACTGCCATCAGTGACGTTGGAGCTAACTGTCCCGCTAATCCCTCTACAGCATCTCTGGTCAAATTAGATAACCTTAACACATTGTAATGCACATAGTTTATTCTATCCACATTTTTATTAGGTGTCACTGGAAATAGAGCTGCAATGATTGGAATGTTTTCAAATCCTGCTGCTATCTGATCTGCTAATTTATATTCATTTGGGACTCCCCTCGGTATTCCAACTGCATCTATGTAGGTGGTGCTGTCTTTAGTCAAGTCAAATGCTCCCAGGTCCCTCTTACTTAACACATGTCTCTGTCTGCGTCTGTTAAGCTCTACTATACTTGCCTTACCTTCCAGTCTCTTAGTCACTTCTCCAATCAGTACTAGTGGTGCCTTACCATCGCACACATCCCTTTGGCCTTCTTTGGTATCCTTACAAACAACCTTCTATCACCACAATAGTAATACAATCCTGCTCTAGCCCATGGTCCTATTACATTCCCTGGATCCTGAACCACAATTTTACACAGAGTGGGGTCTATTTTCCCTAAATTGATCATTACATTTCTCCTGGTGAAGTTAAAACATGTATAGTTCCCCGGTTGAGGTGTAAATGGACCTGTCCGTGTCTCATTATTTATCAATGGAAAGACTGATGCTAGAGTGGTACAGTTTGAAGGGGTTGCCTCATTGGTCAATTGTAACATGCATTGGTAACCCCATCCATCTTCAGGATATAGTGGAGCAGGTTCGATAAACAGAGTCGGTCTAGCCTTAGCACATCCTACACAATTTTCCATGTTCTGCTCTCTAGCTGTGTTAATTATCCATTCTAACCACAAATTTATTTCCCCATATCCTGTTGCTTTTTCAATTATGTCTTCAGGCTTTAATTTGGTATAATCAACAGTAATTACAAAATGTTCTCCTGACTGTGTCACATTTGGAGGTATGTGTTATTATTGGCTGATTTATAAAATGTATCTTAATCAATGCTCCGATATCCTGTCTGACATGTACACCCCTATAATGAAATATGCAACATCTTTTTTGAAAGATGATCTGTCTATTCTGTTCAGGGACAATGTCAGTGGGTTCTGTGATGCATGAAAATCTCTTTGGAATCCTATTCTTCCCCACCAGTCTCTATGTTCTTTACTCAAATAACGTAAGTCTGGCGTCCAAGCCTGTAAATTTAGTCACTTGCCCCAGTTCTCACAGGCTCCTGTAATATAGGGTCCTGGATGAGATGGCCAATCTCCTTGCTCACACTTATCTATGAATGCTGGGGGAGCACAAAAATACACATCATACCCCCTCCATGACCCATTTTTTCCTCCACAATTAATTACTTGACATAAGTCGAAAGTGAATGATGTAGTTGACCCCTTCTCGTAATTTAGTTCTATGCCCCCGTATCTTCCAGGCAAAATTTTTTCCCTTTACGCAGAATCTTATACTCTTGTGGTGCCCTTTTTCCTCTGTTATGCCCTCTTTCTCTCAGATATTCCATAAAAAATATGACACCCATAATGATTAATGTCAATCCCACTACTATTCCTAATACTTTCTTATTTTCCCACAACACCATTTTTACACTCTTTTACACCTCTGAATAACCAAATGATAAGCATAAACAATAGTTTAGTACAAGTTAATATTACTCTCAAAATTAGAATGTTCTGTCTGTGAGTTTTTAGTCTGTTTGTTCTCTATCAAGTGTCTCTGTATCCTCCCCCTTTTGGTCCTGCAGTTCCTGCAGGGCCACTCTTGTGTCCTCCAATGTCTTCGATGGTGGTTCTGCCGGTGCACAACACGTCCAATGGTACCACGTGTCCCCTTTGCCTTCTAACCTTACACTGTGTGATGTTCTCTCCGTTACCTTATGAGGACCAGTCCACCTTGGTTGATTCCACTTCCTCTTGAAGACCTTCAGGAGGACCCACTCTGCGCCTGACCAAGTCCAGCCTTAGGATCTGGTGCCTGTGATCTGTCAGCAATCTGTTTTGAGAAACTTGAGACAAGAGACGTTAGTTTGTCATAGTATGGTTTGTATTGTAGTGGTTCACAGTCTGTCAAATTCAACCCAGCTGTTGGACCTGGAAATTGTCTTCCAGTCAGCAGTTCAAATGGTGTAAAGCCAGTTACCCTGTTCAATGAAGATCTTACAGCCATGAAAGCAATTGGTAACGCGTTTAACCAGTTCAATTTAGTCTGTGCACAGATTTTAGCCAATTTTGTCTTTAGATTCAAATTCATCCGTTCGCATTTCCCTTGGGATTCTGGATGATAGACTGATCCGAAGCTATGTTTCAGGCCTAGTACCTTTTCCACAGCTTGTAGATCTGCGTTCTTAAAGTGTGTACCATTGTCTGACCGAATTTTCCTAGGGAACCCATACCGAGGTATGTAATGATTGATCAAACATTTCACTACAGATTGACTGTCTTCAGATTTTGTGGGCCATGCCTCAGGCCACCCAGTGAAACTATCCACCATGACCAGCATATATCTTTTCCCTTGGACCCTTTCACCCATGTCTGTGAAGTCAATGACCACCTCTTCTCCTGGGCCATTCCTCAATGGAAACGCACTCATGTGAGGTTTGATGGTAGATTTTATATTGTGTTGAACACACGTTGAGCACTCCCTAATGAAGGCTTCTAAGGTTTCCTTCATATAAGGATGCCACCAGTGTGCAAGAGCTCTCAACATCTGAGCCCTGCCAAAGTGAGCTAGGCCATGTGCCTCAGCTAGCAATGACTTCATCATGGCTGGTGGAATAACAGGTCGCCCATCTACAAACCTCCAGGCGTTGTTGCCTTTGATTGCCCCTCTTTCGAGCCACATGGATTTCTCTTGTGGGAGGCTGCCTCTTGAGCTGCAAAGATATGCTCCCATGTTAATGCTGGCAAGAGGTCAGTTACCTGTTGTTCAGAAGACAGAAGCTGGTGAGCTACATTATAATTAGCTGCTTGTTTTGCTGCCTCGTCTGCTGCCTGATTTCCCTTAGATGTAATTGTTTCATTTTTTTCATGTCCCTTGCACTTTATTACAGCTACCTGTTCTGGTAGTAAAATGGCTTCTGCTAACTGCTGCATTTCTACCTGATGCTTAATTGGCTGTTGTGCAGCTGTCATAAATCCTGCTCTTTTCCATTTAGTTAATTCAGTATGCACTGCCCCTACTCCATATGCTGAATCTGAATAAATGTTCACCTTTTTATCTTTCCCCCACTTCAACGCTTCAATTATAGCCATGACTTCTGCTCGTTGCGCTGACTGTTTTCCTATCAGCTTGTCTGCCACAACTGTCTCAAATCTGTCGCCCACTTTTCTGACCACTGCGTATCCTGCTTCTAATTCACCCTTATAATTTCTGTGACAGCATCCATCTGTAAACAGATCCTGGACCTCACCCTCCAACCTCGTAGCTTCTAAATCAGGCCTGATTTTACCTTCCATTTCTACAGTCAGTTCACATACATGGGACTGCCCTTCAGTAATATAATCTGCCATGTTGATGCCTTCATGAGTAAAGGTCAAGTTCGGCCATGATAGGACTTTCAGGATCCTATCCTGTCTCAATGATGACATTGTGAATGCTGTTGACGTCACATAAGCCATCACTGTGTGAGATGTCAAAATGGTTAATGCATGCCCCATGACTACATGTGCTGTTTTCTGCACAATTTTTGCCAAGCCTGCTGCATATCTTGTGCATGGATGCTCCCTTTGCTCTGTTTTATCTAGCAATATACTCACATACATCAGAACTTTTCTTTTGCTATCAGCTTTCTGAAACAGCACTCCATTGACAGTTTGTTTTCCCTCTGATACATCTAAATAGAATGGTTTGTCATAGTCAGGGGTGGCTAGGTCAGCTGCTAATGCTAAAGCGGACTTGAGGTCAATGAACAATTGTTCAGCCTCCGTTGTCCAATCCAGTACAGCTTTTAGCTGTCTGGCTCCTTTATGCTGCACCAGCTGTCTCAGTGGCGCAGTTTTATCTGTATATGCAGGAATAAACTGCCTGCTGAATCCTGCCAACCCCAAAAATGACAACATATCTTTCACCGTGACAGGTTTTGGATGATGTAAAATGGCAGATCTATGCTGTGAAGAAATTCCTGCCCCTTCAGCTGACACTACTCTTCCGAGGAATGTGACCTGAGGTCTACACACCTGCAGTTTGGATTTACTAACCTTGAAACCTGACTGGTAAAGCTGTAGTAAAACTCTTCTTGTCGCCTCAACGCATGCCTCAGGTGTCTCTGCTGCGATTAGTAGATCGTCCACATACTGAATTAAAACTGTTCCCTCAGGCATGTCACACTCCTGCAACATCTCCTCAATGTGTGGTTAAAAATCCCAGGGGATAAAATGAACCCCTGTGGAACTCTACTATACCTGAACCTCTGTCCCCTGAATGTGAAAGAAAATAAATCTCGTAGGTGTTCTGCCAGTGGTAAACAATAAAAGCATTCGCCAAATCTATACATGTAAACCACTTCTGTTCTGGTCTAATAGTAGTTAGTGCAGTGTACGGGTTGGGCACAGGAAGAGTGGGTGTTTTTATAACTGCATTTATGCGCCTTAAATCATGTGCCATTCTATACTTTCCTGTATTTTGTTTTTCTACAGGTAGAATTGGCGTGTTCCATTCAGAGCTAGAAGGTTCCAGTACACCTGCCTGAATCAGGCCTTGAATGGTGTCTGCAATACCCTCTTCAGCCTCTGGTTTATGGGGATACTGGGACTGCCAAATTAGTACATCACATGTCAATTCAAAACTCACTGGTTTCATAGATCTACACCACCCCACATCCGTGGGTCCTGAAGACCATAGGTCCTGTGGCAGATCCTCAATCATGGTGTCAGCCAGGTCATGACCATGCCATCTTGTGACCCATTTGTGTTGCAGTGTCACTGCATGTTTAGTGATCTTATTAATTCTGTATCCCTTTTGTTTTGGAGAATACTGTACCCCAGGAATTTGAGTGTTTAGCCAATCAGTCGCATCTAGCATGCGTTTGTCATTGGGCCCAGATCTTTAGCCTGATGCTCTGGGTGAATGGCTAACGTGATGTGAGGCCAAGCCTCCTTATGCATCATGTACCATTCTTCCTGTTCAAGTGTCAATTGCACAATTCCTACTACTCCTTCTGGGCCTACTAGTATCCCTGTACATTCAATTTCCCATTCTTTACCCTCTAAGTCTCTGTTAAATTCTTCCTGATACCATTCATGTTGGTTTCTATCATAAAATAAAGTTACATGTGGGGGGTCGTGTGGAGGCATGTATGGAGCATTGTTCAAAACCCACGGCTTCCAGAGCGAGTACAGCTCAAGCAGACCCTGCTCTTCCCTAGCCTCAGGATACAATTCACCCCAATAGATGTCTGCCCCCTCTGGATCTTTGGCATCTGACAATAGCCATTGTCCACTTGTGTTTCCATGGGGAGTCAGTGAGCAGTTGACCATCTTTCCCCCCTTTGAACTTGACTATCACTCCCTCAGAACTGCAAAGGATTGAAGCTCCTAGTTTGATCAATAAGTCTCTCCCCAGCATGTTGGTTGGTGCTGATTGAGATAACAGAAAACAGTGGTTAACAGTCTGTTGTTGCACTCGTACAGATAGAGGTTTAGAAAATGACAATCTTTCACAAGCCCCAGAGAAACCCATCACCCTCCTGGTTTTGTCAGAAATCAATGTGTGGTCCATGTGGATGTTTAAGGTTGAAAATGTGGCTCCTGTGTCAAACACAAAGTTCAGACGGTCTTTGTTGACCTCCATACTGAGCAGGGGTTCCCTCCTAGCCCTGCTCGGGTCTCTCTGTGGGCTGTGTCAATAATAGTCCAGCTCAGCTTCCTCCGCCTCCCAAACTTGGTATTGGGTGCCTGTCTGGTTCAGAGCTAAAGCTGCATGCGGTGCTGTGTACTGAACTGTAGGTGGGGCATAGAAAGCCCTGCCTCTTGGTGCTCCTCTACCTCTTGCTGGGGTCCCCCTTCCTCTCTGGGCTGTCTGTGCCTGAGGACACTCTCTGGCAAAATGACCCATCTGGCCGCAGGAGAAACAGTGACCACTCTGCCTTCCCACCCTGCCACCTCGGTTGCCCATGCTCATCATCCCCCTCACACTATAACCCACACTTGGCTGCTGCCAGATTTGACGAGCTCTAGGTTGAGCCATGACATGAGAATTAACCTCTGGCCATGCTGGTTGATCAATTATTGTAGTTGGATATTGAACCAACTGTTTTGGTTTCTCTTTTTGTTTTCATTGATTTTTGTCTGGCTTCACCTAACTGCAATTTAAAGAGCTGAGCTTTTAATTCTTCCAGCTCTGTTTGTTTAATCTTAGATTTTTCAAGAGCCCTGGTCATGTGATGTATCAAATGTCTCTCCCAGATTTGTGTTTCACTTCCTGGTATGTCAGGATTGTCTTTTAAGGCTGCTTTCACACTCTCAGTGGTCCCATCCAGTACTGCTACTCTAAACATTTCCTCATGTACCTTATCTGAGTGTGGGTGCACACCTGTATGGGCCTCCCATTCCTCCTTACACCTCATCAGAAAAGCTGCTGGGTTCTCTCCTACTTTAGGAGAAAATCGAACATTATGGAGAGCCCCAAGGGGTGCAGGAAACAACTTCCTTATTGCGTTTCCCCATTTAGTGGATACTGAACTATACCTCACATCAGATCTGGAATTTATGGTTCCTGCAGCTGTCTCAATTTCTATCAATTGTCCGGCCGTAATTACTTGTCCTAATAAGGCTCTCATATCCCCAAGGGCCAGTTTGTGACCCTGGGTTAAAGTGAGCATTTTATTCAACCATTTGCCACCTCCCTCAGTGATGTGTGGTAATTTGTTTAAAATAGCACAGCACCCATATCTGTGAAGGACCAAGCCTGATATTCCTCCTGACCATTTCTAACCACTAGAGGGAAGTTGGTTACTGGTCCCTCTCTGGATACCTGCTGTTGTCTATTCTTGCTCCTTGTATAATATTCTGACCTAAGTGGTCCCTGTACTTGCATTTTTCCTTCTATTATTATCTCCAGTTCCTGTGTATCATGATCTCCTTCTCTGTCCCTAACTGTTCTCTCCTCCTCTCTTTCCTGTATCATACTTTCCATATTCATTGGTTGTGGACACTCCCTAGATACCCCCTGTCTCGTTCCCCAAGGTCGGAGCCTGTCTTCCAATTTTTTCTTAGCTGACCACGTACATCTGTTCAATAACTCATCAGATTCCTCATGAATCCACTCTCTCCCCATATTATCTGCCTTACTTCCTTGTTTATTGGCTTTGTCACTTCCTCTCCTGATAACTGTGTTCTGACATCACACTATTTCCTCCATCTGCTCCATCTAGTACTTCCTCACCTAGTTCTGGAGAATCCCTCTCTGTCTCCCTTTTTCTGACTTCTAAGTGTCCTCCTTTCACCTGCCATTGTCTTGCTCCTCCACCCTTAGTAACATCCAGCATTCCTCCATCTACATCATATACTGAACCTGACAGTGAACTCCTCCCTCCTGATAGAGTGGTGGCGCTGTAGGTAAAACTGTATATATTGACTTACACTCTGTCTGTTTTCTGCTTTCCTCTGCAGATTTTTTGTTCTGCTTTTGCGCCGTCTTCCTCTTTTCTAAATTATCTAGAGCTGCAGCTGCTAAGGTCAAATTATGCCACTTTGCAAAATTGTTCTGCAGTGTCTCTTCCTCATTCTTCCACTTTCTTTTTGTTAACACTCCTTTTTTCTCTTGCTGCCTGTGCGCATTCAATTTGTCATGACTGACTTTCTCTGTTTTTTTTAAAAGAACTGCCAAATCTATTTTACTACTATCCTCTAAATTATTTATCTTTTTGAACTCCTCATACAGAATGTTAATTTCTTTTATCTTTTTATCCCTCCTTTTCGATTCAATTCCACTTATCACTTGTTCTGAAATATCTTCCCATTGGGTTTTTAATGGACCATATTTCTCACACTCTATATCAAATTCCCCCTCCATTCTGACTCCCTTGTATAGTATTCTGTTGATTTTATATATTTTTTATTTATTTTTATAGTTCCGTATGTGACTGATATGGGTGTTTTCCTCTATGTGGGCTCTCACAAGTTTCCCTGATCACCCCTAGAACACCTTCTTTTAGTGGGCACTTTCCTATGTGGGTTCTCACTTCGTCCCCCCAGCGGATATACCACCAAGGTTACTCGGATCACCCGTAATTTTAGTGCCTTCTTTTAACCAGTCACACACAGCACCCTCCCTGTCATATAATATTTCTTCCTTTGTATATAACAATTTATCCATTTATTTTTATTATTACTTTATCACTTTATTATTTTTATTATATCTATATATATATAATTAATTTAAATGTTTTATTTATTATATTATTTATTATATATCTATTATATTATTTATTATCTCTCTTTTTTTAAATCCTTCCTAACTTTTTTTTTTCTAATCTTTCACCTTCCTCCTATAATCTTTTATTCGACTATACTCACGCACACACTTTTATCATATTTTATCTTTTTCATTTTTTAGTTTGTACTACTGTACTTTTCTGAATGCGGTCTTCAGGGGTCGGACCGTGTGGTAGATTTCACCCCACTCCCTGGGATCTTCCCCAGGTACCTTTATTCATTCGTCAGTGACATGGGCCCCTAGGCCTCTGGTCCTGGCCCAAATCTTTGTGTCCCAGACACTGCGTCCCTGACGCTTAATTACTTTGTGTCCCAGACACTGCGTCCCTGACGCTATTTTTATATTTTATACTTTCTTCATATGACTTATCCACACATAACAAAATGTTTCAATCACTTCAACACTCTTGACATCATAATTTAGAAAATAGCCAATTGCAGACTTTGATATAGAAAACAGGTGTCTGCTTACCTTCCTTTTGGTTCAGGCCGCCTGATGTCAAGAGAAGATCAGAGATTGTCCACTCTCCTCGGACTCCCCTCACACGATCGGGTCACCAATTGTTGGACTCGGCATCAATTCCTCGAGTCCGCGTGTTTGTTGAATGAGGAGAGCAGGAACAAAAAATAGTTTAACTCTTTTAATGAATAAGTAAGTCAGATGAAGATAGCATACAGAGCTCTGGGTCAAAACTGTCCCTGATTTACACAATCCTATGCAAGGTTTGTTCAGGAAGTCTGCAACAAACTTGCCTTTCCCTGACCCAATATTTATACACAAAAAATACATAAGTTGTCTTTCTTTGGGAGTCAGATGATTTTCTGGTCAGCTGTGCTGTGCTTCGCAAACATCACCCCTCCAATTTCCTGGACAAAAGACTGCTTCTTTGTTAACACATACAAAAGCACTCTAAGAGCACAGCAAAATGCATAGCAAAACACTTTCTCATATGGATCTGTTATACCTACCACAACCCTCTGGCTGTTGCTCTGGTGACTCTTATGTCCAACAGAAAGTAGACATAGTCTTAAAGCAAAATCATTTCATAAGCTAACATTATCTTAAATTTACTATTGTTAATGATTAATTTCTACAAGCGTTGTTAGCAATAGTGCACAAACAAATATTTATTCTTAACAATTCCTTCCCTTCTTTATTTCTGACACCAGCAGATCCACTGACGGAGTTATGCTGAGGCACAGTATACTTTCAAAATGACAGTTAAAATGTCCCAAAATACTTTTGACAAATACATAACATTTTTATTATGCTTACCTGAGTAAAGTCAAGCTCATACTCCAGTGCAATATACAGTATAGTAGCCTACTGTTTTCCCCCCACATTTTTATAACAATTATGAATATCAAACTGACAGATTTGGCCTATCCCAGTGTTTTACAACTGATTAAACTATGTCCATCATTAATGTCGTGTTAGAGAACCCTGGTCACTTACTACTTACTATGAACATAATTATTCCACAGCCTCGAGTAGCAGTCTCGATGCTTCTGTTTTGATTAAAGTTAATGTTTGACCGACTATACTGGGGCAAATGATGCTAATACAGTAAAATACAGTAACGTTACACAAGAAGTGACTCTTTAAACAATGAACTACAGTAGGTAGTGATACTGTCGTTCGCTGATATTAAACCTACATTAACTCTGTTTACGCGCTGCTGTCACCAAGTAATCTGATTGGTGGCTGTCACTCTTTGGATGCTAGTGATTGGAGATCAGCGGCAGGAGCCGCCTGCAGGTTGTCTCATAGACATAATAAATACATAGACGCCCTATTGGCCGCTGGATCGTGACAACGCGTCAGCGCCATATTGCGGAGGGCAACATTCACATAACTCTCATAACTGGAATTGAGAAAAATGCCTGCTTGTGTTTCTTGGTGCTGTACAAATCGCCGCACAATTGGAAACAGCTCTCGGGGAATTACCTTTCACAAGTAAGACTGAACATTTGTTTCTGGTTGGTTTGGTCATTATATAATTAGTAATAGTAATGTTAGTTGGCCATCAGAGTCAGTCAGACTAAAATTATGGAGGACCAAACCTGCATAAATTAAAAATAAGTAAATAAATTAATAAATATACAAATATGTAAATAAGCAGATAGATAGATAAATAAATGTTATAATAGGAAAATAAATAAAATAAACAACTTGATAAAATAAATATGATTCATTTTTAATCAAATAAAATTTTGTATTTTTCCCTTAATTTATTATTTTCTGCTTTTATACATTTTATAAAAATATTTTTAACTTTTATTTATTCTCTTAGTTAATTTTAATATTTATTTATGCATTAATTTATTTTTACATTTATTTATTCCCACATGTATTTATTTTTACATTTATTTATTCCCACATGTATTTATTTTTACATTTATTTATTCCCACATGTATTTATTTTTACATTTATTTATTGATTGATTCATTCATTTTTACTTTTCCTTGTGCAACATGGAAATGAGGAGGGCGGTCCTTGTATAGCTTCAGCGCATCATTGGTTGAGAGCTCATAATCGTCAGACCAGCTAAGCAATAGAGTAGAGTTTTCAAAGTTAATGGCGGCCGGATAGTTCTTACACAGTCACAGACACCAAACAACTTAGCAAATGTTTCCAGCAGTTTGACCCATTGAGAGATAAGTTTCAATGGTACTTATCGGAAGTAAGTACGATGGATGTCAATTCCCACCTTAGTGCCATCTGACTCTATGATTTGAATGTGCTGGGAAATATTTTGCAGAGTGCCTTACAATTCAGTCTGTACTTCCACATTCATATCTGAATATAGCCCCCCTAAAACATCGATTAGTACATCTAATATAAACAACAGTCATTTGATGCGTTGTTTTCGACTTCATTCGCTAAACTGCGCCACTCTCTACCGTTAGCTATTTGTGAAACGTCCACCATTGTGTACATACAAAAGCTACAACCTGTCAAGTTCAAAATCTGTGCGATTCAGATGGCACTACGGTTGTAGTGACGTCTATCGTACTTCCGATAAGTACCCCTGAAACTTATCTCTCAATGGGTCAAACTGCTGGAAACATTGATATGTTGTTTGGTGTCTGTGAAAGAACCATCTGTCCGCAATTTACTTTGAAACTCTCCTCTATCGCTTTATCAATGCTTGAGCTCTCAACCAATGATGCGCTGAAGCTACACAAGGACCGCCCTCCTCATTTCCATGTTGCACACGGAAAAGTAAAAATAAATGAACTGATAAATAAATAAATATAAAAATAAATACATGTGGGAATAAATAAATGTAAAATTAAATGAACTGATAAATAAATACATGTAAAAATAAATATACAATTATAAATATATAAAATATATAAATATATATAAAATTAATTAATAAAAAAAACATTTTTTTTAAATGTAAAATAATAAATTAAGGGAAATATACAACATTTTATTTGATTAAAAATGTATCATTTATTTTATCAAGTCGTTAATTCTGTTATTTATTTTCCTATTATCACATTTATTTGTCTATCTGTTTATTAATTTACATATTTGTATATTTATTTATTTACTTATTCATTAATTCATTTATTTATTTTTAATTTATGCAGGTTTGGTCCTCCATATAAAATAGCTAACGTTAGTGATGTCGCTATTTAACTTAGCTGTGAAAGTTGAGACATGAGTTGAAATTATTTATATTTTAGTTTTAGCGTATATTATATTATAAGGTACATTTCCTGAAATCTAAATATTAATTTATATTTTCTTAAAATCGACTTTCATGACGAGTTCTCGCATCGGGTAGGCGACTGACATATTGTGACTCTTAGCGTAGTTAACTAAGTTAGCTGGCTAGCTAACTTTTCTCACACATTGACGGTTTCCCAAAGACAAAGAGTTGAGGAGACAGTGGGAAGTTGATGATTCCTGAACAGCTACGATTCAAGCGGTACATGCACACCGATTTAGCCAGGATCACGTCGAGCTCCTCTTCAATTCAATTCGAGCATCAGGTAGGGATTTCACATATTTAGAAATTATAAAAATATATAATTTGAAAAGAGGTACTATCTGATTAAAGAAAGAGCTGCATGAGTAATCGTAAAAAATTATATTAATTAAAATACCTAAACTATCTTTTTCTTAAATGACAATTATGTCTATTAAACCTTTGACAAGTTAGGATAACAGCAAAAAATCGTGATTCATCCAGAATCACAAATGTATCCATTATTGTGCTGCTCTAGTTTGTTTACCCAAATATGAAACTTTAAAACACCATCAGGCCAAGACCAAGTGTGTGTGTGTGTGTTTGGTTTTTAGGGGATGGAATAACAATCCTACTGCAGGCCAGATCCAGGGCATTTTCCGGCGTCTTATGGTCCAGTGCAGTGTCTCTCCAAGCACTTCAGGGAATGCGGAACCACAGGATGAGACTGTGTCACTATCGGGGGTCCGTTCTTCATGCATTGCTAACTCAGTTAGCTGGATTTGATATTTGACGATTTGGCCTGATCTTGGATTGTTTGGTTCTTCGAAGCTCATCCTGGACTTGCTGTCATAGCAACAGGTCCGAACTCAAACGTGCTCAGGAACAGTTTATTTCATGTAAACAGGATTAGACTTAATCTTTAGGTTATACTTAAAATCTGTCCCAGCCACTGCTACTTTATTACAAGAGTTCATTACTGAACCAGGGTCAATAATCATTTTAAATAATAATGGTAACACTTTACAATAAGGTTGTATTAGTTAACATTAGTTAATGCATTAATTAACATAAACTAACCATGAACAACACCTCTGTTTAGCATTAGTTCATCTTTGTTAACATTAGTTAATAAAAATACAGCTGTTCATGTTAGTTCACAGTGCATTAACTAATGTCAACAAGATTTTATTCATGCATTAGTAAATGTTGAAATTAACATTAAGAAAGATAAATAAATGCTTTATAAGTGCAGTTCATCGTTAGTTAATGTTAACTAATGCATTAACTAATACAACCTTATTGTAAAGTGTTACCTTAATAAAATATAAAAAACGTATTTGAAAATATTATAATGCTGTGTATAATACTATAGACACAGCCACTTGATTGAGAGATTTATTTGTGATGTAATAATTACTTTATCATTTTATTGGGGTCTTGCACACATGCTGTACAGTTAATCTGAGCCGTGCATCCATTTGAGTGGTGACAGATATTATGAGATGGCTTGATGCGGCACCGGAGATGAGTAATCTCAACAACTCAATCCAGATATTTTAATCCAGTCCATAAATTTGTTTGATGAACCAAATTAGCCAGAGATCAGTTATCACTATTAAAAGATTTGTGATCTGTCAAATCATCTCAGATGTATTAAGTGAGGTACGAAGAACGAACCCCAGCTGTTGAAATGTCATCTCTAGCAGTCGAGGAAACTGAGGAGTTTCCATACCCTTTTGAAACAGTTTCTGCACTTGTGTGTGACCACAGCTACCTGCCAACCTGCTTTGGTAGCCTTGCGGACAATGCCCTTGCGTACATTTCAGGTTTTGTGGTGCGTCAGATTTTGAGAAAGCTTTCCTGTGATGTGTGCTGTGCTAGCTTGGTGGCAGATGCTGTCCTTTGATCAGAACTTGCTTTCACTGAAAAACAATGGAGGCTGATGATTTCTTCTGAAGGTACAGTGAAGGTGGTTCTGGTTTTCTCAAGGAGTACATTCAAGAAAAACAGTTTGGAATTGACAACCATTAGTTATCATTAGGTGTGTCTGTCTTTCACAGACTGAGGATGCACCACATTGCCAAACGTATCACTCTGACACTACAGTGGCAACACTAGAAAAAGCTCTGCAAAACAATTATTTTCAAAGGATTTTTAGCTAACCTCTGGTGACCCTAGAAAGGATGACTGATTATAGATGATTGATGGATAATATATAGCCTTTTGTTATTATTATTATTTTAATACCAATACTATTATATTATTATTGTACCAGTATTTAATTTACTATTTTTATTATTGTCTATATTATTCTGCCATTGATATTATATTGTATTTGCTATTGTTATTATTGTTGTTGTTCTTATATTATACCACTTGTGATTATCAATCTATTATAGTTATGCTGTTAAATTATTGTACTATTTACTAGTCACTATTTAACTTATTTTGTATTAGTGTCTATATTCTAATTGATATTTCATATTCCATTGCTATTATTATAGTATTATACAAACTATATGCTATTATCAATATATGATATTATACTACTGTATTTTTGATATTATATAGTTATACTATTCATTACTATTATAAGAACCTCTGTAGGACCCTGGGGTCCCGGACTGTTTGAAAAACCCTGCACTAAACGATTTACTATTACTTTATCTTATATTTACAATTTGCATTGCACTTGTATCATATGTGTATAAATGATCCATCAATCTTCTTTGTTATTGTATATTTGGAGTATCTATCTGTAAATATTTATTATTTTAATGCTATAAAAATACTGAAAGCAGCCTGTCAGTGTGATTTGTATTTGCCCATTTGTTTCATTTTCTCAATGACGGTCAATTCTAAGCACAAGAAAAGCTAAAAGCGGGTTAAAGACAAAATGGTTTTTCCACAATAAGAAAACTTTATTTCATTTAATGTGACAATTAAATTTTATATCAGTATGGGCGTCTTCACAATTATTATCCAAGACTAAAAAGCCAAATACATTACAAGCACTGATCTATATAAATGTTCTCTATATAAATCACTGGTTACAAGCCTTTCCTTTGACAATTCCATATTAAAATAAATATTTATAAGTCTAACTATCGAGATTTTAAAGAACTAGAGATCGAAATTTGTGTACATCTTAAACTCATGAAATTGGTAGATAAATGTAAACGTTATTTTTATTTTTATCCAGAGAAACCGCAGATCACACGTTTACTTGCATTTGTTCACAGCGCTGTCTTGCGCTCCGCAATATGGCGGACGCGTTGACGTATTGCAGCAACGTTCTAAAACGGCCAATAGGGCGTCTATGTATTTAATATGTCTATGGGTTGTCTGGCTGCCAGCAACTGTCTTCCGGCTGCCATTGGCAGGTACTTCCTGCTGCCAGCTGCCGATTTTTATTCTGAACCCCTGCTGGAGAGACGATATGGACACAGATCAGATTGTGAGTACCGATATTCAATAAAGTTTTATTTTATAACGTTTAAACGAAACAAAGCTTACATTGCCAAAGTGAGAGCTGCTAGCTATGAATTAATAATTCATTCCCACGAGCTAAGAATTTGTGTGCTAGTTTTGTTAATTACTACAACATTCTTAATTCATGATTTAATAAATCCTTATTGATTTTTAATGACTATAATACATCTAGCCAGCACATTAATTAAATTTAAAAAGATGACAAAAGCATGCTGATGTAAGGGTGTGTAAGATTTACCTGTAGCTTACTGTATTAAAACTGTAAATTAAAACTTGTTTTACCATATTAGTTAAGTATAAAATATCTTTCATAACTGCGCTGTCTAAATGAGGCATATTGTTTGACATGTTCAGCAATTTATACTTTGGCTACTTACTTATAGCCTGCACTGATATATTTTGGTTGCGTTTTTATCCTTTACATTTTTTAATTAAATTGCGTCTGTATAAAAATTATCCTGGGAGCTGGACTGAAAAGATTGGGCATGATATTGCGGTGATTAATAAATGCATATTTAGCTACTCCAAACTAATATGATTATATCCCATACTCTGAATATCATGTAGATGTCATAATGTGACCGAGATGGCAATGACTTTTGACACGTATGTTACCTTTTTTGTTGCTTTTATGGATTACCATGCCACAACTGTGGAAATGACAACAGGATTTTCATGCTAATGGTAAAGTCTCTGTTCGTTTTTTTGCCAACAAACTTGTATATACTTGCCAAGTATATACAAGTTTCTGTCAACACTGTGAATAAAATGTTTTCCATCTTTTCTATTGCAGTATACCCTTTGCATTGTGACAGGTGTGGGGTTTGACTTCCAGGAGGTTAGTTGTTTTGTTTTTATTTTATGTAAAAGGAAATTTCTCACTTTACATGTTGTCTGTGTGCACAATCTTGGATACATGGGCCATTCCTATTATCCAGTAACATTTTGGCTTCATAATTTTTTTTGGGAAAAAGTTACAAGTTACATGGCTTCCCCCGTCGGCAGGTAATACCGTGATTCTCACGGTGGTAGACCGCTTCTCGAAATCAGCCCATTTTATTCCACTCGCTAAACTTCCTTCTGCCAAGGAGACCGCCCAGATCTTGGTTGATCAGGTTTTCAGGCTACATGGGCTTCCCTCTGACATAGTGTCGGATAGGGGGCCTCAATTTTCGTCTCTGTTTTGGAAGGAGTTTTGTCGTCTGATTGGGGCATCCGTTAGTCTCTCGTCCGGTTATCATCCGCAGACTAACGGGCAAGGTGAACGAACCAATCAGATCATCGCCCGCAGAGTCCCGCGTCCTGGTCCCAGCATCTTTCCTGGGCCGAGTACGCCCATAATTCGCTTCCATCCTCCGTCACCGGACTGTCCCCTTTCCATTGTTGCCTTGGTTACCAGCCGCCGCTGTTTGCTTCCCAGGACTCTGAATCGAACGTTCCTTCCGTACAAGCTTTTATTAGTCGTTGTAAGCGTACCTGGAGAAGAGTGCGGTCCGCCCTCTGTCGAGCTAGAAAGTGTATGACCATTGCCGCTAATAGACGCAGGATTAAAAGCCCTCGCTACGCTTTGCGGTCAGAGAGTTTGGTTATCCACTACTAATTTACCTCTCCAGTCCGATTCACGCAAGTTGTCGCCCGTTTATCGGACCTTTCGCATTAAGGTGATTAATCCTGTCGTTGTTAGACTTCACCTCCCGCCTAGATTACGTCGGATTCATCCTGTGTTTCACGTCTCTTGCGTTAAGCCTGCCATTCGCCCTCCCTCCCGCCCTGTTCAGGGTCCTAGTATGGTTAAGGATATCCCCGTTTTTAGGGTTCGCCGTATTCTGGACATGCGCCGTCGGGGACGCGGTCATCAGTATCTGGTTGACTGGGAGGGATACGGTCCAGAGGAGAGAAGCTGGGTTCCCTCCCGGGACGTCCTGGATCCTTCCCTCATCTCTGATTTCCTCCGGTCTCGACAGGTGCCCCTAGGAGCGCGGGGTGGCGCTCGTTGAGAGAGGGGTACTGTCATGATCCTGTTCTTTTCTTTCTCTGTCTCCCTCTTGTGGTCAGTCACGCACTCACTCATCGCGCTCATTCCTACTCATTATCTCTCACAGCTGTTTCTCCTTCCCGATCTATTTCCTCACCTGTTATCTCTTTTTGTCTTGATTGTCTCAGCTTCTTAGGTCCTTCTCTGTCTTGTTCTGGTTGTCGGATTATTGTTTCTACAAATGAGAGACGTTGGTTTTGTTCACCCGCTCGGGTCATGTCATGTCCTGTCCAGTGTTTGTGCTAATATTGTGACTGTGTGCAGAGTACCTGTTCGGCGCCTGGCTGTTTTCCCACCGTGGTCTTCTAACAAGGAATCATCCCTCTGTCCTCGTGGAATCCTGAGTTGTTTCAGCCTTGTGGCAGTCTCTGTTTTGGGCTCTGTTTGCCTGACGTTTTGTTCAGTTTTTGCTGTTTGAGGACTTTTCCCTTTTGTTCCATTAAAGACCGTGAACTGCACCCTCCCTGGTTTCTCATCCTCCTTCCCATAACATACGTTTTAAATAAAACATGTTGTTATAATTACGATTGTCAATAAATAATTATACCTTTTTGTTGTAGAATTGTATTCTTTACACATGTTAGAAAGTTTTTACCAGACTTATTAAAACAATGGCTATACAAATTAAATTTAGAACGGTGTTTTTTTTTTTTTTTTTAATGTCTTTTTTTTTTTAAATGTCTTTTAGTTTCATTTGATAAAAAAAACCTATAATGTCTTTGGATCTGGCTACGCCTTTTCAAACGTAAACTCCGCCTCTCCAATTAAAAACTCCTGAGCCTGAAGCTACTTCACAATCAGTTTGATCTGGAAACTTGATTTAACATGGCTTCCAATACTGCAGGTAAAAAACATCTTATGTTTTTAATTATTATTAAGATATTTTTCATCGTAAACAGACTTACTCTATTCATCTTTAACAGGTTTTAAAATGTAATTCTGTACGATACAGGATTTTTTGATGAGGAAAATACTTTTGACTGCATCGACAAAATTCGTGAGAAATGTTTTTAAATTTTATTTTTATTTGTATTCTAAATATATAAGTAAATACATGATGGTTTGATTAAATATACAAGTTGTCTACACAGTGAACGAGTCCTTAATCAATGTGGAACCTAACCCTGGTGTCAGCGATCTGCAAGGTATAGTCATGTTTTTCATATATATATATTTTATATTCTATTAATTAATATTCTATAATATTCTATTATCTTATTCTGTTTGAAACTAATGTTTTCTTTCATTTGATTCCTATTTATCACAGATGTTTTAGCTGACAAAATAGCAGCATTGTCTACACTGCAAAATTTCACAGATGACATCTGGCTCTTCAAAATTGTTTGCAAATCGTTTAAGAAGAAAAAAAGTTGATTCAAAAAAGATTTCATCTGCAAAGCGTAATTGTACCAGCGATAAAACAAAAGAATTTTCAGTCTTAGAACAACATTGTTTAAATAAAACTACTAAATCCGTGGAACCTTGTGTGGCTTCAACATCTGTTCAGTGTGTACCTGTTTGCGAAGTTGGTGAGTATAATTTCACATCTATTTTATTTAGAACATGTATTATGCAACAAAAAACATGAATATGATATATATATATATATATATATATATATATATATATATATATATATATATATATATATATATTTTTTTTTTTTTTTTTTTTTTTTTTTTTTGTATCTTCTTAACAGACTTCTACACAGAAAACTTGTTGAGGGGTAGTGATGTGTTGGTTGCAGAATCCAGTTTGCTCGAGATTCCAGAGAAATCTAATTCTATCCATAACATTAATGGCAGAGATCCGTCTGATAACACAATTCAAACGGACCCAGACCAGGTTTTCCCATCAAACCAGACCCACTTCAATTATGAACTGCTGATGGAAGTGCGTGAATATTGTCGTCGCAACGAGCAATTATTGCAGAAAATCTCTACATGTCTGGATACACTGGTGACGAATAATGCAGAACAAGCTCGGATTAACGGGACACTTCTTCAGCGTACAGAACTCATTCAAGAACAATTGAAGGAATCCGAGAGCAGACAACGCGTGGAAGCCATAGAAAAACAACTCATGGTAACGTTATTGGGAAATATCAATACTACTGTTTTTCGCTTGGCTGGTTCATGATATTGCTTACTGTTGGTTTTATTTTGCGGTTTTTGCTAATACCTTGGCTTTTCTGCGTAGGCTATTTGTTATTTTTACATTTTACATTCAGTACTATTTGATACTTTTTTCTGTGTGTTTGCTAATGCGTTGCAGAACTGTTATTTTTCGTATTTGGTAATGTTACATTTTTATTTTGTGGTTGCTAATGCTTTAATTGGCTTTTTTCTGCGTATTTGGTAATTGTTACATTTTTTTAATTTTTTATTTGTGGTTTGCTAATGCTTTTTTTTGTGTGTGTGTTTGCTATTTTTACATTTGAAATTTTTTCGTATTTGGAAATTGTTACATTTTTTATTTGTGGTATGCTAATGCTTTGTGCGTTGATACTATTTGATACTTTTTTCTGTGTGGTTGCTATTTTGACATTTTTTTTTGTATTTGGTAAATGTTACATTTTTTATTTTGTGGTTTGCTAACGCGTTGCAGAACTGTTATTTTTTCGTATTTGGTAATGTTACATTTTTATTTTGTGTTTTGCTAATGCTGAACTTGTCTTTTCTGCGTATCTGCTGTTTTTACATTTGACATTTTTTCAGTATTTGGTAATGTTAATTTTATTTTATTTATTTATTTTATTTTTTGTAAAAAGACTTCCTCTGAAGAGCTATTTTGGTTATTAGTATGTGTAATCACTGGAGAATATAGTAATCATATAATTTTTTCAAAAATGGCTTGTAAAAGAGTGCTGTCAGATGATGAGGATGATGATTTGTATAGTGGCCAACAGAGGCGTTCGTTAGGGGTTAGCAATGATAATTTGACTATAGCAGGACAATTACAAGGTATTATTGACCAACAGATGCATTCTGTAAGGGGTAGACATGGTGATATGACTATAGCAGAACAATTACAAGGTATTATTGACCACCAGATCGAAACTTCCCGAGGTAGTAATCTAAATATAACAGACAGAATAGCAAATATTTTACATAATTCTAATAATGAACAGGTTACAGAAATTCCAGACAATATGTTACAAGTAGCATGTAATTTGTCATTACAAGACCTGTTAGAGATTGACATTGGAGAAACCGCAACCCCTAACCTCTGTGAAAGGTTAGAAGAAATTATTTAGATGCATAATCAAAATTTTCAAACCGACCCCAATTTGATACAATCAGGGCATGGTGAAATAAACAACTCTGCAGAACGTCTCGGTTACGGATGTAACCCTCGTTCCCTGAGGAGGGAACGGAGACGTAACGTTAGTGACTAACGAATGGGGGTTTCGCTTAGAAGCCTATCATCTTCGAGCTTAGAGAAAACGCCCAATGGCGTGCCACTGCCATGGGCATGCGGAATTTGCATACGTAACTCCGCCTCACCGTGTGAGTATATAAGGAGGTACGTAGCAACATCGCATTATGTTACCTGCTTGAGGAGCCAAGACTGAACTCCTGCGTTCCAGGTAGCACAGCTGATGTGGCAACGGGACGTTACGCCTCCGTTCCTCCTCAGGGAACGAGGTTACATCCGTAATCGAGACGTTCCTTCGCTCAGTCACTACGACGTAACGTTAGTGACCAACGAATGGGGTCCAATCTAACCCCGCCACTCAGCTGTCTTCCAGTGCCCTGCGTAAGTGCGAGTTCCCTGTCGTAAGACTAGTACGGACGAAGGACTCCCACTTATCACAGGAATACCAAGGTACACTGGGAAGCATATCCCAGTGAGGAAATGCCAAGATGCCTACCCGTAGGAGGACTTAAGAGTACACATATGACCCGCAAGGGTTGCATATGGAAAACTCTAGGTACCAGCCGAAGGTGGATTTTTAACCCTAGGGATGGCCGGGACATGCCAAGGGAAGAAACCTGCTCACTGCGGAGGCTTACGGTGAAATACACGTGTGGGGTCGCGGAGGGGAACCATGCACACGGGCACCTGGCCGGACACGAGGGTCTGGGCTCGCTAGAGGGCAGACACACAGGCATCGGCGTAAGCAGTGCTGGAGGAACTCAGGGCTCTCGGGAGCTCACCTGAGGAATATCGCACGATCCAGTCCGAGGAGTGGAATGGCGAGCAAGCGAAGACACCTGAGCCTGGCCTATTACCGGCCCTCGGGGCGAGTACATAGTCGGACACTGGCTCCACTCGGAGATTGTAGAATCTGGCGAATGTGTTAGGTGTCGCCCAGCCTGCAGCTCTGCAGATGTCTGTTAGCGAGGCGCCATGCGCTAAAGCCCAAGAGGAGGCGACACTCCGAGTGGAGTGAGCCCGCACCCCAAGGGGACATGGTCGACCTTGCTGCTGGTAAGCCAAAACAATGGTGTCCACTATCCAGTGAGACAGCCTTTGCTTTGAGAGAGCACTTCCCTTCCGCTCTCCACCATAACAGACAAAGAGCTGGTCTGAGGTCCTGAAACACTGTGTCACATCTACGTAGGCGCGGAGCGCGCGTACTGGACAGAGCAGTGCCAAGGCTGGGTCTGCCCCCTCCATGGGCAGCGCTTGCAGGTTCACCACCTGGTCTCGAACGGAGTGGTGGGTACCTTGGGCACATATCCAGGCCGGAGTCTCAGGATCACGTGAGAGTTAGCCGGCCCGAACTCCAGGCACGCCGTCACAACCGAAAATGCCTGCAGGTCCCCGACCCTCTTGACGGAGGCCAATGCGGTCAGCAGAGCCGTCTTCATCGACAGGAACTTAATATCAGCCGACCGCAAAGGCTCAAAGGGAGGCCTCTGCAGAGCATCTTAAAACTACTGAGAGGTCAGAGAGGAGAGAGCGAGGAGGATTCAGTCTCTCGCCCCTCAGGAACCTGATGATCAGGTCGTGCTGACTTACCTTTCTGTTCTCCAAGAGATTGTGGTGGGCAGATATAGCGGCCACATAAACTTAGAGGGTGGAGGGAGACAGCCTTCGCTCCAACCCTTCTTGGAGGAATGAGAGCACAGACCCGATCGGGCATTTCCAGGGTCTTCTTGGCGGGAAGAGCACCAGGTGACGAAGAGGTTCCACTTCAACGCATAGGCATACCGAGTGGACTCTGCCCTAGCGAAAGTGATGGTGGCGACCACCGAAGGTGGCAGGCCACTCAAACCTGCCGCGTCTCATCCAGGAGCCACACGTGGAGGCTCCACCGATCGGGACGCAGGTGCCAAATGGTGCCCCGTCTCTGAGTGAGGAGGTCTCAGAGGAATAGGCCAGGAGGGGGGGCTGTCGCAAGGAGTACGAGTTCGGGACCCAGGTCCGGCCGTGCCAGTACGAGGCGACCAAGGACCTGCTCCTTGTCCTCCCTGATCTTGCACAAAAGTTGTGCGAGTAGGCTCACTGGGGGAAACGCATACCTGCGTAGGCCCCGCGGCCAGCTGTGCGCCAGTGCATCCGTGCCGAGCGTGCCCTCGGACAGGAAAGAACAAGCTGCAGTGGGAAGAGTTGTGGAGGCAACAGATCTACCTGCGCGTCCCCGAACTGTTCCCAAATCAGCTGGACCGACTGGGGATGGAGTCTCCATTCTCCCGGGAGAGGCTGAAACCGCGAGAGCTCGTCGGCTGCGAGGTTCAGGACTCCCAGAATATGGACAGCACGAAGGGACCTCAGGCGCTTCTGACTCCATAAACCGAGATGGCGGGCGAGTTGAGACATACGGCGGGAGCGTAGACCGCCCTGGTGGTTGATGTACGCTACTACGGCCGTGTTGTCTGTCCGGACAAGCACATGTTGACCCTTCAGCAACGCCGGAAGCGGTGCAGGGCGAACTGCACTCCCAGCAACTCAAGGCAATTGACATGCAGGAGGCGGTGGGTCCTGTCCAGGAGCCCGCGGCTGCTTGTCCATTGCACATGGCACCCCAACCCGTGGCAGAGGCATCCGTCGACACGACAACATGCCTGGAAACTCGTTCTAAGGGCACCCCGGCCCGTAGAAACTGAGGTTCGACCACGGGGTGAGCGCCTGTAAGCATGCCTGAGTTACTTGGACCCGAGCGCCAGACTGCCATGCCCATCTCGGGACCCGATCGCGAAGCCAATGCTGAAGCGGTCTCATATGAAGCAATCCGAGCGGCGTCACGCCGCAGATGCCCATATGCCCCAGGAGCCTCTGAAACACTTCAGTGGAACCGCACTCTTGCTTCAATTAACGGAGGCAAGTCAGCATTGACTGCGCGCGCTCGCTGGTAAGCTGCACGCACATGGCGACCGAGTTGAAAACCATACCGGAAAAGAGATCCCTGCACGGAGCAGAGTTGCTCTTCTCCCAGTTGACCTGAAGGCCCAGACAGGCTACGTGCTGGAGCACTAGAACTCTGTGTTCGCACCCTGTTCTCGAGTGACTCAGTCTGAGCCAGTCGCGAGGCAGTTCAGGATGCGAACCCGTTCTGCCTGAGTGGCGCAAGGGCTGCCTCGACAGACTTCGTGAAGTCAAGAGGGGACAGAGCTAGCCCGAATGGGAGGGGCGCGTACTGAATGTCCGCCCCTCGAAGCAGACCTGTAGGAACGGTCCGCGTCGAGGTAGGAGACAAAGAAGTAGGCGTTCTTCAGGTCAATCGCTGCAACCAATCAACTGGACGAACGCATTCGATAAGGCGTTCGCTGCCAACATCCTGAACGGAAGCCTGTAAGGATCGGCTCAGGACGGGCAGATCCAGGATTGGCCATAACCCACCGGTTCTCTAGGGTACAATGAAGTAAAGGCCGAGGCCCGGACTTCATTTCGGCTGGAGGGACAGGCTCGATCGCACCCTTCGCCAGTAGGGTGGCAACCTCCGCGCGCATGACTGGGACATTGGGCCCCACCATGGTGAGCGGACTCCCCGAAAGCGAGGAGGAGCCTGCGCGAATTGAATCGCGTAGCCGAGCCTGATGGTTTTTGCGGCCCTGCGAACAGTCCTGGAAGCTGTAGTCAGACTCCCAGGAACTGACCACGGGGGTCACTCGAACCACAGACGTACCCCGGGTGGGGCAGCGAGGCAGCGTGACTGGCCCAGACGTGGGAGGCGTAGGCCCCGGTGTGAGGGCACAGCCAGCAGCTGCGTCCTGACAGAGGAGACCAGGAAGGACGCGTTCTCCACTGGGGTCTGCTCTGAGAGGCTGGCGAGAGAGAGGGACGAGAGCGGCGCGGCCCGAGGGCGGTGCACACTGCCATCACCAGTCTCTGTGTCCTCAGGGATGGGGACACCAGTTCTCTCCAAGCGCCGCCAGCCCGGAGGCTGGCAGCGAAGGATTTTCCCCCGGCTCTCCACCGGGGGAAGGAGAGGCCCTGCTGAGTTGTCCACCTCCAGCCTGACGTTTAGTCAGGCTGTGCAGCGGACTGGGCGTCATCCTGCAACCTCCTCCATGACACGGCCCCGGTGAAGGCTGCTGCTGGGGCCGGGTAGGAGGGGGGAGGGCGCCCTCGGCGGCGAGCGGACTGAGGCGACTGAGCCGGCGGCTGGTGCAGCAGCTGGCCGCCGGGGCAGTACGTGTTACAGCCTCAGTCTGCTCTCGGGCGGCCGAGAACCGTTGGGCGCAGTTCTCAGCCGCGCCGCCGAAGAGGCCAGCCTGGGATATGGGCAAGTTGAGGAGGTGGCTCACTCAACTACCTCCACATCACCAGGTAAGGCCAGGTGTTTCTCCCGGACCACAACTGTGGACATCGCCCGGCCCAGGGAGCGTGTGGCCACCTTCACCGCCCAGAGGGCGGGATCAGTGGCGGCACGCAGCTCATTGAAGAGCCCTGGGTCGGCTCCACCCTCGTGCATGTGCAAAGGGGCGGCGGCCTGCCCGTAGGCTCTGCAGGACCACGCCACAGTAGACGGGCCCTGAGGCTCTGGGAGGGTGCTTAGGATAGCCACGCCACGTCGAAGCACTCTGTGGACACCGTGAGTGCGCAACAGAGTGCTCAACAGTGGGGGGGACCCCAGTGTACCCTAGGCCACGGCCCCATCGAGGGCAGAGAAGGCGGAGGAGGCCGAGCGGCCACGGGAAGCACGGGACTCCCGGACCACGTGACCTCCTCATGCACCTCGGGACGAAAGGCATTGGGGGCGGGGCACAACTGCTGTCGGGTGCCGTCCCCAAAAACCATTCGCGCAACCACGAGCACTCGTGACAGGGCGGAGTTCCACACCAGCCCGAGGCTCGCGGCTGCCCGAGATAACATGGCTGTCAACTCTGGGTCAGATCAGGCTGCGCTGACACACCCGGAGGCGGAGCACTGCCTAATCGTCATCTCCAAAGGACTCTAGCCCACCTTGGGATGCGGCGATCTAAATCTCACTGCTATCTGGAGTGTGAACTGAACGAACGAGACGTCCAGAGACGGGCCGCTGTTTCAGTCCAGCACTCGCGAAGCGATGTGCGAGAGGGGTGTGGCCCGAGGAATGAACGTCGGGGGTCTTAAACCACAGCACAGCCCTCAGGTCACCCTGGCCACCAGCCAAAGTACCACCTCTCTCGGAGACGGTAGATTGGGGTGTGGCAGAAGGGACTCTCTCTCCTCACGGAGATCACTGAGTCTCGACCACAACATCGCGATGGTCACATTCCCGCAGTGGGAACATGACACATCCACAAACACTGCCCGAACGTGCTGAAGCCCAAACACATCGAGCAGTGAAAGTGCCCATAGACAGCAATGGATATCGATCGCACCCGGAAGTGCACGGGCGAACCGTCTTGAAAAAGACGTGCCACGCCGCAAGCTCTTTTTGTGAGAGGAAGCCTCGTAGTCGATGCGCCGGCGCCCAGGGAAACACACACCAGCTGTCAACAGACCACTGCAGAGATCAGCAGGCAGGAAGTATGCGATCACTGGAACGCGCCGTTACACCAACACCGACCGGAAAGCTGCTCGTCTCAAGAAGCTGACAGAGTCTCAGAAGGCTGTAGGAGTGAAGAGGTAGGTCCTCTTGGCTCCGAAAGCAGAAACATAATGCGATGTTGCTACGTACCTCCTTATATACTCACACGGTGAGGCGGAGTTACGTATGCAAATTCCGCATGCCCATGGCAGTGGCACGCCATTGGGCGTTTTCTCTAAGCTCGAAGATGATAGGCTTCTAAGCGAAACCCCCATTCGTTAGTCACTAACGTTACGTCGTAGTGACTGAACGAAAGGGAACCATTGTTAGATCCTGCTATGCGTTTAAGTCAGAGCGATGTTAGAACACTTAGAAATGAAGGAGGGTCTGTCGGAGACTATACTATTGTACCAAGACCATATTTTAATGGTTTAGAGATACAGAGAAATCTAAATTTGAGGGAAATTACATCTGCAGATATGGCTGCCTATACTATATTTGTCCAAAATGTTTTGTCAGAAATGGCTACATTTTCCAGGCAGTTGGGAGGGGAGGGTTCTTTTATCAATATTTGTCTAAGAGGGCCTAGTCTTAAGTCGGATGTACATGCCATATTGTGTCCAGCTAATGACTATGATGAGAGATATTTTGTGGATCAGTTTGAAGCTGTTGTTCAAAGTAATGATCAGGTGTGTGCAGATGAAAACTTGCAATTACATGTGTCAATAGCTATAACTAGGTCTGGCGGGGTTCGTAGAAAGGTTATAGATATAGCTCATGACAATGTGATTTTGAAAAAAAGAATGCATTTATTCTCTCCAATCAACATTACAAACAATCTGTGCTTTGCCATTTGTTTAGCACATTTTCTCTATCCACAGGCAGACTATCATGACTTGGAAGGTAGGGCTAGTATTATCCAGACTGCAGCTGGACTGACATCACAGGATTGTGTTGGATTTAATCATGTTGCAGGGTTTGAGAAGGCCTTGGATGTAAAGATTGTTGTGTATCACAGATCAAGTGATGGTAAATTAGAGAAGTACAAATCTCATGACGAACCACATGACAAGACTGTATTTCTATATCTACATGACGGACATTACCATATGATAAAAAATCTGAAAGGATTTGTTGGATCAGATTATGTATGCGAGTACTGTTACACAGGATACTCCAACAGAATGAGTCATGAATGTAAATTTTCATGTTCTGTCTGTGGCGATAGTCAGTGCTTCAAATATACCAAAAAGACAATTCACTGTCCAGACTGTTTACGATTTTGTAAATCCCAGTATTGTTTTAATGCACATAAAAAGCTAAGTGCTAGTGCATCTGGTAGATCTCCTTGCGATAGGACCAAATACTGTAGTAAATGTGGCAGACGTTACCATGTAGCTACGAAAAAGCCCCAGAGACATAAATGTCCAGCGGAGCGTTGTTTCCATTGTGGTGTTGATTTAGTTCATGGGGGAACACATGAATGCTTCATACAGCCGATACCACTCAAAGACATTGATGAACGCTACATTTTTTATGACTTTGAAACACGTAGCGATAATGGTAAACATGTTGCTAATTATCTCTGTGCCATGTCTTTCAATGGTAAGAAATTTGAATGGAGTGGTGAAGACTGTTTGAAGCAGTTCATTCACAAGTTTAGACAGCCCAAATACAAAAATTACACATTTGTGGCACACAATTTCTTAATCCTAGAGTACTTTTGCAACGCGGGGCTCAAACTTAATATAGTAATGCAGGGTTGTAGGTTAATATTCATGTTTGATGAAACTTCCAAACAACGCTACATTGACTCATATTCATTTTTGCCAATGGCTCTAGCAAAGACACCTGCTGCTTTTAACCTAAAGACTGTGTCCAAGGGTTACTTCCCACATTTCTTTAATAGAATTGAAAATCAAAACTATGTGGGGTCATACCCTTCTAAACAACACTATGGTTATGCAACGATGACAGTGCTAGAGCAAAATTCGACCAATGGTATGCAAGCCTCGAAGGCAAGGTCTTTGACTTTAGGAAAGAGATTGGTTTGTACTGTATGAACGATGTTGTTTTACTGCGTGAAGCATGCCTTAAGTACAGAGAGGAGTTCATACAATGTACACAAATAGATCCATTCAGTTTTACGACGTTGGCATCTGTATGCATGGGGGTGTTCAAAGCCCATTTTCTTACACCCAACACAATTGCCCTCACACACAATAATGCATACATTCACCAGCACAAGACATTTTCGAATGTTTCAATAGAATGGCTTGAATATGTGAAAAAGACACGTGACGTAGACATTCACCATGCTCTAAATCATGGTGAAGTGAGGTTTGGTGGGTACTTTGTTGATGGGTATTATGAGAAAGATGGTGTGAGGAATGCTTTAGATTTTGCAGGATGCTTTGTTCATGGACACAGCTGTCGTTACAGACCTGACTACATCAACCCCCAATCCAAAATTCCATTTGGAACGCTGTTGAAAATGTTTAATGACAGAAATGATGTTTTGCGTAATGCTTACAATCTTGAAGTGGAAGTTATGTGGGAGTGTCACTGGCGAGTTCTTAAGCAGACCGATCCAGACGTAATTGATTTTATGTCCACTTATGCAACCCTTTGGAGGCCGTACAAATGCTTACAAGTTGTACCAAAAGGTTGCAGAAGGTGAGAAAGTAAGATACGTAGACTTCACTTCACTTTATCTGTACATGCAGTCTCGCAAATCCTATCCAACAGGACACCCTCAAATAATTTTTAAGGATTTTCAAAATCTTGAAAATTATTATGGTTTCGTAAAGGCATCTGTGGTCCCACCCCGAAAATTGCTCCACCCCGTTCTCCCTTACAGGTGTGCTGGGAAACTCATGTTTCCTCTCTGTCGCACTTGTGCAGAGATGCAAAGCAATGTTATGACATGTACACACACAGACGAGGAAAGAACAATTTCCGGGACATGGGTCACTCTTGAATTGTTAAAGGCTGTTGAGAAAAAATATGTGGTCGTGAAGATCGATGAGGTCTGGCATTTTCCACAACGATCTGAAACGCTGTTTTGTGACTATGTGAAAATTTTTTTGCAGACTAAACAGCAAGCATCTGGCTATCCTCCACACGTAGTCACTGAGGAGGACAAACAAATCTACATCGAAGCCTACCATCAGAAAGAGGGAGTTAACCTCGATCCTCAAAAGATCTGTCATAACCCGGCCCAAAGATCAATTTCAAAATTATTGCTGATTTCGCTTTGGGGACAGTTCTCCCTTAAGGAGAACAGGCCTTGTTGTAAAATTTTGAAAAACCCTGAAGATTTTTCACATTTCATCTTTGGTTGTCAGTATGAGGTCAAGTATTTCACATTTGTGTCTGACAAAGTTGCGTTGGTACAGTATTGCCATGCAGAAGGCTCCTTTTATGAGACTAGGGATGTTAATGTGTTTCTTGGTGCATTCACAACTGCTCATGCAAGACTTGAACTGTATAAACTCATGGATAGATTGGGGGATAGACTATTATATAGTGACACAGATAGTGTTATCTATGTGTCTAGAGATGGTGACTGGGAGCCTCCTCTTGGCCCCACTGATGAGCTTGGTAATGACGACTACATTACGGAATTTTGTTCTGGAGGTCCAAAGACCTATGGATATCGTACTGCAAATGGTCATGTCACTATGAAAGCGAAAGGCATAACCCTTAATGCTGAAAATTCCAAGGTTATCAGATTAGACTCTTTGATTGATCTTGTTGACAGCTTTGTAGCATCATCTGATAGCACTCAGCACATCATGGCACACACATCCAATATTGTGAGAGATAAAAAGAGATTCACTTTGCAAAACAAATCAGTTATAAAAAAGTTTAAGGTTGTTTACAACAAACAACAGTTGCTCCCTGATTACACAACTATTCCTTATGGCTACTGACAATGTTTATGGTTATCGGGGTGTTCACAGCACAGAAGATTTTGATTTCAGATTTCAGCACCCTTTTTCGATGATCTTAGCCGGCCCATCAAACTCAGGAAAAACATATTTTGCAAAAATGTTGTTACAAAATGCAAAAAGAATGATTTCTAAAAATGTTGAAAATGTTGTGTACATTTATGATTGTTGGCAACCTTTGTATGATGATTTATTGAAAATGTATGACATTAAATTTATTCAAGGAATTCCACAGAGTCTAAATGATGACATTTTGTTCCCTCCTGCTAAAAATAATTTTTTAATCATTGATGATCTCATGGATCATGCATCGTCTAATGTAGAAGTTCAACGTGCGTTTACCCAGTACACCCACCACAAATCAATAAGTTTGTTATACATTGTTCAAAACTTGTTCTTTCAAGGGAAGACCAGTAGGACCATCAGTCTCAATACAAATTATCTAATTATTTTTAAAAACCACAGAGACAATACACAAATTAATGTGTTGGCCAGACAGATGTACCCCGAAAAACACATTTTTTTATGGAATGCTTTCAAGATGCTACTACCCCCCCTTTCGGTCTTCTTTTGATAGACTTTAAAGCAAAAACACCAGACCAGTATCGTCTCAGAACAGATCTGCTCTCAGAATATCCGGTTGTTTACCTTCAGAAAAGAAAACATTAACATTGTTGGATATTGAAAAAATGTCTGCAAGACTTTTAAAAAACCTATCGCTTTTAAAACTGCTATTAAAAGCTACCCCAAGACAGAGACATGTTATTTTGGAGAGTGCTACAGATGAGTTCATTGTGACATTGTGTGAAGTGGCTCTTAATGTACTACATGGTAATATACCACTCACAACCCTGCAATATCAGAAACTGAAGAGAAGAAGAAAAGAGATTAGATTAGTCGCAAACAAGAAAATTGGTGTTAATAGAAAAAGACGATTAATCAACCAGCAAGGTGGATTTTTGCTCCCCTTTTAAGTGTGGCAGTTCCATTCATAACAAGCTTGATTGCCTCTAAATAAAACAGAAAATGGAGTATGCTGAGAAAATGTTCTTAGTACCACGACACCAACTGGATAAGATTAAGACTGGCGCCCCACGTGAGTCTATTCAACAGGTTGTGGAGAGTGAATTGGATATTACGATAAGGAATATTCTACACAGGAATGATCTGGAAACGTATGAAAAAGCTAAGTTGTATACAGCTGTTTTGCAGAGATTTTTAACGCTCACTAGACAAGGAGACAGAGAAAGCAGCACATTGACATTAAATCTTCCACAGTCTGACCATGTTGAAAACGTAAACCCATCGGCAGCAGATAGTGTGATTGTCCAGGAAACATTAGATAATGTTTCAGATGATATTTTAAAGAATATACCACAGAGGAGTGTAAAAAAATGTTCGATACATTTTAGATAAAATGTCTAAAAGTAAAGATATCACATCCTGGACTGATTCGGGTGAGTTTGTGTTTAAAGGCCGAGCAATCCCCGGCTCGCACATGTATGATTTAGTTAAAGGTCTTACAGCACCACAAAAGATTCATGATGACAGGAGACCCGAGGGATGGAAGGAGTTTCTGGAATCTTTTGCTGACTTAAATATACCCTACTCAATGGTACCAAACCATCATGTCAGACGTACAATTAGCTCTTTCAAAAACAAATCGACACCTGCTAAACCCAAATCGTCTAAGAGTTTTCAAAAGCAGAAGGAGAATCCTGAGACCCCATCATCACATGCAAATGTTTCAGAAGATTTTGTATTTAAATCCCCCATTCTTGACCGAAGTCAGTGGTTGAGTTTTTAAGTTTTGTTTTGTTTTGTTTGTTTCTTCTGCTGCTCTTGTCATCATCTGTATTACTGTTGTGTTTTTTTCCATTTTGTATATGAAAAATAAAAGGTCAAACTAAGAATTTTTTTGTTCTTTTTTTATTGAAAAATATTAGACATAAACATTTCACCCGTCTGCACACACTGAATACATTTGAACACATTTTCATTACAATGAGATTGTTTCAGTTTTTTAACAAAACCTGAAACCTTTTTATCATTTTTAATACAATCATCACTATACATTTTCATCACATGTTCATAATCAATACCTTTTGCCATGTGGTAGAGGAAGAATACACAATGTTGACCACATGTGTCCGATGAAAAATCTTGGACTTGGACTGTTGAATGCCGTACCTCCTTACAATTGTGTTTTAAAAATGTTTTGATAATCGCAGGGAATCCATGGTAATCTGGTTTGTTACCAAAACTGTCGAAAAAACAACCTATGCTATTCTCATTTATGTAGATAGCTAACCAGTGACGACCTGGGAGTCCTGAATGATCCGTATTCAAAATAACCATTGCCGGTATTTTTCTTAAGGGGTCTTTTGGTAGATAGTCACATGGCAGTACCCCAAGAAAATGGATATTGCAGGAAACCTTATCCATGATAGACGTAAGTTGTACAGTGTTCATTTTTCCATACTAATAGTAATCAATCAGAACTTGACGTCGATTTGAAACCTCCAGGAGACTATCAAAAGTAGCATAAATAATTAAGTCTACTGTTCGGGGTAAAGGAACTCTGAAACAAAGTTCTAGTCTAATATTTCCATAATAGTTTTTATGAGTGATATATGTTGACCACATTCCTTATCTGGTGTGAGATTGAATGCATACAGTGTATATCCATGCATGAATTCTTCTCTATCAATAGAGAGAGCTTGATTTTCAGGTGTCTTCCAGAAGATAGCGCCAACTGATAAAATTCACTGCAGAACCATTTTCATATTGTGGTTGGAGGGCTTAAATCGCATACTGAAGCCCATTGACATAGAGGGCCATAAATTCTAAATCCAGACTTGACGTAAATGGATTTTATCGTGAGGCACCTACAAATGCATCATTATCCACCAACCCTAGGACCAAAGATTTTGGTAGAGTACCTAAAAATAAGTTTTCTTGATTGCAGACTCGTGAGCCTGCAGGAATGGAGACATTTTTCAGACAGACTCTGTCGATGGGGTATTTGGCTGTGGTTGAGAGCAATGCTTTTGCATGACCCAGTCTTACAGCCGGTGAAACAGCTACTTTCTTCACAAATAATGATGCTGCCATGATTTTTAGTTTATAGGCTGTAGCGTTGCTCCTCATCAGACAAAATTCATCTTTACCTCTAATCATCCGAATTTTAATGTCTAATCCATTAAGCATAAGCTTTTCCTGAAAGAAAATATCACTGTGAATTGGTGAGAGCAGGTCGACCATGTTACTGGCATTGGTAAAAGCTGCCCTCTTTGTCAGCCCATGATTCCCCCCCGCTGGGTCTGCCACATCCGTGTGTCCAGGCGTGTCCTTGTAAAACAACCCCGCAGAGAACAGTGTTTCGAGAGCATCTTTCCCATAGTTGGTAAGACATTCTATTATACAGCGATAAGGATATGTGCTAGAACTCTGTGATATCAGACGTTCCCCTAGTGTCACATCGACTTGTGAAAATATCGTTGCTCCTGGGTAGTTAATAAGACCAACGGGGTCTCCGTCCGCTATGTCAGTACTATCTGCGTTAGTAATTTTGAGACGTAAAAACAGCAATGTGTTGTTCAGATCCACATAATCCTCTCCAGTTCCAGCGATAAAAAATTCCAAAGGTGTTGAGTCAGATATTGCAGATAATGGAGGTATTTCTATATATGTATTTTTTTCAATAGCGGTTTGGGTAAATGGCACTGTAAATAAATCCAGCTCCGATTTTAAACATTCTTCTGACATGTTGTGTAGTAATGCCATGATCTAAAAAATAGTTTTAGCAGACCTCTTCAACTTTTTTGATGTAGAGTGTTTTGAGGGTGTCTTACGCTTGCGTTTGCGTTTTACAACTGAGGTTTTCCTCAGAACTCGTTTTGTTTTCTTCTTCATCTGGCCACTCCTCCGAACCCCTGGCGGTCTAGATATTCTTTTACGAGACATAACCATTAAACCTGAACCATCTTGTGTATTATTGTTGAAAGAATTTGACATTGTATGGCTAACAACATCACTTAGTATGTGTAGTAAGGTTCGTTTGTTGAGGGCAGGAAGAAGACACAGGGGTCGGCTTGACTGGGACTTTTACACACTTTTATTTTTCTCACTCACAGACAGACGCTCTCTGGCGTATACACTCAAAATCCACGATATGGGTCGCCCCGTTTCACACCGGCACACCGTAGTGGCTCGTACACTCAATTCACGATATGGGTCGCCCCGTTCAGTTCTCAGCAATAGCTGTTTCTCTCGTTCACTCTCAGCAGCGTGCGTGTAGTCCCAGTCAATTCTCTCTCGCTCTCTCCCGGCCGCGGCTTATCAGCGCTCTCTCCACGCCAATTACTATAATCAGAGACAGGTGTTATCATCTGCTTGACCTACTTACCGATCGCTCTGCTCCGCTCTCTTTCTCCCGCTGCAGCTTTCGCGGAACCACGCCCCCTCCGCCACATACCCCACCGCCCGACTCAGGCCGGGAGCCATCCGGCCTGCAGCCTCCCCCTCCTCCGGGAGAGGAAGTCAGCCGCAGCCATCTGAGCACCCGGCCTGTGGACCACCTTGAACTTAAATGGCTGTAAAGCTAGATACCAACGGGTGATCCGCGTTGGTATCCTTCATCTTGATGGAGCCACTGCAAGGCGTGATCCAAACAGAGGGTGAACTCCCGCCCCAGGAGGTAATAGCGAAGGGTGAGGGCGGCCCACCTGATGGCTAAACACTCCTTCTCTATGGTGCTGTACATCGTCTCTCTCTTAGAGAGCTTTCGACTGATGTACAGCACCGGCCACTCCTCACCCTCCACCTCCTGGGCCAGGACTGCGCCCAACCCCCTGTCCGAGGCGTCCGTCTGCAACAAGAATGGGAGAGAAAAGTTAGGAGCCTGTAAGGCGGTCCACCACACAGGGCAGCCTTTAACTGGGTAAAAGCCTGCTGGCACTGCTCCGTCCACCGAACTGTATCTGGTTCTTCCTTTTTAGTTAGATCAGTCAGCGGGCTGGCGAGGTCCGAATAATTAGGTACAAACCTCCTATAATATCCCGCCAGCCCCAGGAACTGTCTAACCTCCTTTTTGGTCTTGGGTCTTGGGCAGGCCGCGCTGCGGTCTTATTAATTTGGGGGCGCACCTGCCCATGCGGCCCAAGTGGAAGCCCAGATATCTTACTTCCACCCGCCCAATCACACACTTCTTGGGTTGGCGTGAGCCGCCCTTCTCAGTGACCTGAGGACTGCTCGCAAATGCTGCATATGGCGCTGCCAGTCCCCACTATAAATGATGATATCATCTAGATAAGCAGCGGCATATGCAGCATGCGGCCGAAGGATTCGGTCCATCAGGCGCTGAAAAGTCGCGGGTGCCCGAACAGCCCGAAAGGAGCGTAATTGGTGCAATCCAAAGCGGCGTGGTGAAAGCTGTTTTCTCTTTGGTTACTGGAGACAAGGATCTGCCAGTAACCCTTTGTCAAGTCCAGTGTCGAATAAAAGCAGGCAGTACCCAGCCGATCAAGCAATTCAATCCGTGGCATGGGATATGCATCAAATTTCGACACGCGTTGACTTTTCTGTAATCCGCGCAGAACCGGACCGAGCCGTCAGGTTTTGGTACCAAAACAATCGGGCTCGCCCAGTCACTGTTGGATTCTTCTATTACCCCCATCTCTAACATTGCCTCTAATTCGGCCTGAACCACTTCTTTCTTGTGTTCAGGCAACCTATATGGTCGGCTGCGTGCAGCGGCGCCCGGCTCGATCTCAACGTGGTGTTGGATGAGGTCTGTCCGACCCGGTAGGCGAGAACTCGGCGAACTCCGCCTGTAATTGTTTGAGGTCTATGAGCTGGGAGGGTGAGAGGTGATCTCCCGGGACCAGAGCGGGAGATTGTGTCTTTTGAACGCCTCTGGTCCGAGATCATCCTCTCCACTCACTACCGTCGCCAGCATCACAACCTCGGCCTCAACCCATTTTTAATAAATTGATATGATATATCTGGCGTGCCCGTCCCTGTCGGACCGAATGACCTCATAGTTCAGATCCCCTACTCGTCGTGTGACCTCAAAGCGGTCCTTGCCACTTGGCGAGTAATTTAGAACTAGAGGTGGGGAGTAACAGAAGTACTTTCTCTCCCGGTGCAAATTGTCTTAATCTAGCCCCTTTGTTGTACAGCTGTCTCTGTTTGTCTTGAGCCTGTAACAAATTCTCCATCAGCCGCCCCAGCGTGTGGAGTTTTGTTCTCAGGTCCAATACAAACTGAATTTCGTTTTACTAGCGGACGGTCCGTCCTCCCAAGCTTCCCTAATGACATCCAAAACCCTCGGGGCTGGCGGCCATAGAGAAGCTCGAAGGGGAAAACCCGTGGAGGCTTGGGGACCTCGCGGACAGCGAACAAGAGAGGTTCTAGCCATTTGTCCCAATTTTTGGCGTCTTCGTGAGCAATTTACGAATCATTGTTTTTAACGTGCGATTAAATCTTTCTACCAGCCCGTCTGTTTGTGGGTGATACGCTGGTCGAATAGACTTAATGCCCAATAATCCGTAAAGTTCGCGGATTGTCCGTGACATAAACGCGTGCCTTGATCGGTGAGAATCTCTTTCGGGATTCCCACCGGGAGATTAGGGAGAACAGTGCACTCGTGACACTTTTTAGCCAAAATGTTACGCAGTGGCACTGCCTCGGATATCGCGTTGCATAATCCACTAGGACTAATGCAAAGCGATGTCCACGCGAGCTGACCGCTCTAATGGCCCGATGAGGTCCATCCCAATTCTTTCGAAGGACCTGCATCAGCGGGAGGGCACAATGGTGCTTTTGGTTGGGCGGTGGATTTACCAACTGACATTCACGACAAGGCGCACACCACCGGCGTACATTCGTGAATGCCCGGCCAAAAGAACCGGGCCATGAGGCGGTTTAGTGTCGCTATTTGCCCTAAATGCCCGGCCATAGGATTGTGATGAGCCGCCTGGAAAAGCATTTCCTGACGGCTTTTAGGAATTAACAACTGTGTTGTAGTCTGCTTTGTTTGGGCATCTTGGGTCACCCTATACAACCGGTCCTTTATCAGAAAAATAAGGAAAAGTGAGCGGTTGATCAGGACGGAGGATGGCGTCGATGGCACAGACCTGATTGAAAGCATTTTTGAGCGTTTCATCCTGGGACTGTTCCAGGGGAAAGTCATCGCGTTCCGAAAACACTGGCGTTTCCGTAGCGCTCAGTTCCCCCGGATCAGTGCCCAGTGGTCCCGGCTCCACCTCCCGCCTGTGCAACCGCCACCTTCCCTGTCTCTTTTTTTTTCCAAGAGGCACCACACACAAACATCCCAATAATTCATTAAAACCTGGCCAATTTGTCCCCAAAATCAGTGGGTGCCGGAGGTGCTGGTTAACTGCCACCTCAACTCTATGGTTTCCCCTGAATAGAAAATCCATTGGCACTAGTATTCTCTCACCTCCCGTGCACACACCTCACCATAACCATGCGGCGCTTATCCCATGCCCGGGCTGAATCAGGCTTTGGTGTGCGGAGGTCTGGTTACAACCTGAATCCACCAGAGTCTGATCGTACTATGATACTCACAGGTATTTGGTACAGTCCAGCTTGATCGGGGGCAGCGTGGTAGGCGTCGGGGACCCTGACCAGCGTCCCCACCTCCATCACCGGACACTGCTCTATAAAGTGTCCAGGGTCCCCCTAACGCCAACACGCCGGCCCAGGCCTCCCGCCGCCCTAGTGGCTGGAAGCAGGCCCGGGAACTGGCGTGGAGAGATCGCAGAGGCGGCCCGCCAGCGGTGCCGGATTTTGGAGCTCCTCCACCTCCCCTCGGCGCTGACTGGGTGGTCGCGGGTGGTTCTCCTGAACCACCCATCCTCCATCTTGGGGCCGGCCTGGGAGGCACCCCGCGCGATACCTAGGAGGCGGGACAGGTTTTGAGAGAGGCGGGGAGGGGAAGGAAAGAAGAAGAAGGGGAGGGTGAGAGAGAGAGAAGCCGCCGGCAGGGTTCGCCGACCCTGGGCACGCCACCATTTGATCCTCCGCCAGCTCGATGGCTTGGTCCAGCGGCGTCGGCCTGTGGCACTGGACCCATTGCGCGGTTTTCCTGGGCAACCGCGCAATAAACTGCTCCAGTGCCACTCGATCCACAACCTGGTCGACCGTCGACTGGTCCGCCATCAGCCATCTGCGGCAGGCGTCCCGGAGCTGCTGGGCCATCACGAAGGGCCGGCTGTTCTCCCCCAGTGTCAGCGACCGGAATCGCTGGCGATGTTGTTCGGGGGAGCGACCGACCCTGAAGGATGGCCCTCCGTAGGTCCTCATAGACCAGGAGGTTCTGGACTGGTAGTTGTTGGGCTGCTATCTGCGCCTCCCTGGACAGCAGCGGGATGAGGCGCACCGGCCAGTCCAGTCGCGGCCACCCACATGCTTCCGCGGACCGCTCGAACAAGTCCAAGAAGGCTTCCGGATCGTCCTGCGGTCCCATCTTGGTCAGCTGCATGCGGGTGGCGCTGGCCGGGGTTGATGATGGATCCCCGGCGGGAACCTCCCGGTCAAGGCAGCTCCGGAACAGCTTGCGGTCCTGCTGCTGGGCCAGGAGGAGCGCCTGGAATCGCCGCTCCTGCTCCTCCCTGATCTCCAGCATTGACTGGTGTTGTTCTTTGTGCAGGCCCGCGAGTGCCTGGATGATGTCCGCAAATGGCGTTGCTGGCCAGGCGCTTGCATGGCGGCGGCTCGGTCTTCTTCCTCCCGGGTTTGGCACCAGTGTAGTAAGGTTCGTTTGTTGAGGGCAGGAAGAAGACACAGGGGTCGGCTTGACTGGGACTTTTACACACTTTTATTTTTCTCACTCACAGACAGACGCTCTCTGGCGTATACACTCAAAATCCATGATATGGGTCGCCCCGTTTCACACCGGCACACGAAGTGGCTCGTACCTCAATTCACGATATGGGTCGCCCGTTCAGTTCTCAGCAATAGCTGTTTCTCTCGTTCACTCTCAGCAGCGTGCGTGTAGTCCCAGTCCAATTCTCTCTCTCGCTCTCTCTCCCGGCTCTCTCCACGCCAATTACTATAATCAGAGACAGGTGTTATCATCTGCTTGACCTACTTACCGACCGCTCTGCTCCGCTCTCTTTCTCCCGCTGCAGCTTTCGCGGAACCACGCCCCCTCCGCCACAGTATGTTTTTGCCGCTGATTTAATATGTGGCTTAGCTATGGTAAATCCTCATTTTAACAAGGGTATTGCCATTCTAAAAACTCGTCGAAAGAGGTCGCCCAAACCCGCTCCGTACATGACTCCGCCTCCTCCATATCCAGAAATTCCATTCCCTGCTTGACTTTGATAATACTCCACATAACGCATGGGGTCCACATTATGATTGTTGAAATAGACCATTTTTAATTTTTATTTTTTATGCTTTATTAAAAAACACACTGCTTCACAGGTCTAAAGTGTAGTTTTGCACACACTTTGCCGTAACTAAAACGTACGTCTTGATTTTGATCGTCTTTAACTTGTATGCTTATTTCGGTGAGGCTAGATTTATTAACCGATAAGTAATGTGGTTTGTCGTATCTAACACTGACAATCTTGTTATTCTCACCGTCTATATGTACACACCTTTGCAGGGGGACGTGATGGTCACCAACTGATTGATATTCTATTATATCTGTGTAAATATACATAGTGTAGAAACCCCCATTTATATCAGCCTGATAGGGGGCAAATGTCACAGGTTTGTAACCAATACCATGGTCTTCTTTAGTCTGGTCGCTAGTTTCTGCAACCCCTGGTTTTAACCCCAGAATAATAGCCAACTTTCCATAAAATGTCAAGAATATTTTGGAGGTCCTTTCAGAAATACCATATTTTTAACATGGTCAAAGCCAAAACTCACCCCAGGTGGTAGGTTTGCATTGATTTCCCTTATCAGAAAAACAACATCTTCGTAATATCCATCCTTTAATTTGCAAAGCACATTTGATGTCTTTTGGTCATTGTTGATGAATATCTCTATCTCTTTACCCTCAGCAGGTTGTTCAGTGACATGGGTTGGATGCATCTTCGTTTCCCCCAATCCATCTCTATCTGTCGCTGTTGTATCACCATAGTTGAGAATGAATGTGGCATCTTCCTTATTAAATGTGTACCATGATATTGGATATTCAAATTCGATCAATCCAACTTCCCATTCTCCTTTAAGGTTTATAGTTTTCGATAATCTGGTTGTATAACAAGATATACGATTTTCGGGGTAAACAGCTAACGATGCGTTGCAGGGGAGCGTAATATAAAAACCACCCTCTGCCATGTTGTCTTTTACAGGAATGTCCGCAATCTGTAGAGGATTATTTGTTTATGTAGCTACACATCGACCAATTCTTTTTGATCGACCCATGAGGCAAATTTTGCAGGCCATCCGAGCCACTGGACAAGTAGAAATGTTTTGCGTCCTTTCTTCTTCTTATCTAAATTTTTTTCAACTTTAAATGTCTTGTTTTTACTGACAATTATTTTTTGTAACTCTTCCTCATAAAAGACACCATCGATGAGATCACCATCATAATCATTCAATCTGTAAACAGGTGGCTCTCTTGGGATACATGTCGATACAGTAAAAAACTTGTGTGTGTAATTTTCTTTGTATCCTTTTGCAAAAGGACCTCTAACTTTAGATATTCGGACAACATCGCCAACTTTGTATCTAAACACAGGATTGCTGCTGCGAGATCTACTATCACCATATAGGTTGTGTAACACCGCAGATTCATTTTCTTTGTTCACATCAATTGGTCTCATCTTAATGCTTCTGTGATTGCTGACATTATAACCTTTGGTTATATCTTGAAGTATATCTATGTACCGTTTGGAGTTTGTAGCTGTTAAATACCTCCACATTCTACCTTTTAATGTTCTATTAAATCGCTCAACAACAGATGCCTTTAATTCTGTGGCTGTTGCAAAATGTATAATATTGTATTTTTTTGTCAGTTTTTGAAAATACTTGTTGAAGAATTCGGTTCCTTTTATCTGTCTGTATTTTCTCAGGCCTACGACCCTCTTCTAAAATAGACTCGAACGCTTTAGCAACCTCTAAACCACTCTTGTTTTTCAACACACGTGTCCATGCATATTTACTAAACAGATCTATACATGTCAATAGAAAATGGTTGTTGACATTTTCCTTGGCATATGCTGACATATCAGCTAGATCGGCCTGGAACTGCATATCAATTCCATAGACAAAAACCCTATTCCTTTTGTATTTTAGAGGAGCATTTCTGTGTAAAGTATAAGCATCCTCGCCAGCGAGCCAGTCTGAGACATGTTTGTCAGGTACCTGTTTCTTTTAAAAGGCATCTTTTAAACGTTTTTACCACCTAATGAGCCGGGGTTTGAAGGTGTGTAATAGATCTTTTTCAGTTCTTCTTCTGACATATTGTTACATCAGTATCCACAAAAGAATAACCAAGATGTTTTAAGTGAGAGTGTTTTTATTTCTCAATCATTAAAATACGTCATACATTATCAAGATAGTGTAGAAAATGTATACACATCATCATGTTTTTCTCAAGAAGGTAGTCAACAAGTGTTTCAATAATTTCACAGACATCTGACTGACCATTTTTTGACAATGATGTTACACACAAATCAGTTACATATGTACAAATACACAATATATCAACAATTCTAATACAGAAACTTTTCTAATAGTCACGGATATTGTTTCACCCTCTTTAATGCAAAAACACATCATATTAGACCAATCATTTGATATCTCTCTTACAACACACATTTGTTTCTTGAGATTTGTAAATCGTTTAGCATCAACACCACAATGGTTTACAGTTACAGATACATAGCCACTGTCATTGACAATCTTATACAATAAGTTAGTCATCTCACATCTAATACGTCGTTGAAGTTGACATTTTAACATTCCAGTTGCGAAGCAGGTATTACCCATTTTGGGGTTACACTCAGTCTACTCTGACGAATCCTTTCCAGCTGTCCACAGCGTCATAGACAATCTGCTACTGCTGGTATCCAGAAGTTTTTCTCGAATCTCACAAAGCTTTTCCACAATGTAAACCTCGTCACGCAGTCCATGCAAAATAGAGTCAACAGAACCTTGAATCCTCTGGGGGTGAATTCTTACACCACACCGGTTCAATGCTTGAGCCAATATGTGTTTAAGTTCTGGTTTAACCAGATTACGTGACAGTTCCTCAAAGTAGGACTCAAAGAAGTAGGCTCCAGGTTCAAACAGACAGCTGTGTCTAATCTGGCTAGGGTGGTCAACTTCACAACCCATACAGAGTTCTTTCAACTTTTTACTGATGAGATGTTCCAGAAGGAGTACAACGGTAGCTTTTATAATCTTGTAACCGTCAGTCCGTATACAGCCGTCCGGATTGTCAATACCGGCTAAGGCAGCCGCTCCAGCTATTGCTCCGGCACTACCGTATGGGGTTGTGAGGAATGTCAGATTGTGATAGCCTAGGTCCATGCAAAATTTGTCCAGCCAACTGTTGTCACTAGTTGGTGGGGTGTCTCAGAGGTGTAGCATTGTCATCAGGTATTGCAGGAGCTGTCTCGGGAGTGTTGCTGTAGCTGTGTAGCGACATGCTTTCTTGAGGCATGTTGAGCAATGCAGTAAAGGGGTTCCATTCTGCATCAATTTAATGTCTGTAATACATTGGTGGGGTTAAGAGGCGTGGTTCAGAACTAGTAACACCCCTCTCTGGGTGGAACAACCTAACCTTAACGGAGGTGTAGCGATCATACAGGTCACACCATCTAAAAAAATTTTCAACACATGAAAAAACGTTGTTGAGTATACGAATGTCTTTCCATTGAAAAAAAAATCTCAGGTCATAGTGCATGTGATGCTCAGACTCTGGAATCGGCCAGACACGTTCACGGATCTTTGTCTTTTCGTCACAGCAAAAAATATAAACGCAATCGTCAGGTAGCTTCCTACTATGATCTCCAACCACACGATACCTTGTTTCAGGAATTACACCATTCCACTCTGCGATGTACAAGGGGTCTCCCTCCGCCACAGTCGTTCAAATCTCTCCGGACATAGTTAAAAAATATAAACCAGTCTTTGGCAGGAAAAACCAGACAGGGGTCCTGTGTTGTAAAATCATCTCCAAGATCCACAGCATAGATTTTGACTGTGCGCGATGACTTGTCGAACACATATCTCCCCAAACGCTTATCGGACATTGAGAAATCCCGTTTCACAAAATCCAAATTTTCATGGAGAAACTTTGTCAGACTAACATTTTGTTTTTTAGGCGCAAAAATCAGCTTTTCATCCATTTCGACAGGTCCTCTTGTTGGCGAGATACACATAACCTTTCTACCTACAGTCTTTGGAACAGCCATTGTGAACGCCAGAGTTACAGAATGACTTCTTGCTTTAAACGCCACATTCTAACCCCCCTTTTATTTCACAACACTTTTCACCAGATGCATTTCTGTGGAGGAGGAGGGGGGTGCGTGAACACAAACACTCCGGAAGCGGAGGTTCAGAGAGGGGACAGTAATAAAGTAATAAAGCAATAAATCATGTATAAAAAGGGTCATAAATCTTATTCTGACACATGGTCCGTAATATTTACTAATCACACCATTGGATATTTCTTAAACTTTAAATATCACACTGCCTCATCAGTAAGAACCTAATAAGGCAGGTTTCCTCCAACTGGGTCCTGGAGGGCCACTGTCCTGCAGAGTTTAGCACCAACCCTAATCAAACACACCTTCCTGTGATATTCTAGTGATCCTGAATACTTTGATTAGCTTGCTCAGGTGTGTTTGATTAGGGTTGGTGCTTGACCGAGTTTGAGGAACCCTGTAATAAAGTGTCATGTTCATGTAGTTGTAGTAGTTCACTCGAGTTTTTCCATTCCAGTGTGCTACTTGTCCATTTTTTTTCTATATGTAAACACGCACTAGACTGATGTGTTTAACCGGTGTGCTCACGCCTTGCGTCTTTTGCAACGTCTCAAGAATGACACAATGTTTTAAAAACTAAAAACTTGCCGCTCAAGTTAAAGTCAGTTCAATTTCTCATCTCGTCTTAGTGCCTCTAAGTTGTAAATGTCAAATAAATTAACTAAGGAAACACCAAGGAAAAAAATGTTCCTTGGTGTGAAAAGGCCTTTAAACTGCTTACAACAATCCAAACCAGTCCTGTTGAGGATGAAGACTAATCATGGCCATATTGTGCCCGAACAGAAAAGACACAATGACATTTCCATTGGTATGTCTGTATTCAAGCAATGCAGTTATATGAAGTACAGCATTTGATGTTGATCTCTCAAAGGACTGTTCAAGTCAGCAGTTATCATATTTCACTTTTTTATAGACTGAACAAATCAGCTGTCCCATTATCTTTGGATAGCCGGAACTGGACACACTTCCCATAACACCTGATGTACTGGTTACATCATAAAAAGAATGGCATCTAGTCTCTCTGTTTATCCCAAGGTTTACTTTAGTTAGCCAGATCCGGGCCGTATCCAGATCACATGGTGGATCTGTGCATAGACATGACCAATCCATCCACGAAGTGTCTGCAAAGACCATGTCAATTAGACTCCACCCTGAAATTGCCTCGTTGACATGGCATCCTCAATAAACCCGTCTCCGGCGTGATGACTCCGATCTTTCGAATATTCCGATTCAATATGACCTCTGACCTGTAAAGTTGCCAGAATAATAATCATACGCTGTTTGTTAATTGGCCAGAGGAGAACTGGCACCCCGACTGAGCCTGGTTTCTCCCAAGGTTTATTTTTCTCCATTAGGTCTCCTGATGGGGTTTTGGTGCCTTGCCACTGTCGCCTCTGGCTTGGCTTGCTCAGTTGGGGACACTACATTTTCAAGTAAATATCCAAACAAATCTAATTACTAAACTAAATTAACCATATAGACTAAATTACTGATCTGCCCACATTGTCACTTTATGAAAATTGAAATAAGCTGATGACATCACTGTTTTCTCCGGAGCGGCTGTACGGCTGAATCAAAATATGTTGCATTATTTTCCTGTTTAACACTGTGAAGCTGCTTTAAAAAAAATCTGCATTTTTCAAAGCATTATATAAATAAAGGTGACTTGACTTGACTTTGGAATTTGGGCAGGAAGCAGGACTGAGGCCAGAGATGGTGGAGTCTTTGTTTATGGGGGAGGATTCTGTGTGCACCAAGTCCAACACTGCAGCCTGAAATCATCAGTTGTCCAATGTGAAGACTGCATTCCCAAACAGCTCTACTGTGACAGCTCAGATGTTATGGCCCATGAAAGTAAACATCACAACCTTAAGACAGTTGTGGAAGGAACCTTTTGGCCCATACCTCCAATAAGAGTCAATGGTAAGTCCAGTGCAACGATTATAAATAATACTATATATTGTTTATTTATTTACCGCCTTCTAAATGCATGTTTCCTTATGTTAGGACTTCATCCCCTGTTTGAGGGAAAGCTACACTGCATCAGTTGTGCTGAGGAACTATTTGACCTCTGTGTTCATATCACCGGTGACCAGTGACCACACATGGCCCATCCACACTGATGCTGTGCTGAAGAAGGTTCATCAGTGCCTTTTCTTCCTCAGACAGCTGAGGAAGTTCAGTGGGAGCCACAAAAACCTCAAATCCTTTTATACAAGCACTGTGGAGAGCATCCTGACAGGAACAGCACCACCCTCAACTGCAAAGCTCTGCAGAGAGTGGTACAAATTGCAGAGAACTCTGTGGAGGTGAGCTTCCCTCCCTCAAGAACATCTGCACCAGGTGGTGTGTGAGGAAAGCACGGAGGATTATCTGAGACTCCAGCCACCCAAGCCCTGGCCTGCTCTTAACGTTACCAGCAGGCAGATCTTGCAGAACCTGCACCAGCTGCACCTTAAACCGTCTGCGAGATGAGTTCTTTCCACAGGCAATCAGACTGCTGAACTCGTACGAGTAATGCCACACATAGCAACCCTCATATGCACTGCTCTCCATCAGTTACACTGACTGTATCCTGACAATCTATTTGCACTAGTTCATACTCAACTGCAACGGTATATGTATACTGTGATTTATTGTGTTTATTATTGTTTTCATTTAGTGCTCTGTGTACAGTATATATCCAGTCCCATATGTATACTATATATATTGTTAATATTGTATATGTGTTGAGTATATATTCTATACTTTCATTCGTACTGTCATGCTGCGGAGTTTGCACAAAATAATTTCATCACCTGTACATTTTCGTTCATGGTAATGTGACAATAAAGTGATTTTATTTGAATTAGTTACGTCTTTTGTTAATTTGCTCTGCATAGTGCTGGATAACAATTGCAAATTGTATAGACATAGAAGAAGAAGATTATGATTGGGACATGGACAGGCAAGCAAGAGGAAGAAAACCAGGATAGTTCCTGTAAGGAAACTGGATGTGATTTCATCATGCATGCATTTTTGTGGAGGCCTTATTTGGGAACTGATAAATATGGTTTTAACATAACCCATTTTTATTTCTCTTGAATATCATGTCTTTTATATGCTACGTTAGCTGTATTCTCAAGTAAAGTTTTGGATGAAGAATGCTGAATATTCCATATTAAGGATGGTGTTTAGTAGATACACAATTTGATTTAGTAAAAAAAAAAAAACATAAAATTACCATGATTATTTTAATTGAGACATGAACATTTAGTCATATTAATGACATTTAGGACAACAATTTACTAGAATGTAACCACTGCATATGCTTAGTGACCTAGATGCCGTGTCGAATACGATAAGTATGACAAATTTCAGTGAAGGGAAGGCTGAAAGATGCATTAGAAGAGACTGTATGGCTTATATTGTTACAGGCACTTCTGACACCTGGGTGTGCTCTTTGATACCAATCTTTCGTTTGAAAGCCACGTTTCTAGCATCTGTAAAACTGCATTCTACCATCTTAAAAATATATCTAAATTACGTCACATGCTTTCAATGCAAAATGCTGAACAATTAGTACATGCGTTCATGAGCTCAAGGCTAGATTATTGTAATGCTCTACTGGGTGGTTGCCCTGCTCGCCTAATAAATAAACTCCAGCTGGTCCAAAACGCAGCAGCTCGAGTTTTTACTAGAACCAGGAAGTATGATCATATTAGTCCAGTTCTGTCAACACTGCACTGGCTCCCTATTAAACATCGCATACATTTTAAAATCTTGCTTATTACTTATAAAGCAATAAATGGTTTAGCTCCCCAGTACTTAAGCGAGCTCTTAACGCATTATACTCCATCACGTCAATTGCGGTCTCTAAACTCTGGCCAGTTGAAAATACCTAGAATATCTAAATCAACTGCAGCCGGTCGATCCTTTTCCTATTTAGCACCTAAACTCTGGAACAGTCTTCCTAGCATTGTTCGGGAAGCAGACACACTCTGTCAGTTTAAATCTAGACTAAAAACACATCTCTTTACTATGGCATACACATAGAACATTTTTAACTTTCTTTATTCAAATCAAATGACTGATTGTTAGGCTGCATTAACTAGGTCAGCGGAACCGGGAACACTTCCCATAACACCTGATGTACTCGTTACATCATAAAAAGTAGTGGCATCCACACTAATGTTAGTCTCTCTGTTTATCCCGAGGTTTACTGCAGTCGGCCGGATCCAGGCCGTGTCCGGATCGGATGGTGGACCTGCATCTGGACATGACCAGCTCATCCTGGAGTGTCTGCTGAGACCGTGTCCATTAGTGTCTCCTCTGAATTCGCCTCACGGGCGTCATCCTCAATTAACCCGTCTCCAGCGCAATAACTCCGATCTTTCAAGTATTCATATTCTTGTGTAATCGCCATCCTAAATGAACCCGTCTCGTCGTCATACCCAAAATTTCGAATATTCCTATCTAATATGATTTATGACCTGCAAGGTTGCCAGAGTAATAATTATACACTGTTAATAATAGGCCAGAGGAGAACTGGCACCCCGACTGAGTCTGGTTTCTCCCAAGGTTTATTTTTCTCCATCATGCCCTGATGGAGTTTTGGTTCCTTGCCACTGTCGCCTTTGGCTTGGCTTGCTCAGTTGGGGACACTCAAATTATGATCCAAGTTACTCAACTAAATATACAAATATAATTTATTAATTTGGTCATATATAATTCTATAAACTATCCAAATTAAACTAGCCAAATCAAATTTTGTTGCAATGTTGTCCTGTTTAACACTGTGAAGCTGCTTTGAAACAATCGTCATTGTAAAAGCGCTATATAAATAAAGTTGATTGATTGATTGATTGATTGACACACAGGGTGATATACCAGGGAAAGTTTGTGGATCCTGTACTACAAGCAAGCTGAAGATGCACATAGTACAATGAAGTGTCATAAGGTGTTCCCTTTCGAGGGAACTCCCACTGCATCGGAACGACGATTTGGGGATGCTCCCTAAGCATCAGCGAATCTGAAGTCTGAATAAACACTAGTCCAATCCGATTGGCCGTGCATGATGACGTCATCGTGGCGGCATACCGGAAGTATAAAGGGCGGCGTAATGGCGGCAGTTATTGCTCTTCAGCATAGCGCTCTCTGTCAAAATTGTCTGTCTATTTACTGTTGTTTGTCCAGTTGTGCAAGTGTGTGAAAGAAGTAGGCGAGAGAAAGCAAGAGAGTTTAAGCAGTGTGTGCATCCGTGTCCCCGCTACATTTCGGGCTCGGATGCACACCTGCTTTGTGTGCAATGCCTGGGTGTTCAGCATGCTTGTGAGCGTTGTGAGAGCTGACACTCAGGCTGCTCCGCTCTCGGCTGGCCGTGTTCGATGAGGCCGGCCAGCCTCGTGAGCCCGTGGATCGGTCCGCGTCGCCGGCGGTGCGGCGAGACGGTCATGGGGCTCACGGATGGACATGTCAGCGAGACTTGGGACTGCTGAGGCATCTTCCCAGTCTTTGTCTGTCAGTTCAGATGTTCTCCTTCCCGTGTGGAAGCCGCGATGCGGCTTCTTCACCGGGGTGGAGGACCCGATGTGAGCGGTCTGATTCTGGGGAATTAGACGTGCTCAGCATCGGGGCAGTCGAAGTTATAATGAGAGCTCGCCACTTCTTATATGCAAGACTCAATCTCACGATTGCCGAGGCAGCGTGCAGGTATGGGTCTGCTATTAAGGTGAACACACGCGATCGGTGTGCATGGAATACTGGTTGACGATAAAACAGTATTGCCTGATGATTAGGGCTGCATTTAAGTCTGAGGATTTAAATAAAATATTATTCGACTCTAAGGAGTTAGATATTCAGCCTGTCATTCAGACCATGTTTCACCGTGATACTGTTTGGCTTTTTCTCGGCGATGAAAGCCAATTGTACTATGAGTTGAACCACGTTGCTGAGGCAACGTGTGGTTTATGAGTCCGTATAAATACAATAAAACAGTGTCGTCTGAGGATTATGGCTACATTTAATTCTGAGGAATTAAATAAAATATGATCTGACTTTGAGGAGTTAGATATTCAGCCTATCATTCAGACCATGTTTCACCTTATTGTGGCTGTATTTAATTCCAAGGAATTAAATTAAAATATTATCTGACTTTGAGGAGTTAGATGTATTTTTATTCAGCCTATCATTCAGACCAGGTGACTTGTCTGGATATTCATCTAGGGAGCCCTCCTGAAGTTGATGTCGTTCTCGCCGCCTTGTGGCCTGCGGGACACATCAGTTTCAGGCAATTGCTATTCCCAGTGTCCGCCCTGGCGTGCGGCCCTGTAGAGCTGCTCCCTTAGATGAGGCTCCGCGAAGGGGCAACTGAGGTTGCTTCTTCCGCGGCGCTCTGAAATCGATGTGGTAATCCCGCCGTCTATGGCGCCGGGTCACATCGATTTCCGTGTTTCCTGCCTGCTCCAGCCGCCTCTGAAAAGACCTGCGGCTGGGCAGCTCGTGGCGTCGCACACAGAGGCTCGTTCCCAACTACTCCCTGCCGGTCAGCCGCTTCAGGGGTTGGGGATGAGGCTTGTGTAACACCGAGCGCCCCTCTCCCGGGTCGGAGCGATCGAGTCGCCTCCCCTGTGGAGTTTTCGGGAATCGATGCTGTGCTCCCGCCATCTAGTATGCCGGGCCACATCGTTTCCCGCGCGCGTGCTGCACCAGCCGCCTCTAGCAAGACTTGCGGCGGTCCAGCGGCAGCGTCGCACACGAAAATCTTCCTCGATTTCGCCCTGCCGGTTAGCCGCTTCAGGGGGTCGGGAGGAGGCTCGGTTGACACCGAGGCCGGCCTCGAGAGGCTGGTTCCCTTAGCAGATTATCTTGGCGCAGGGTTATGCCTCCGGATATATCTGCAGGTTCGGTAATGGAACAGGAAGTTCACTCCCGTTGGTAAGGAGGCCACAGAATGTGCTCCTCCGCCAGACAGAAGTCCGGGTTTACAGCCGGCACTTCATAGTTCCTAAGAAGGATGGCGAGTTGCGTCCAACTTTAGATCTGAGGTACTTGAATCGTTCTCTGAGGAGATTCAGATTCAAGATGCTTACAGTTCCTCCGTTGTGATTCAGATCCAGTCTGTGGACTGGTCTGTCACGATGGGTCTAAAGAGGACGCATGCTTCCCTGTATCCATCCTTCTGTGTCACAGGAAGTTCCTGAGGTTCGCTTTTGAGGGCAAAGCGTGCCAATATCGGAGTTCTTCTATACGGCCTAGCCCTTCCCCTGCAAAGTAAGTGGTAGCAGCAGTTCGGCATTGAGGTGTCGTCCTTGGGTGCTCTCACTGCTTGGGGTTGAGACTCTGCGCAGTAGCGTGTTGGCCCAGACAACTGTGTTCCTGGGAGTTGTAGGGGATTCTCTACGTTGTGGGCAAAATTGTCTCCATGCGTGCTCCGAGTCCATCGGGCGGTGGTCTCTAAAATGAAGCTAGGCCACAGCATCACTGTGAAGCAGTTTTAAGGACTGCTGGGGCTCATTGCGGCTCGTCCAACAGAATATATTTTGGCCTGCTGCACGAGACCCTTACAGTGGTGGCTGGAAATCAGGGGTTTTCCGTCGTCTGAGGATTATGGCTACATTTAATTCTGAGGAATTAAATAAAATATGATCTGACTTTGAGGAGTTAGATATTCAGCCTATCATTCAGACCATGTTTCACCTTATTGTGGCTGTATTTAATTCCAAGGAATTAAATTAAAATATTATCTGACTTTGAGGAGTTAGATGTATTTTTATTCAGCCTATCATTCAGACCAGGTGACTTGTCTGGATATTCATCTAGGGAGCCCTCCTGAAGTTGATGTCGTTCTGCGCCTTGTGGCCTGCGGGACACATCAGTTTCAGGCAATTGCTATTCCCAGTGTCCGCCCTAGCGTGCGGCCCTGTAGAGCTGCTCCCTTAGATGAGGCTCCTTGAAGGGCAACTGAGGTTGCTTCTTCCGCGGCGCTCTGAGAAATCGATGTGGTAATCCCGCCGTCTATGGCGCCGGGTCACATCGATTTCCCAACGCGCTGCTCCAGCCGCCTCTGAAAAGACCTGCGGCTGGGCAGCTCAGCGTCGCACACAGAGGCTCGTTCCCAACTACTCCCTGCCGGTCAGCCGCTTCAGGGGTTGGGGATGAGGCTTGTGTAACACCAGCGCCCCTCTCCCGGGTCGGAGGCGATCGAGTCGCCTCCCTGTGGAGTTTTCGGGAATCGATGCTGTGCTCCCGCCATCTAGTATGCTTGGGCCACATCGTTTCCCAGCGCCGCGTGCTGCACCAAGCCGCCTCTAGCAAGACTTGCGGCGGTCCAGCGAGCAGCGTCACGCACACCGAAAATCTTCCTCGATTTCGCCCTGCCGGTTAGCCGCTTCAGGGGGTCGGGAGGAGGCTCGATTGACACCGAGGCCGGCCTCGAGAGGCTGGTTCCCTTAGCAGATTATCTTGGCGCAAGGTTATGCCTCCGGATATATCTGCAGGTTCGGGTAATGGAACAGGAAGTTCACTCCCCGTTGGTAAGGAGGCCACAGAATGTGCTCCTCCGCCAGACAGGAGTCCGGGTTTTACAGCCGGCACTTCATAGTTCCTAAGAAGGATGGCGAGTTGCGTCCAACTTTAGATCTGAGGTACTTGAATCGTTCTCTGAGGAGATTCAGATTCAAGATGCTTACAGTTCCTCCGTTGTGATTCAGATCCAGTCTGAGGACTGGTCTGTCACGATGGGTCTAAAGAGGACGCATGCTTCCCTGTATCCATCCTTCTGTGTCACAGGAAGTTCCTGAGGTTCGCTTTTGGGGGCAAAGCGTGCCAATATCGGAGTTCTTCTATACGGCCTAGCCCTTCCCCTCGCAAAGTAAGTGGTAGCAGCAGTTCGGCATTGAGGTGTCGTCCTTGGGTGCTCTCACTGCTTGGGGTTGAGACTCTACACGCGGTAGCGTGTTGGCGCCTTCCCAGAGAACTGTGTTCCTGGGGTTGTAGAGATTCTCTCGTTGTGGGCAAAATTGTCTCCCGCGTGCTCCGAGTCCATACGGGCGGTGGTCTCTAAAATGAAGCTAGGCCACAGCATCACTGTGAAGCAGTTTTAAGGACTGCTGGGGCTCATTGCGGCTGCGTCCAACAGAATATATTTTGGCCTGCTGCACGAGACCCTTACAGTGGTGGCTGGAAATCAGGGGTTTTCCTCGAGGAAAACCGTTCTGTATGATCAGGGTAGCAGCGCAGATGCCTTCGTTCCTAGTCATATGGAAGAAACCTTGGTTTCTGTCCCAGGCCAGTGTTGGGAGCATCACGTTGCCGGAAGACCGTTTCAACGGATGCCTCCCTCACTGGCTGGGACGTGGTCATGGCGGCCGCTTTGCGAAAGGTCTGTGGGAGACCCGGCATTTCTCCTGGCACATTTACTGCCTGGAAATGCTGGCGGTCTACAAAGCTTTGAGGGGCTTTTTCCCAGACCTCCGCGGCCACCATGTCCTGATACAGAAGTAAACCAGGTGACTTTCCTTGAGTGGAAATCCATTCTGTATGATCAGGGTAGCAGCGCGGTGGCCTTCGTTCCCTAGTCATATGGAAGGAACCTTGGTTTCTGTCCCAGGGGCCAGTGTTGGGAGCGTCCTGTTGCCGGAGATCCGTTTCAACAGACGCCTCCCTCACTGGTTGGGGCGCGGTCATGGACGGCCGCTTTGCGAGGGGCCTATGGGAGGGCCGTCATTCCTCCTGGCATATAATTTGCCTGGAGATGCTGGCGGTCTACAAAGCTCTCAGGAGCTTTTTCCCGGACCTCCGCGGCCAACATGTCCTGGTGCAGACAGACAATATGTCTGTCGTAGCGTACCTCAATCATCAGGGAGGGTTCAGGTCGCGCCCTCTGTGCAGACTGGCGCATCTAATCCTCCGGTGGTCCCAAGAGAAACTGTTGTCCATCAGGGCAATGTATGTCCCGGGGATCCAAAATCAGGGAGCAGACATCCTGTCGAGGCAGGGGCTGAGGCCCGGGGAGTGGCGATTCCACACAGATGTGGTGGAGGCCATGTGCAAGAGGTTCGGCCCAGTGGAAGTGGACCTATTTGCGTCTCGAGAGACGTCCCACTGTCCACTGTGGTTCTCCCTCACGCATCCAGCCCCGCTGGTTGGATGCCAGGGTTCAGAAGTGGCCGAGGCTGCGTCTGTACGCATTTCCCCCGATTTCTCTGCTCCCGGGAGTCTTGGAGAGGGTCCGTCGACAAGGGGTCAGCCTACTTCTGGTAGCACCCCGTTGGCCGACTCGAGTATGGTTCTCGGATATCATAGCTCTGCTGGCAGGTCATCCGTGGCAGATTCCTCTGACGAGGGATCTCCTGTCTCAGGCGGCGGGCACAATATTTTACCCCCGGCCCGAGATTTGGAACCTTTGGGTCTGGCCCTGAGGGGCCAGGTACCTAGAGGCTGGCCTGTCGGCAGAGGTGGTAGAGACGTTACTCAGTTCCAGGGCTCCGTCTACAAGGAGACTGTACAGCCTCAAGTGGAATGTATTTTCCACTTGGTGCAGGGCGTGAGGTGGACCCAGTTAACTGCCCGGTGGCTTCAGTGCTGGAGTTCCTCCAAGATCGCTTCTCTGCGGGTCTAACCCCGTCCACACTCAAGGTGTACGTGGCTGCCATTACGGCTTTCCACACTCCTACGGGTGATGGGCCTTTGGGTAGGCACCGGCTGGTTGTACAGTTCCTCCATGGGGTTCGGAGGATGAGGCCTGTGGCTCAATCCAGAGTTCCAACATGGGATCTGGCAGTGGTTCTCGGAGGGCTGGCTGAGGCCCCCTTCGAGCCATTGGAGTCGGCTGAACCAAAGAACCTGACCCTTAAGGTGGCTTTTCTCCTCGCCATTACCTCTCTGAGGAGAGTGGGTGATCTCCAGGCCTTGGCGGTAACGCCGACTTGCCTGGAGTTTGCCCCGGGTGGAGTAAAAGCCATCTTACACCCTAGGCCAGGCTACGTGCCTAAGGTCCCATCAAGGGTGGTCAGGTCTTTGGTTCTGCAGGCATTTCATCCTCCGCCTCACGTGGCGGCAGAAGAAGGAGACTTCACCTGCTCTGCCCGGTTAGGGCGCTTAGAGTGTATTTGGCGAAGTCGGCACAGTGGAGGAGATCTCAACACCTTCATCAGGTTTTTAGCCTGCATCTCCCTACGACGCCTGGCGCTAGGGTGCTCCAGTCCTAGTTGTGCCCGGTCTCCGGCTTCACACTAGGGCAGGCGCTACCCTCGGTGTGGCCTAGTGGGTACTCGTTCCCCAAATCGTCGTTCCGACGCAGTGGGAGTTCCTCGAAGAGCGGCTCGGGTTATGTATATAACCCTTGTTCCCTGAGAAAGGAAGCGAGCACTGCGTCGCCACACCTACGCCTGGAGCGCATGCTTCAGAGCAATAGCTGCCGCCATTACGCGCCGGCTCCATACTTCCGGGTATGCCGTCACGATGGCGTCATCACGCACGCCAATCGGATTGGACTAGTGTTTATTCAGACTTCAGATTCGCTGATGCTTAGGGAGCATCCCCAAATCGTCGTTCCGACGCAGTGCTCGTTCCCTTTCTCAGGGAACAAGGGTTATATACATAACCCGAGCCGTTTTGGTTGTTTAAATAGATGTATTTGTTTATTGTTAACACTGTATTTCTGTATCTTGTTCTAATTAAATAAACTGATACGAATGTTCTAAATGAGCATTTATGTTAATTTGGGGGGTTTATTCTTGTTCTGTTGTTAACTATGACTGGATGAACTTCAACAACTTATACAACAACTTATTACAAGTTGTTGAAAAGACAATATAAATTTGACTCAACACACTTGTCCATGATGAGAATACATCTGCATGTTGTGTTTTTACTGCCCTTCCATCCCCAGGCCAGGGGCCAGATATAGTCCCCTAGACAAGCAAAAAAAAGTGCACAATTCAAATGGCTGTAAATCAAAGTCTGATTATAGTATCAAAAAGAAAATTAGCATGACAACTATTTACACTGTGTTTACTAAATAATGGTTTATACCTTTTCAAATATATGTAGGAAAAGGTGGTATAAAGTTTTTTTTTTTTTTTTTTGAAAATGCCAAGTAAAATACCAAATTTCAGCCTGCCTCTCAAATATTTCATAGAGGTTTGCCCAATGAACATGATTAGATCTCTCTTTGTTCATTAAAGATAGTATTTTTTTCAATTTCTTTATTACATGTTTTAAACTACATTACCCATAAGCCTCTGTCACTATATTGATTGAACGCAATAGTCTTAGTTTGTAGTTCAGTGAAGTTACACTTAGGGTTAGGATCTCGGTAAAGGGGTCATTTCACACAACATAGCATCACCGCATTGTTAACTGAATGGATTGCTGGCGTAATAATAACAACAAAACATACTTTGCAACATTAAACGTTTTTTAATATGGGTTAAAAGGTTGTCCAATCACAACCAGTCATGTCGTGCCAAGGAAATGTCAAAGCCAATGAGAATCCAGTTGAGCAGATGCATCACACTTACTTGCCCATATATGGTCTTATATGACAGGACCTTCCAGGTTCTTGTGATGAAAGGACAGATTATCAGTTAAACATTTACGTGTCCCCATGAAATATAAAACTAAAATGACAGATTGCATTTTTATTTTTCCCAAGCAAGGGCCTAATGGTTTCTATTGTATACATTACACAAGTATTAATTCATGTATTTACATTTAAGAAAAAAAATTCTGCAGTTGCATACTGTATGACAAATAAATGTTAAAATAATTTAAAACATTTCCTTTTTTTTTTTTACAAAACTACTCCTCTGATAATTATTCAAGCATGCAGTATTTCTGGACCAAAGATAAGTGCAGCTAATACAACAACAACAACAAAAAAATAATAATGACTGCACACATTTTGTAGTAATTTCAAAATGTTTTTTGATATGTCAAACTGTTTAAAGACAAACATAAGTGCTCAGCAATGCATCCTCTGTCACCCAGGTACTTCTCCAGTTTGTGGCACTATAAAAAAAGAAAAAAGAGAAAAAAGAAAAGAAAAACAGAAAAGTTGCTTATATAAAATTGTTCCCTATCAGGGAACTCGAGCTGCGTCGAAACGCTGTGAGAACGCCTCTGCGTGATCGCGTCGTGAAGCACGTGTAGAACCAATCCAATCAGGAGATAGAACGTCATCGGCGGGGTGACGTCATCGACCGGAAACTATAAAGCATCCGTGAAAACAAACAGGAACCAGCTTCTGTGCCTTCAGTAAGCGATCTGTGTGAACCTGTCTGTCTATTTGGTGTTTTTGTCTGTCTATGAGAGAGAATTTTCCACCTTTTGTTAAATATATTACAAAAAAGAGAAAAAAAAGGAGAATAATGGCGAGTGAACAGTTCACGAGGTGTGTTCATCCCTGCCCTCGTTTTATCACGGCTGGGGATACACACTCTCTGTGTGTGATCTGTTTGGGAGCGCAGCATGCCCATGCAGCCCTTGAGGGGGGTGCTTGCGAGCATTGCGAGCAGCTTCCGCTGAGCGCTGCGCTCCGCCAGGCACTCTTTGAGGAGGGTGCCTCGGCGCGTGTTCCCCGCGGCTCGGGTCCCGCTGCTGCCGAGGCAGAGGCGGCTTCAGTCGTGGGGTTCACAAATGGACCTTGCAGAGGGTGTGAGACGGGCCCAGCCTTATCTCAGCCCTCACCTGCATCGTCCAGCGCCTCGTCTCGGGGTTTGGAAGCCCGCCCTGCGGTTTCTTCCCCGGGCGGCGCCCGGTGCTCAACTATCCAGCTCTGAGGAGGTGGGCGTTGAGGCTGCTCGCGACTAAAGACTCGCCACTTCAGTCACCAGCAGGCGAGGAGCTGGTTGAGGTGCTCACGAGCGGTGGCCAGATTAAATATCGACTGGCCAACCGAGAGATCAGAATCCCATCGTACCAGACAGAGTAAATTAGATGAGCGATTCCTGCCCTCTCGTGCAGCAGAGCCTCAACATCGGGGCCTGCCGTTCTTCCCTGACCTGCACACTGAGGTGTCTAGGTCCTGGAGGAAACCGGCATCATTCAGAGTTTTCAGCCCTCAAACATCTACGTATAGTAACATCATAGGGCTGAAACAGTATGGTTATGGGGCGATGCCGAAGGTCGAAGAGACGCTTGCGAGCCATCTCTCGCCTTCATCTGCATCGTCCCTAAAGGCCCCGACTTTACCCAACAGATATCATCACTGAGCTCAGACAATCTGCCGATCTCGCTCTCCGGGCCACCAAGGAGACGGCCAGATGTGTGGGCCACTCTATGGCAGCCTTGGTGGCCACGGAAAGGCATTTGTGGCTAAACCCCACTGAGATCAAGGAGAGGGAGAAGAGCTTTCTGCTCGATGCGCCGCTGTCCCCTGCGGGCCTCTTCGGTGACGCTGTACAATCGGTCACCGAGAGGTTCCAGGAGTCAAAAAAGCAGGCGGCGGCGCTTAAACAGTTTCTCCCTCTCCGAGTCCAAGTCCCTGGGGCTGCTGCACAGAGACAGCAGCCCAAAGAAAAGCCGAGTACGAGCTCCTCGCACAGGGCGCAACAAAAGCAGAGCGTCGCCACCCGTACTCCTCCGCAAAGAGATTGGGAGGCGGGGCGGCGCTCTCAGACGAGGCCTTCCAGTGGTAGGGCTGATCTGAGGACAGTCCTTCTCGCCAAGAAGGCCTCGTCAAAGCGTTCCTGACACCAGAAGCGTCAGGACGCTGAGGGTTGTCCCCTCCGCAGGAAGACGGTGCTTACCTCAGCACATGGTACCCGTCTCCCTGCGGTGCCCTCTGGGGGCCACGCTGCCAACCCACAGAGGTGGGCCCGGAGCAGGCTCTGGTAATGGCACAGGAAGTAGAGACACTCCTGCGAAAGGGGGCTATAGAAAGGGTTCCTCCTCCCAGCAACGAGTCAGGCTTTTACAGCCGTTACTTTATCGTGCCAAAGAAGGATGGGGGGCTGCGCCCGATATTAGACCTGCGTCTACTAAATCGCTCTGTGGCCAAGCTCAGATTCAAGATGCTTACACTCAGACAGATCGTGTCCCAGATCAGATCCAAGGATTGGTTTGTGACCATAGACCTCAAAAGCGCATACTTTCATGTCTCCATCCTTCCACATCACAGGAAGTTTCTGAGGTTTGCCTTCGGGGAGAGGTATACCAATATCGAGTACTCCCCTTCGGTCTAGCACTGTCACCCCTCACCTTCACCAAGTGTGTGGATGCAGCTCTGGCGCCGTTGCGTCTGCAGGGCATCCGCATACTCAATTATATCGACGATTGGTTGATTCTAGCTCACTCCGAGCAGATGGCGGTTCAGCATCGAGATGCTGTTCTCGCGCACATGTCAAGGTTGGGGTTGAGACTGAGCGCAAAGAAAAGTGTGCTTTATCCGGCTCAGAGGACCACCTTTCTAGGCGTGAAGTGGGATTCGATAATTATGCGGGCGCAATTATCGCGACACGCATAGCATCGATCCTCATAGCAGTAAAGAACTGAAGCTAGACCGTGCTATCACTGTAAAGCAGTTTCAGAAACTGTTAGGCCTCATGGCAGCTCGTCCAACGTGATACCTTTTGGCCTGCTGAACATGAGGCCGTTACAGTGGTGGCTCAGAACAAGAGGGTTCTCCCGAGAAATCCACTCCGCCGATCAAAGTCACGCGCGATGCCTTCGTGCTTTGGTCATGTGGAAAGATCCCGGGTTTCTGGCCCAGGGACCGGTGTTGGGGGCTCAGGTTAGTCGCGTAACGCTAACGACAGATGCTTCCCTCACGGGGTGAGGCGATCATGAGTGGTCGCTCATCCCAGGGTCTATGGCAGGAACATCAGCGGCTATGGCACATAAATCGGCTAGAGATGCTGGCTGTGTTTCTTGCATTGAAACAGTTCCTGCCCGACCTCAGGGGCCACCATGTGTTACTCAGGACGGACAACACATCGGTGGTCGCCTATATAAATCATCAGGGGTCTGAGGTCTCGCCCCTTATACAAGCTGGCACGTCAGATCCTCCTGTGGGCCCAAGGAAACTGCGTTCCATCAGGGCAGTTTACATCCCGGGTCTTGAATCAGGAAGCAGACATCCTGTCGAGGCAGGGCCGAGGCCGGGAATGGAGACTTCACCCGGTGGAGCTCCTATGGCAAAAGTTCGAGAGAGCAGAAGTAGATCTGTTTGCTTGGCAGAGAATTCCCTCTGTCCTCAGTGGTTTCTCTGTCACATCCAGCCCGCTGAGGTTAGGCGAGCTGCCCCTGTACGCATTTCCCCGATTGCTCTGCTTCCGGGAGTTCTGGAGAGTGCGCCGGGGCCAGGAGTCCATGTGCTACTAGTGGCTCCGTGCTGGCCGACCAGGATCTGGTTTTCGGACCTGATATCTCTCCTGGAAGGCTCTCCCATGGAGATTCCGACCAGGAGGGACCTCCTTTCCCAAGCGGGCGGGAGATTCCTTCATCCCCGCCCGGAGTTGTGGAAACTGTGGGCCTGGCCTCTGAGGGGGCTAGGCTCCTAGAAGAGGGTCTCTCGACTGAGGTCGTGGAGACCATCCTTCACTCCAGAGCTCCGTCCACGAGGAAACTGTACGCACTGAAATGGAGATTGTTCTCAGTATGGTGCAGAGAACGCCAGTTGGACCCAGTTAACTGCCCGGTTGGTACAGTGCTGGAGTTCCTGCAGGCGAGATTCTCAGCAGGGTTGACCCCCTCCACAATAAAGGTGTACGTGGCGGCCTTAGCTGCTTTCCACACTCCTTTGGGTGGAGTGTCTTTGGGAAGACACCCTTTAGTTACACGTTTCCTCCATGGCACTTTGAGGTTGAGGCCGGTGGTACATTCGAGGGTCCCGACCTGGGATTTGGCCATTGTTCTGCAGGGCCTGTCTGAGGCTCCCTTTGAACCCTTGGAAGAAGTGCCAGATAAATTTCTGACACTTAAGACCATCTTTTTATTGGCCATTTCGTCCCTTACAAGAGTAGGGGACATGCAGTCCCTGTCGGTAGGGCCCTCATGTCTAGAGTTTGCGCCTGGCATGGTGAAGGCTTTTCTTCACTCCAGACCAGGATATATCCCCAAGGTTCAGACAGGCCCGAGGGTCCTATTACTCTGCAAGCCTTCTGTCCTCCTCCTTTCGTGACGTCAGACCAGGAAAAATTAAATCTGCTTTGCCCGGTTAGGGCGCTTGATGCTTATGTCCACAGAGCTGCCCTGTGGAGAAAGACGGATCAATTGTTCGTCTGTTTGGAGCCCCTAAGAAAGGCGCCAGTGTCTAAGCAGAGAATGAGCAAGTGGTTGGTCGAGGCCATCTCTCTTGCCTATGAAGCGTCGGACAGCCGTCTCCTCTGGCGGTCGGGGCGCATTCTACTAGAGGTATGGCTGCTTCTAAAGCACTTCTGTCGGGGGCTTCCCTCCAAGACATCTGTAATGCGGCGGGTTGGTCCTCGCCGCTGACCTTCGTAAGATTCTCTCGAACTTGATGTAGCATCTACAGTTGGGGCGCAGGTGTTGTCGTGAGTCGTGTGCGCTACGGTTTCACACATCTGAGCACTTGGTCCTATGGCGATGTGGGTATAAAGCGTTCTCACAGCGTTTCGGCGCAGCTCGAGTTCCCTGATAGGGAAGCGTCTCGATTACGTATGTAACCTAGTTCCCTGAGGGGAGCGAGGCGCTCGTCGCCGGCCATACTCGGCATGCCTGTGATCACTTACTTCAGGCTTTTGCAGAAGCTAGTTCCTGTTTGTTTTCACGGATGCTTTATAGTTTCGGTCGATGGCGTCACCCGCCCGATGGCGTTCTATCTCCTGATTGGATTGGTTCTACCGCGCGCTTCACGGCGATCACACAGAGGCGTTCTCACAGCGTTTGGTGCAGCGTCTCGTTCCCCTCGGGAGCGTCTCGGTTACATATGTAACCTTGGTTCCCTGGTGAGGCGAGGCGGCTGCGTCACCGCTTTGGGAGCGCCTCTGCGTGATTGCGTCGTGAAGCTGCGTATGCCATCCATCCAATAGAGAGAAATGCGTCATGGCGGGTGGCGTCATAGACCGAAACTATAAAGCACCCGGCAAACACATGCCTTTAGCTTCTGGAGAAGGCCTGAGACAAGGCGCTTGCGGGCATGCGGGAGTATGGCTTGGTGACGCGGCGTCTCGTTCCCTACTCAGGGAACTAAGGTTACATATGTAACCGAGGCGTTCCCTTTCAAGGAACTCGAGCTGCGTCACCGCTTTGGGAGCGAGAATACCCACGCCCCCATCTGAGTCGGATGCCCGTCTGTGCTTCATGGCTGAGGCGAGCACCGAGACCCGGGTAGTATTAACATCCAGCTCATAAAACCGGATGAAGGTATGAGGCGAGGACCATCCTGCCGCATCACAAACATCCTGCAAGGAGGCTCCTGCCAAAAGTGCCTGGGAGGCAGCCATACTCCTAGTAGAGTGGGACCGAGCGGCCATAGGGAAGGCCGCCCGGCCGCCTCATAGCGAGTGAGATGGCCTCGACCACCCACTTGCTCATCCTCTGCTTTGACACTGGGCCCTCGAGGCGGCCCGTAACAGACAAAAAGCTGGTCAGTTTTCCTCCACAGGGCAGCTCTGTGGACATATGCGTCTAAGGCGCGAACTGGACAAAGCAGATTCAATCTCTCCCGGTCTGACGTCGTAAACGGAGGCGGACAATAGGCTTGAAGGACAATAGGCCTCACCGGGTTAGTGAGGACCTTGGGAACATACCGGGCCTCGGCGCGAGAAAGCGCTCTAGCCATACCCGGGCAAATTCCAAGCACGAGGGTGCCACAGAGAGCTTGCAAATCCCGATCCTCTTCAGGAAGAAATAGCCAGTAAAAACACTGTCTTAAGAGTAAGGAACTTATCCGTGACTTCCTCCATCGGCTCGAAAGGAGCCTCAGAAAGGCCTCGCAGGACTATAGAGAGGTCCCAGGCCGGCACCTAGTACGTGTCACAGGCCTCAGCCTCAAGGTTCCACGGAGGAAAGCGGGTTACTAGCGGGTGTCGCCCGATAGACACTCCACTCAAAGGAGTGTGGTAGGCCGCTATGGCCGCCACATACACCTTCAGAGTGGAGGGGGCTATCCCAGCAGAGAATCTATCCTGCAGGAATTCCAGCACCGCGCTCGCAGGGCAGTTAACTGGATCCACAGGCGTTCTCGACACCATACGGTGAAGAGTCTCCACTTTAGATAGTACAGTTTCCTCGTGGAGGGAGCTCTGGAGTGTAGAATGGTCTCCACAACCTCAGTTGAGAGACCGGAACTTATGAGCTGGGCCCCTCAGAGGCCAAGCCCACAGTTTCCACAACTCCGGGCGAGGGTGTACGAATCACGCCGCCCGCCTGAGAGAGAAGGTCCTCCTGATCGGAATCTCCAGGGAGAGCCGTCGAGGAGAGAATCCAGGTCCGAGAACCATACTCGACCCGGCCAGAACGGGGCTACTAGCAGAAGACGGGCCCGTCGGTGCACTCTCTAGAACTCCCGGAAGCAGAGCAATCGGGGGGAAAGCGTACAGGAGCAGCCTCGGCCACTCCTAAACCATCGCATCCAGTCCCAGAGGAGCTGGATCGACAGGAGAACCACAGGCGACAGTGCGCATTTTTAGTGCGTGGCGAACAGGTCCACCTGGGCCCTGCCGAACTTCTCCCAAAGGAGCTCCACCACCTCGGTGTGGAGTCTCCACTCCCGCCTCGGCCCCTGCCTCGACAGGATGTCTGCTTCCACATTCTGGCTCCCGGAATATATATTGCCCTGACTGACAACAATTTCTTGAGCCCAGAGGAGCATAAGGCGCGCCAGCTTGTACAACCAGCGGGACCTCAAACCCCTGATGGTTGATATAGGACACCACCGATGTGCTGTCTGTGCTCACCAGCACATGATGGCCCCTGAGATGTGGCAGGAAGTGTTTTAGTGCTAGAAACACTGCCAGCATTTCTAGGCAATTTATGTGCCACGACGCTGGTGTTTCTGCCACAGACCCTGGGCGGCGACCACTCATGATCGCCCCCCAGCCCGTCAGGGAGGCATCCGTGGTCAGAGACGGGGAAAACCCCCTGGTTTTGAGCCACCACTGCAGTGGCCTCATGTACAGCAGGCCCGAAGGAATCACGTTGGGCTGCTGCCATTAGACCTAACAGTCTCTGGAACTGTTTCACAGTGAGTGGCTGATCTAGTTTCACCCGTTCATGGCTGAGAGGATCGACCCTACGAGGCTCTGATAAGCGGGCCTGCATAGAGACCGAATCCCAACTCACACCGAGATAAGTGATCTTTTGCACAGGAGACAGAACACTCTTCTTGGGGTTGAGCCTCAGCCCCAACCTCCTCATGTGCATCTCGATGTTGAACGCGAGACGAGCTGACCGTGCCATGATCAGCCAGTCGTCTATATAATTGAGAATCCGGACCCCTGCAGCCGCAGGCCAGAGCAGCGTCCACACGCCGTGAGCGTGCGGGGTGAAAGGGCTAGACCGAAAGGAAGCACCCGATACTGGTACGCTTCTCCCCTGAAAGCGAACCTCAGATACTTCCTGTGCTGCGGAAGGATGGAGATATGAAAATATGCATCTTTGAGATCTATCGAGAAACCAGTCCTCGGACCTGATCTGAGACACGATCTGTTTGAGTGTGAGCATCCTGAACTTGAGCCTTGCCACTGCCGGTTCAGAATCGTAGATCTAAGATGGGCGCAGCCCTCCATCCTTCTTTGGCACTATGAAGTACCGGCTGTAAAGCCTGACTCCCTGTCTGGGACCCTCTCTATAGCCCCCTTTTGCAGCAGAGTCTGTACTTCCTGAGACATCACCAGAGCCTGTTCGGGGCCCACGCACGTAGGCAGAACCCCGTTGAAACTGGGGGGACGACATCTGAACTGAATGGCGTACCCCACCCTTATACATCGCAGGACCCACTGAGAAATATGCGGCAGATTTTCCCATTCTGACACAAAATCTACTAAGGGTACCAGCCTCTCGAGGCTGGCCTCTGATGTGCTCCGTACCGTGAGTACAGCGCCCTGAAGCGGCGAACCGGCAGGGAACAGCCGACCCAACGGCACCAACTCCCTCCGCGGAGGGTGCGGGCCATCCTCGGATGACCCGTGGGGCCTCCCCACGCCCCGGCGCTCGGGCGGGGTTGGTGGGTTGGCCCCGTGAGGGTACCGCGGACGTACGGGTACCGTATACTGCGGTAAGCACCGTCCCGCGGAGGATCACCCTCACTGTCCTGGGCCCGCAGGCGTCAGGACCTCTTCGACGCAGCCTTCCTCGCCACAATGACCATCCTCAGATTGGCCCTGGACTTGGAAGGCTGCGCCTGTGAGTGCCGCGCACCCGGCTGCCCTTTTGTGGGGCCATACGAGTGGGGACACTCACTTTTGCTGCACCCTATGGGAGGAGCTCGTGCTCGCGCCTGCTGCTCCCGCCCAGCAGCAGACGAGACCTGGGCCTTACGGGAGGAACTGCTTGAGCGCCGACTGCTTTTTGGCCTCCAGGAACCTGTCGGTGACGGTATTGACGGGCGCCACCGAACAGACCTCCTGGAGCCAGCGCATCGAGCAGAAAGCTCTTATCTCTCTCCTTATCTCCGTAAGGTTGAGCCACAAATGTCTCTCCGAGGCCACCAGGGCTGCCATAGAACGGCCAACACACCTGGCCGTCTCCTTGGTGGCCCGGAGAGCGAGATCTGCTGTGGATCGGAGCTCAGTAATGACATCAGCTCCGATCTCGTGGCTCTCCCCCAGGTCTTTCAGCAGGTCAGCCTGGTATGCCTGCACAATGGCCATAGTATGCAGACATGCGGCGGCCTGACCTGCTGCCGAGTATGCTTTACCCACTAGCGTTGATGTAGTTTTTAAGGGCTTTGTGGGTAAAGCTGGAGCCTTTATGGCAGATGCCGATTCAGGCGAGAGATGGCTCGCAAGCCGCCTCTTCAACCCGAGGCATCTGACCATAACCGTGCCTTTTCAACCCAGAGATGTTACTATAGACAGATGTGCCTGGGTTGAAAACACGCAGACACGGTCGCCTCCACGATCTCGACACCTCGGTGTGGAGATCGGGGAAAAACGGCAGACTCCTACGTGGAGGCTGAGCAGAGCGCGAGGGGAGAAAACGCTCGTCGAGCTTACTTTTTATAGTAGCTCGCTCATTATGCTCATGTGGCCAGTCGATGTTTAATCTGGCCACAGCTCTGCTCAAAACCTCCATGAGCTCCTCACTTGCAGGGGATTGAAGTGGCGAGTCCTCAATCCCTGCATCGACAGTGCAGATATCGACCTCCTCGGAGGACGATAGCTGCAATGCCGCGCCGCCCGGCGGAGAAACGCAGCGCTGGCTCCCGAACCCAGAGACGGCGCCGGATCTGGCGGGTGAAGGCTGAGATAGGGCGGGGCCCGCCTCAAACCCCTCCACCAGATCCATCTGCGAACCCCACGACATGAGCCGTCGCTGTGCCTCAGCAGCAGCGGGACCGCGCTGGAACGCAAGCCGGAGCGCCTCCTCAAGAGCGCCCGGCGGATCGCAGCACGCGAAGAGGCAGAGCCGCACACTGCTCGCAGCCGCCACCTCGAGTGCCGACTGCGCGTGCTGCTCTCCCAAACAAACAACACACATCGAGTGTGTGTCCCCACCCGTAATGAAACGTGAGCAGGGAGGCACACACCTAACGAAATGCTGTTCGCCGCCATATTTTTCTCTCAAAAAACAACAAAGTCTGAACTCAAACACAACACAGATTTGGACAGAATGAACACAGAGCGCTTGTTGAAGGCAACAGAAGCTAAAGGCGTGTGTTTGCCGGGGTGCTTTATAGTTTCCGGGTCTATGACGTCACCCGCCATGACGTACTCTCTCTCTATTGGATGGATGGCATACGTGCTTCACGACGCAATCACGCAGAGGCGTTCCCAAAGCGGTGACGCAGCTCGAGTTCCCTTGAAAGGGAACTAGGGTTACATACGTAACCGAGACGTATTACTTGATTAGAGGTATAAAAAATTATATAACCGGTATTTACATTATTATGTAATGATTAATATAGGTGTACAATTATATATTATGTACAGTTGTAAAGAAATATAAAAAAAAAAACACATGTAACATAAGACATATGTAACAATTGATAAGATTAATAATACTAATCAGGAGTTGCAAGGCTCCTATCTTCTTCCCTTTAAGGAAAAACAGGCACAAAATGGTTAAGAACAATAATTTACATTATTTATTTAAAACTATATAATCATAGTTTACTTCTATTGCAACAACATGTAAGGTAAACTAAAATAGTTAATTCACGAGTTTGTGTGCCCATATAATCTTAGTAAAAGTGGTAAACAGATTTGGCTTGCTGTCTGCTATAGAGGGGCTCGGAGAGGATATTCTACCCGAGCTCCGATTGCCCCCCTATAACAGGCAAAACATTTTCAAAAAGGGGAGGAGCCGGGGAGGAGGAGGGATGCTGCAAGAACTAACAATGGGAAGAGGTAGGCTGCTGGTTTTATACCTTGGTATTAATTGGAAGATTAGATGGGCGTACTTCCTCCCGAAATTACGTTTATTAACTTCACTTCACGAGTTTGTGTGCCCATATAATCTTAGTAAAAGTGGTAAACAGATTTGGCTTGCTGTCTGCTATAGAGGGGCTCGGAGAGGATATTCTACCCGAGCTCCGATTGCCCCCCAAAATATGAATGCAGAATTAGACAGCAAGCGAGAATTCTGTAATTTAAACTTAGAGGGGCTCGGAGAGGGTATTCTACCCGAGCTCCGATTGCCCCCCCAAAAAAACATGAATGGAGAATCAGACAGCAGCAAGAATTCTGTAATTTAACGGATTACTTCAGGAATTGCATGATTGTTGCAATAGTCTATAAGACCCCCCAAAATTGGAGAACAGAAGGAATGGAACTGTACTGCACTGCAGCAGCAGCAGTATTGGGGTAGGCAGGTCACTGCTGTGGCGGTTTTAAACAGATGAGGTGCTGCGGTGGCAGCATGGTCTGAGTGGGGCACTGCAGCGGCAGATCAAGCGAAGTACTACAGTGGCAGCATCAGCGGAGCACTGCGGCAGTAGTATCGAACTGGTGGAGCACTGTAGCGGCAGAATCGGGTAGAGCAGTGCGGCAGCAGCATCAAACTGGAGGAGCACTGCAGCAGCATCAAATTGGCGGAGTACTGCAGCATCAATTTGGGGGAGCACTGCAGCATCAAATTGCAGAGCAATGTATCATCAAATTGCAGAGCACTGCAGCAGCTGGAGCACTGTACCGGCAGCATCAAATTAGCGGAGCACTGCAGCATCAAATTGTGGAGCACTGCAGTGGCAGTATGAAATTGCGGAGCACTGCAGCGGCAGATTCAAATTGGAGGAGCAATGCAGCAGCAGTCTCAAATTTGCAGGGCACTGCAGCGGCAGTCTCAAGTTGTCAGGGCACTGCACCGACATTCTAAAATTGGGTGGGGCACTGCAGCGCAGTATCAAATGGTCCGGCCACTGCAGCGCAGTATCAAATGGTCCGACACTGCAGCGGCAGTATCAAATGGTCCGACACTGCAGCGGCAGTCTCAAATTGTCAGGGCACTGCAGCGGCAGTCTCAAATGGTCCGACACTGCAGCGGCAGTCTCAAATTGTCCGGGCACTGCAGCGGCAGTCTCAAATTGTCCGGCACTGCAGGGGCAGTCTCAAATTGACGGGCACTGCAGCGCAGTCTCAAATTGTCCAGCACTGCAGCGGCAGTCTCAAATTGTCCGACACTGCAGGGGCAGTCTCAAATTGACGGAGCACTGCAGCGCAGTCTCAAATTGTCAGGGCACTGCAGCGCAGTCTCAAATTGTCCGACACTGCAGGGGGAGTCTCAAATTGATGGGGCACTGCAGCGGCAGTCTCAAATTGTCAGGGCACTGCAGCGGCAGTCTCAAATTGGCAGGCACTGCAGCAGTCTCAAATTGTCAGGGCACTGCAGCGGCAGTCTCAAATTGGCAGGCACTGCAGCAGCAGTCTCAAATTGTCAGGGCACTGCAGCGGCAGTCTCTAATTGGCAGGCACTGCAGTGGCAGTCTCAAATTGTCAGGGCACTGCAGCGGCAGTCTCAAATTGTCAGGGCACTGCAGCGGCAGTCTCAAATTGGCAGGCACTGCAGCAGCAGTCTCAAATTGTCAGGGCACTGCAGCGGCAGTCTCTAATTGGCAGGCACTGCAGCGGCAGTCTCAAATTGTCAGGGCACTGCAGCGGCAGTCTCAAATTGTCAGGGCACTGCAGCGGCAGTCTCAAATTGGCTGGGCACTGCAGCGGCAGTCTCTAGGTGACAGGAAGGTTGGTCTCATCAATGAAAGGTGGGTCGAGCTTAGAGGAGATCTGAGCCTCCCTTTGTGCAAGGAAGAAGGAAAGAGATTGATATGGCTGGATGGGTGACGGGAGATTGAAGATATGAATGAAATGGTAATTTTATAATTGATCAGTTTTGCTACGTTTGATCAGGAAACGGAAGGTGTCCTTGTATAAAACTTGGAATGGATGGCTGGGTTGAATATAGAATTGGTTGTGAATTCAGGAACTCTGAGGAATCCAAAAGGCCAGGGTAAACATGGCATCTAGAGTTCTTGCTGTATCTGGGGGCATGTGACCGGAGTGGAGGAAGGTCAGACATTTAGCTAAAAGATCAATGGTTAGAGGCTGCCTGGAATCAGAATGAGTAGGGCTGGTTTTTGAATTCCTTTGATTAGGAGTGTGATCTGGGGTTTGTTGTGGCAGGACCTGGATGGCCGTAGATTAGTTGCAAGAATTGAATGCAACTGAGATAGACTTTGATGGTACTGGGTTGGATTGACTTGATCTGGTGGAGATATGAGATGAAGACATTGATAGGAGGGAAGGTTGAGGAAAACTTTTTCTAGGAGGAATGGAATTTGTAGATGGGTGGAGACGGATGGTGGATCCATAGCAAGGGCGTTGGAAAGAACTGGAAGAGCAGATGCAGTTGAGAGTGTATATGTTGGGAGCCGAGGAACTGTTGAGGAAGCAGTGGCTGGATGGAATAAGCTTGGAGAATAGATCGCTTGGGAGTCAACCCCATGCTTGGATCAGCTCCATTGGCGGCAGAAAGTGAAAGAGAGGGGGTGGCAGGACTGCTTATGGAGGCAGCCTCACACTTGGGTCTGTGCCGATAGCAGAGGAGAAATTAGTAAAAGGGAAAAGGAGGGGGTGGCAGGACCGTTTTGAGGCAGCCTCACACTTGGGTCTGTGCTGATAGCAGAGGATAAATTAGTAAAAAGGGAAAAGGAGGGGTGGCATGACCGCTATGGAGGCAGCCTCACACTTGGGTCTGTGCCGATAGCAGAGGAGAAATTAGTAAAAGGAAAAGGAGGGGTGGCATGACCGTTATGGAGGCAGCCTCACACTTGGGTCTGTGCCGATAGCAGAGGAGAAATTAGTAAAAGGAAAAGGAAGGGGTGGCATGACCGTTTGGAGGCAGCCTCACACTTGGGTCTGTGCCGATAGCAGAGGAGAAATTAGTAAAAAGGAAAAGGAAGGGGTGGCATGACCGCTTATGGAGGCAGCCTCACACTTGGGTCTGTGCCGATAGCAGAGGAGAAATTAGTTAGAGGGGGAAAAAGAGGGGGCATGACCGCTATGGAGGCAGCCTCACACTTGGGTCTTTGCCGATAGCAGAGGAGAAATTAGTTAGAGGGGGGAAAGGGGGGAGGGGGGGTAATAGTGGCATTTGCACGTAGCCTCAAATTTGTATTTAACGTTATTCCATGGCTAGATGGACTTAACTGGGGTTTAAAGACAGGAGGAACTGACATATACTCATATACATATACTGATATACTCACCTGTGGCAGGAGGAAAGGTAACAGTCACAGTTAGAGAGGCCGCAAAATGATCGCGGGCGACCGCGGAACTAATGTTTGCGGCGCGATGAGACGGCCGGCCGCATGATCGGGCGGACGAGGAACCTGTGGCGGCTGCGGCTGCCGGCTGGAACTGTAGCGGATGGAGGAAAACAGTGCGGATCGTAAAGATGCATGCGCTGAGGCTTGCGTGGTGCTTGGAGGACACTGGGTGTTTTGGTGAGAGCGCGAGCAGATTGTGAAGTTGCGCTTTTAAGTTCCTCCGGGAGAAATTGATACCCGCGTTGGATAACGCTTGCCTGAGCGCGTTGACGGTCCATTTCGACGGAGGGACTGAAGGGCTCGCTGCAGATGATGCTGATGATGATGAAGGACGAGATGAATCACGAGGATCTTTCCAAATTTTGGTTCGTGGAGCGAGGAGACCGGCGACCTGGACGATCAACAGGTGAAATGTGCAGTGAAGGAGAATCCAAACTGTTGGGAGAAGAGCGTGCAGGTGTTTCTGGCACGTTAAAAGTTCGTGCCTGAGGGAAACAATTCGATTTCCTGGAAGTCAGTCATGATGCGGTTTGGGCGGGTCAAATGCTACATGAACTAACAATGGGAAGAGGTAGGCTGCTGGTTTTATACCTTGGTATTAATTGGAAGATTAGATGGGCGTACTTCCTCCCGAAATTACGTTTATTAACTTCACTAATTATAATTATAAAAGTAAACTGTTTTCAGCAAGAAAAATGCATATAGGTAGGTAATGCAATTCAATAACATTAAGTTGACACAATGAAGGAAATACTGATCATTTTTACATTACCATTATTATTTTTCCTCGTCTTCCTCTGTTATCATGTAGAATAAAAGTGGTGGTAATGACGTGATCATAGTAGAGATGGGACTGTTCACTGTAGAGGAGAAATGAAGACACGTGTGTGTAAGAGAGAGAGTGAGAGAGAGAGACAGAGAGAGAGAGAGAGAGAGAGAGAGTGAGTGTGAGTGAGTGTCTGAGTGAGTGAGTGAGTGAGTGAGTGAGTGTCTGAGTGAGTGAGTGAGTGAGTGAGTGAGTGTCTGAGTGTCTGAGTGAGTGAGTGAGTGAGTGTGTGAGTGAGTGTCTGAGTGAGTGAGTGTCTGAGTGAGTGAGTGAGTGAGTGAGTGAGTGTCTGAGTGAGTGTGTGAGTGAGTGTGTGAGTGAGTGAGTGTCTGAGTGAGTGAGTGAGTGAGTGAGTGAGGGAGTGTCTGAGTGAGTGAGGGAGTGTCTGAGTGAGTGAGTGAGTGAGTGAGTGTCTGAGTGAGTGAGTGAGTGAGTGAGTGTCTGAGTGTCTGAGTGAGTGAGTGTGAGTGTGTGAGTGAGTGTCTGAGTGAGTGAGTGAGTGAGTGAGTGTCTGAGTGTCTGAGTGAGTGAGTGAGTGAGTGTGTGAGTGAGTGTCTGAGTGAGTGAGTGAGTGAGTGAGTGAGTGAGTGAGTGTCTGAGTGAGTGAGTGAGTGAGTGTCTGAGTGAGTGAGTGTCTGAGTGAGTGAGTGTCTGAGTGAGTGAGTGAGTGAGTGAGTGAGTGAGTGAGTGTCTGAGTGAGTGTCTGAGTGAGTGAGTGTCTGAGTGTGTGAGGGAGTGAGTGTGTGAGTAAGTGAGCGAGTGAGTGAGTGAGTGAGTGTCTGAGTGAGTGAGTGAGTGAGTGTCTGAGTGAGTGTGTGAGGGAGTGAGTGTGTGAGTGTGAGTGAGTGAGTGAGTGTGAGTGTCTGAGTGTCTGAGTGAGTGAGTGAGTGTGTGAGTGAGTGTCTGAGTGAGTAAGTGTCTGAGTGAGTGTGTGAGTGAGTAAGTGTCTGAGTGAGTGTGTGAGTGAGTGAGTGAGTGAGTGAGTGAGTGAGGAGTGAGTGAGTGAGTGTGTGAGGGAGTGTCTGAGTGAGTGTCTGAGTGAGTGAGTGAGTGAGTGTCTGAGTGAGTGAGTGAGTGTCTGAGTGTCTGAGTGAGTGAGTGTCTGAGTGAGTGAGTGTGTTTTTGTGTGTGTGTGTGTGTGTGTGTGTGTGTGTGAGTGAGTAAGTGTCTGTGTGAGTGAGTGAGTGAGTGAGTGAGTGAGTGAGTGAGTGAGTGAGTGAGTGAGTGAGTGAGTGAGTGAGTGAGTGTTTGAGTTAGAGTGTGAGTGTGAGTGTGTGTGTGTGAGAGAGAGAGAGAGAGAGAACGTGAGAGTGTGTGAGTGTGAGAGAGTGGGAGTGGTGGAAGTTTTATCTCTTAAAAGAACCACTGGGTTTGATAATGTAGAGAGCTGATGGAGAACGACTAAACAATCCATAGTAAATCCTGCAAGACAGAATGAAATATTAAAATTGTATTAAATGAAATAAACATGACAACCAATCAGAATCACAGCTTTATAACGCTTGACCACTTAAAATGGCAGACAACATAACCGAAGCATGTGCTTAAACTGAAAAGAACTTTATTGGTTGGTGTGGATGTTAAAATAGTTATCATCATTATAGTTATTGGTCTTGATGTGAACGAACTTAAGTGATCTGATGTGTCATGTGACATGTTAAACTAGCATTTCCAGACTCTTGCTTCTTAAACAGATGTGTTCAATAAAAATCAACATGGAAAAAAAAGGCAGACTATGAGGTGTGGGCAAATATCATCTAGCCTACTGTTGGAATGGAAGAGACATTCACAATTTCTAAAGGTTAATAAAGAATACATTTTAATGACTTAATATAAACTTTCTGATATAAATTGTCCAACTACTTACTATGGGCACACTCGGCACGAGAGTTGATGCGAAAGCCAATGACAGCAGCAGGAATAAAAGCTATAGAATTTTGTACAAGTTTGCTTGTCCAATATCTTATGAATTCGCTGACATGGTAAATTGTATGAATTATGGGCTTTCACACAGAAAGCGTGTTTGCTTTGAAAAACCTGAGATACGGGCAGTGGAATAGGGGGGGACCACAAGGAGAATTTGAACTGACTTTAACTTGAGCACCTTTTTTTTAGAACATTGTGTCCTGCTTGAGACGTTGCAAAAGACGCAAGGCGTGAGCACACCGGTTAAACACATCAGTCTAGTGCGTGTTTACATATAGAAAAAAAATGGACAAGTAGCACACTGGAATGGAAAAACTCGATCTGTGTGAACTACTACTACAACATGAACATGACACTTTATTACAGGGTTCCTCAAACTCGGTCACGGAGGGCCACTGTCCTGCAGAGTTTAGCACCAACCCTAATCAAACACACCTGAGCAAGCTAATCAAAGTATTCAGGATCACTAGAAAATCACAGGAAGTTGTGTTTGATTAGGGTTGGTGCTAAACTCTGCAGGACAGTGGCCCTCCAGGACCCAGTTTGAGGAAACCTGCCTTATTAGGTTCTTACTGATGAGGCAGTGTGATATTTAAAGTTTAAGAAATATCCAATGCTGTGCAAAATGTAACTGCTGTAATGTTCAATCAAGGATTAAGACCAACACAGACATACCCCAGGAAATGTTTGCAGTTGCAGCTTTTTGTCTTGTTCATAAATGCACAAGATGGCCAAATTCATCCTTCTCCACGGACAAGACAGATTTAACAAGCCCTTGACATCACTTCCTTTTCAGCTGAAACAAAGAAAAACAAAGATATATTTTTATATATATGTATACACACACACACACACACACACACACACACACACACACACACACACACACACACATGTTGTGTTTCCATGTTTTGTGGGGACATTCCATAGGCGTAATGCATTTTATACTGTACAAACCATATTTTCTATCCCCCTACACTGCCCCTGCCCCTAAACCTACCCATCACAGGAGACATGCTGCATTTTTACATTTTCAAAAAACATCACTTAGTGTGATTTATAAGATGTTTTCCTCATGGGGACCAAAAAAATGTCCCCACAAGGACAAAAATTTGGATATTGCCATCTTTGTGGGGACATTTTGTCCCCATAACGTAGGGATTACCAGTCCACACACACACACACACACACACACACACACACACACACACACACACACACACACACACACACACACACACACACACACACATGTTGAGACAGTGTGTTAAACATGATCTGTGACCAATATAAATGAGAGGAAGGACTTTAAGGAAAGTTAATAACACATAAAATAATAAAGATACATTCCTTAAAGCAAATCTGTTACAGTGAAATGTGTTCAACATTACCTGTGAAGGGTTGTACCTTTGAAGGACTTGTTCAGCCTCCATGGCAGCTTCTTCGGGATCAGCATTGGGAGCTTTGAGTTCAAGTTCCCTGTTAATTACAAGCAGCTTTCTGACATAAATGGTCAAAATTTAGTTTTGAGTTTTAAAAAATATGCCAAGATGAATAAGAGAAAGAAAGAGCAAAAACATGTGAATATGAATTACAGATTACAGTTCAGAAAAAAACAGACAGTAAGTGAGCTTTTGTGAGAGATGGCTTCTTAAAAGAGCTGTTGGATTTAAAGTTGTTGTGGGAGATGGAGATGGAGGAGTAGGTGATCTGAAAGAACTGCAAGACAGAAAAAATATTAAATTACAATGACATAAATATTGAAATACAAAAGAGCATTAAAGGCATGGCAAGTGTTGTAGTCATTGTCATAAAACTATGGTAAGGTGTTGTTAGTGTTACTATGCTTTTACTACAACTACCACATTAAAACTATGGTTACTGTGGTAAAACCATGGAAAGAGGTGTTTAATGTGCTTTAACAACAAGTACCACAGTAAAACTATGGTTACTGTGGTAAAAGCATGGTAAGTGTTGTGGTTACTGTGCTTTAACAACAAATACCACAGTAAAACTATGGTTAATGAGGTAAAACAATTGTAAGTGTTGTGTTACCATGCTTTATAATAGCTAGTACACAGTGTACAGCTAGTACAAGCATTGTATAAATGGTTTCTGTGTTTTAACTACAAATACCACAGTATAGCCACAGTGCTAAAAGCATGATGCTTTGTAACTATTAATCAAATACAAATACCACAACAAAACTACAGCTAGTGTGGTTAAAAAAAAAAAGGTAAGCTTTGTGGTCACTGGGCTTTTAATAACAGGATTGAGCTACAGTTACCATGGTAAAATCGCATTGTTCAGTGACATTCGCAAATTATTTGTAAACGTCAAACTGCACTTAAACATGAATTGCAGACAATCAGAAAGATAACTTACATAGAACATAAAATAAAACCCACCTGGATTATGAGGGTCAGGGTCACTCCTTCTTCTCATTGCATTGTGTTGCCCCCTTGGACAATGAACACGACAGTCTTTTCTTTTCTGTAGATTTATTTGCCCCGGTTGTTTTTTTCTCTTTTGTTTTCTGCGACAGATTTTCTTGGGGCTCAAAGCATTAACATGAACAACAACATGCGTTAACGCTTCGGTTACTAATGTAAATTCCCGCCACAAGGGGCAACAGAATTTGCATAGCCAAGGGTACATAACTCCCTGTCTCGCCAGGTTAGTCAGGTTAATCGACTGAAGCGACTCCTGAGAAAGCGAAGCACGGCAAGCAAATGCAATACTCGTTCCCTCTTCTCAGGGAACCGAGGTTACGTTAGTAACCGGCGCCCTTCGAGAGTACTCAGACATGCTTGCTAACGCTACGGGGAACCAATGCAAAATGCCGTGCTTGCTTAGCGGCTCTGAAGCCCGGAGACACCATACCCAAGCCGACCTAAGTGGACGGCTTGGGTATGGTGTCTCTTGGGGTATAAGCCGACTCAGGTCTGGCTTATATATTGGGACTTCATGATACCATGTTACGGTCCACTTAGGTCGGCTTGGGTATGGTGTCTCCGGGCTTCAGAGCCGTTAAGCAAGCTATCTATATATGAGTAGACCAGACGTAGTCAGGCCATGAATAGTGAATGACCAGATAACTGAGTCATATAAGGAGTGCTTATGACTTATACAAATACTTTACCCAGGCCAGAATATCGAGCCTTAATGGGTCAGATGTATTTACACAGCAAGAAGCCCAGCCTGTAGGGCAGGAACCTCTAAATTATAAAACCTGATAAAAGTGGACGGTGAGGCCCAGCCTGCCGCCGCACAGATATCATTCAGAGAAATGCCAGTAGACCAAGCCCACGAAGAGGCCATGCCTCTAGTCGAATGGGCTTTGACGCCTATAGGGCAGCTGAGATTTTTAGACTCATAAGCCAGTGAGATAGCATCCACTATCCAACGTGACAAGGTCTGCTTTGAAACCGCGTGGTGCGCCGCCAAAGCACACAAAGAGCTGTTCAGTGTGCCTGAAAACAGCAGAACGCTCTATGTAAATTCTCAGCGCTCTGACAGGACAGAGCAAATTAGCATCCTCTTCATCTAACGATGATGAAAGTGCTGAAAGTGAAATGACCTGTGCTCTGAACGGAGTTGAAAGCACTTTAGGTATGTATCCATGCCTTGGTTTGAGGACGACTTTAGAATCGTTTGGCCCAAATTCCAGACAAGAGGCACTCACAGAGAGCGCGTGCAGATCACCCACCCGCTTAACTGATGCGATCGCCAGCAGAAAAGCGGTCTTTAGTGACAGGAGCTTTAAGCTCACCGAATGCAAAGGCTCGAATGTAGAACCTTTCATGGCATCCAGGACCGTAGACAAGTCCCATATCGGAACTGAAGGGGGGCGAGGTGGGTGAAGCCTTCTAGCCCCTTTAAGGAAGCGCACGATAAGATCGTTCTTTCCCAGTGACAGTCCGTTCACTTGAATGTGGTGCGCTGCTATAGCGGCCACATAAACTTTGAGCGTGGAGGGGGAACGACCTCTGACACTTCACAATTGTGTGGGGTCAGGATCCGTGTTTTACACCAGTCTGAAAAGACTGCCCATTTGCCTGAATAGAGCCGCCTGGTCGCAGGGGCTCTAGCTTCAGCAATAGTGTTTAATACATTTTCAGAGAGGTTCTCATGTACCCGTTGATGGGCCAGACATGAAGCGCCCATAGATCGGGACGGGGATGCCAGATCTGCCGTTTCGCCTGCATGAGGAGGTCTCTCCTCAGCGAAATCGGCCACGGAGCAGTATCTGACATCTGGCTTAGCAGTGAGAACCATGGTTGATTTCTCCAAAGCGGGGCTATTAAAAGCACAGCGCAGTTGCTCTCCCTGATCCTCTCTATAACCTGAGGTAACATTGAGACTGGGGAAAAGCATAAAGAGGAAGGTTGGGCCATTCGTGGGCCAACGCATCCTTGTGCTTGGAGAAATATGTTAGGCATTGAGCATTGTCTTGTGAGGCGAAAAGATCCACTTTTGCCTCTCCAAACCTGCCCCAAATTGTCTGAATTGTGTGTGGGTGAAGAGACCACTCTGCTGGGGACACTTTGTCCCTGGACAGCATGTCCGGACCCAAATTCAGAATGCCTGGCACATGAGTCGCCCTCAGCGAACTCAGGTTGCGCTCTGCCCATATTAGGAGTTTTTCCGCCATTGCGTGCAGATTGAGAGATCTTAGACCGCCCTGGCGATTTATATAAGCTACCACCGACCTGCTGTTCGTTCGGACTAGGACGTGGTGGTGCTTTATGTACGGAAGGAAAGCTCTTAGCGATAACGTGATCGCTTTCATCTCTAGACAGTTTATGTGAAGGCTCTTTTCCAAGTCTGACCAGAGACCGGATACTGGCCTGCCCCCGTGAAGGGCTCCCCAACCTAGGTTGGATGCATCTGTCGAGATAATCTTCCACTTCGTAACAGTGCCCAAGCTCACTCCCGTCTGATACCAGACAGGATTTTTCCAAGGAGCCAGAGCCAAAACACAGCTGTGATCTACCTTGATTCGTAATCGGCCCGAGAGCCATGCGTGAGCTGGAACGCGGCAATTCAGCCAGCGCTGTAATGGGCGCATGTGTAACAGACCAAGTTTGAGCCAGTTATGAGCCAGTCGTCGAGATAGTTGAGAATTCTCATTCCCCGAAGCCTCAGCGGGGTTAGCGCCACTTCCATGCACTTCGTAAACGTGCGGGGAGCCAGAGATAGACCAAAGGGTAGCACCCTGTATTGGTATACTTTCCCCTCGAAGGCGAATCTCAAGAATGGCCTGTGATGAGGGGCTATCTGTATGTGGAAATAGGCATCCTCTAGATCCACAGTGAAAACCAATCTCCCGGGCGAACGTGCGCGAGGATTTGTTTTGTTCTCAACATTCTGAACGGGCGCTTCATAAGGGCTTTGTTCAGATGTCTGAGGTCTAGGATGGGTCTGAGACCACCGTCCTTTTTTGGTACAAGGAAGTAGCGACTGTAAAAGCCCGACTCGCTCTGTGAGGGGTGCACGGCTTCCACCGCCCCTTTTATTAACAGTTTTGATATCTCGTTTCAAAGCACGTGACTTGTGTCGCTTCTCACCGTTGTCTCTTCCACGGTGCGAAAGCGCGGTGGTCTGCGAGCAAACTGTAGCGAGTAACCTTGTTTTATTATGTTCAACACCCATTTTGAAATGCCGGGGATGGCCTGCCAGGCCTCGGCCTTCGGCCAGGGGCTGAATTAATTTGTGGTCGAGTCGCTGAGTAACAGGGACTCGGTGGCCCGATAATGTTGCGTTAGAGTGGCACTTATGAGGGAATTGTTTTCCGCCGCCTGAGTACAGGGGGCTGGGGGACATAGAATATAGGTGCTTGTGTACAGGCGAGCGCGTTTGAGCACGGGCTCGTTGTCTGTGAGGATAGTGTTTCCAGCCACCTGAGTGGAGGGAGCTGGGGAACATGGGGGAGTGATGGAGTGTAGGGGTACATGCTTTATTGCTGGCACACTGCCTACAGAGAAAAAAGTCTTTTCGTGACCCATGTGGGTCGCCGTAAAAACGGCGTTCGTGTACAGGCGAGCGCGTTTGCTTGCGGGCTCGTTGACTGTGTATGTGATGTTCCCAGCCACCTGATTGAAGGGAGCTAGGGAACGTTTTGGAAGAGAGCGAGGTGGTAAACCGGCCGAAGCAGGTATTATCCAACCTCTCTTCGTGCCTCTGGCTAGGACGGCTTCGGCGGCTCAGGTTTCGACACATTGCTGGGTCGGGGACCTCGACGCTCGGAGGTTTGCTGCGGCTCAGAGCGGCAGCGCTGTCCGGCTTGAAGCCCGAGGCTGTTGAGCTGGCTGCGCCGCCTGGTGGGCTGGGCTGGTACAGCTTTAGCGTGGCGGCTAGTAGAGGAGCTGGAACGCTGGGCAGGAAATGTCGCATTGCCTGTGAAGCCTTTTGTGCCTCAGTGAAGCGCCGTGAATCCAACCACGGAGGGACGAATAGTCCTGAAGGCGACATGGGCGCGTCCAGGAAAGCAGTCTTGTCCGAGTCTTTCATCTCGGTTAGGTTAAGCCACAAATGGCGCTCCAATACCGTCAAGTTGGCCATACATCTGCCGATCGCCTGGGCGTTGGCCTTGGTGGCACGCAGGGCCAAGTCAGTGGCGCCGCCAGATCCTCAGAGCCTCGTTATCCGGGACAGACTCATCCAAGGAACGGAGGAGTTTGGCCTGGAAGACTTGAAGCACCGCCATAGAGTGAAGCGCTGGGCGCCTGGCCGGGCGGAGGCGTATGCTCGACCGGCGAGGTTGGAAATAGTGCGGCAGGCTTTGGAAGGGTGCACAGCCTTAGACTGCCATCCTCTGGCGGAGGGCGGGCAAAGGTGAGCGGCGACGGCTTCCTCGAGGGGAGGAAGGGCTTGGTATCCTCTTTTCTGAGCGCCATCGACCACCGAGAGCGCTGAAGAAAGGAGGATTTGGCGCGAGAAGAAAATGGCGCCTTCCACGACTTGGTTAGTTCCTCGTGGACTTCCGGGAAGAAGGGAGGGGGTTTATGAGCGGTTGGTTGGCGACGGTTCTCGAAAAACCACTCGTCAAGTCTGCTTCTCGTGGGCTCCTCGGGTTGAGACCAGTCAATGCCGCGGTCGTCCACGCCCTTGGTGAGCAGGCGTATGAGCTCAGCGCCACCGAGGTTTTGGCGCGCTGGCAGTCTGCGCGAAGTGGCGTGCTTCGAGATGGTATCCGACCACCCGCTGGATGCAGCAAGAGAAAGACTGTCATCCTCCTCCTCCGGTCCGCGGAAACAGCAGCCGCCAAACGAGGGGAGCTGTGCTGTTCCTCGACGAAAATGACAGGTGATGGCGAGGCACGAGGGGAAATGACCGGCGTGTGCTCGCCAGAACGCTCCGGGGGCCTCTGGTCGCGACATTTTTTTTTTTTCGTGGCTCGAGAGGCTGAGAGCAAGGGACGGATTCGGTCGAAACTGGCGAGCCGAGCCCAAGGGTCTGCAGCGCAAGTTCGTTGCACTCCGGGCAGCCGCCCTGGTTGAGTGCAGCCTGCGCGTGGTCTCGTCCGAGACATGAAGCGCAGATGATGTGTCGATCTTAGTCCGCAATAAAGCTTCTGCACGTGGCGCAAGAACGAGACATAGTAAATGGTAAAAAGGATATATGCCGGATGGCGCAGCTGGAAGGCAGGCTGAAGGCGGAGAATCCGACGTCCTCAGGCTGCAGAGTTCCGCTGGGTGCGTGTCGACGGCAGGCTTCGATCCAGAGCTCAGCGAGGTGAGTCGCTGAAGAAGAATTAATCTGACTAACCTGGCTAGACAGGGAGTTATGTACCCTTGGCTATGCAAATTCTGTTGCCCCTTGTGGTGGGAATTTAGAGGGACCCGATTGGTCCGTCCCGCCCAGCGGTCTCGCCATAGGTTGCTGCAGTTGCAGCGGCACAGCCAATCAGCACGCAGCAGCTTCCTGCTGAGAGCTGTGCAGCTGCACTGCGTGTTATATGGTAATTTTTAGGATAAAAATTTTGCTTCAATATCTCGAGGAAAGGAATTCCCCCGTAGCGTTAGCAATCGCAATACGAGAGTACTCTCGAAAGGGAACTGCACTTCTTCTCTATATATTTTCACACTACACTTTTCTTCCAAACAGCGCCCCCAACAGTATACTGTTTTATTAGATTTTCTATTTAACAGTACATTACATTAGTGTAAATTATCTAAAATAAACCGAAACACATTAAACAAATTAAATAATTATTTGAGGTCATTACACCCTCCCCCACTAAAAAAAATAAAATGTTACCAAACATTTTTTCTTTACTATCTCTGGGTATTTAACTGTAAGTTCTCATAACAGTGTAATACACATGCTTTCCCACAGCTTAGCAATACAAATCAATCTCTTCTACTTCTATACAACTGTGACATTACTACAATCATCTAAACTTTAGACTTGATGTGTGTTGAGAGGTGTCTTGTCTTTAGGCTCGCTGGTGGGCCCCCCAGAACATCCTGTAATGACAAAACCACATACACCTCCACAATGTATTTAAACATTTTAAATGTCACTTTGGCAATGCCTTAATCACTAAATGTTTCATCCAGCCTTTCATATATACCTTAAGCTGGCCAAACCTACTAATCTGCTGCCTAGCATTATTATGACTGTAGCCTTACAATACCCTTAGCTGTTTATAACTCTTAACCAACCCCAAAAAAACTATTTGGAATTTTCTATTTTAAACCATACTGGTCTTAGTATGAAGGATACTGAATCAGCTGCAATCCACTGGTCGAAGTGTGGGTTCACCCAGGGTGTCATACGTGTATAGATTTCTGGGTCGCCTGATTCTGGCAGTTCTCCTTAAAGGTTCTGATGTCAAGTCACCCTCTTCACACTCAACTTCTCCTCTGGATTTTTCCTCCAGCTCTCCCTCAGGATCTCCCAACACTTCTTCTTCGGACTCCTCGGAGTCAGGTAGGTTTACAGATTCATACATGTTTCTTTCGATTTCAGGTTCCTTCTCAGGTTTCCTGTTTCTCTCCTCTCTTCTTGGGTGAAATTCTGCTGCATATGGATCCAGATCTGTTCCTGATCTCTGTATGGGAACCCACACGTCAACCTCCTCGTCGCTGGAACTGTCAGTGCTGTGATGGTGAGTATTTCGTTGTGGTTGTACTTCCTGTCTTGACCTGTTCCTCGTACATCCTTTTCCCTCCAGACGAACATCGGCTTCCCTCCGCTTATCAACCAGGACAAGGTAATAAAAGGTTCCGGTGAAGCACCCTTTTCTTCCCAGTCCCATCCATGGTTTCTACTACATAGACTGGACCATTCCCTCCTCTCCTTTCTTTCACCACATATGTTTTCTTTTCCCAGTACGCTCGCAGTTTTCCTGGACCACCTCTTTCTGACAGGTTCCTTACCAACACATGATCACCTGGCTCCAAGACAGAACTCCATGCCTCCTGGTTGTAATTCCTCTGCCCCTTTGCAGCAGCTTTCTTCATGTTCTTTGTCGCAATCTCATATGCTTCTTGCATAGACATTTTCCATTTCTCAGCATAGTCGGCATGAGACTGAGCGTTCTTGACTTGCTTTGTGGGGAGTACCAGATCGATGGGAAGAACCGGTTCGCGACCAAAGAGGAGAAAAAACTGAGAAAATCCTGTTGACTCGTGCACTGTAGAATTATAGGCATGGACAACCTTGTTGAGATGGTCTGCCCAATTCGACTTCTCTGTCTCCTCTAGGGTCCTCAACATACCCAACAGTGTCCTATTGAACCTTTCTGCCAGGTTAGCTTGGGGGTGGTACGGGGTTGTACGTGAATGCCAAATCTCACAGTAACTCTGTAGCTTTTGGAAGAGACTGTTCTCGAACTCCCTCCCCTGGTCATGGTGGATCTTTGCAGGAAAACCAAAACGCATGATAAAATATTCAAAGATCTTCCGGGCTGCTGTCTTTCCAGACTTGTTTCTGGTGGCGTATGCCTGGGCAAACTTTGAAAAATGGTCTATGACCACGAGGATATACTCTGCTCACCCTCTACTTTTCTCCAGGTGAAGGTAATCAATCGAGATAATTTCAAATGGGGCTGTTGTCTCAATGCTCTGGATTGGGGTTCTGGTGATCCGGTTTGGTTTCTTCTGTCTCAGGCATCGACACACTCTTGTGACATAATGCTCTATCTCTTCTCTCATTCTCGGCCAGAAGAAACGTGCACAAGCTGCTGCCACCATCCGATCAGCACCAAGGTGAGCCATATCTTCATGCAAGTGTTTATATATCATGCTTTTCAAGTTTTATAGGACAACTAACTGAGTTCTGGTCATTATTCTTCTTTGAAGGATACCTTCCTCATCAATCTGCAGGTGATGCCATTCTCGTAGGAGTCGTCTCACAGCTTCCGGTTCCTTCAATTTATCCTTGTGTATGAGATAGATCTGTTTCTGTTTCAGATCAAGTACTCGGCTGATAATTGGATCAGTCAGTTGGGCGTTCCTGATATCCTGAGGGTCTAGCCATCGACTGGTCTCTGCTCCACCTGTCAGCTCCTCAGGTAAGACATCTATGTTACAGGTGATTGCAGATATCCAGTCCAGTTCTCCAAGTCGTTGTGCTTTGAGGGCTTCCCCGATTGATCCCAGAACTTCCGGCTCACATTCCTGAGTACATTCACTAACTGTGACTTCAATGGGCACTGGTCTCCGTGACAAGAAGTCTGCATCACGATTTGCTGTTCCTGGTCTATACTTCAAATTGAAACGGTAGTCTGCCAGCTCAGAGACCCACCGTTGCCCCGCTGCATTCAGCTTTGCTGTTTTCATGACATTTGTCAACGTGTTATTATCACTGTAGACAGTGAAATGTGGTGCATGAAACAAGTAGTCACGGAAACGCTCTGTGATCGCCCATTTGAGCCCCAGGAATTCCAACTTCCCAGAGTGCAGCCTGTAGTTCCTTTCGGCAGAAGTGAGCGTCCGAGACCCATAACCTACTACTCGGAGTTTGCCTCCCTGCCGTTGGTACAATACGGCTCCTAGCCCTTCTTCTGACACATCAACATGAAGGACGAATGGCTTTTCAAAATCTGGGTATGCCATGATGGGTGGACTTGACAACTCCGCAATCAACTTCTCCAGCGCTTCCTGATGTCTCCCTGTCCACTCCACTGGCTGTGATCGAGGTGCTTTTGAGGAAGCGTTGCCTTTCTTTCCTGACCCTTTTGTCTTGCACATACCAGGTTTTGTCAACAGTTCATACAGAGGTTTGGCTATTCTGGCAAAGTCAGCGATATATGATCTGTAGTAACCTAGGAAGCCCATGAGCTTCCTCACCTCGCGAACAGCGCTGGGTGTTTCACTCTTTAATGCGTGTACAGCCTCTATTTCTTTGGGGTTCATACTATAACCATGTTCAGAGATGATTCGACCCACATAGCAGACTTCCCGCTTGAAAAAGTTGCATTTCATCGGCCTTAGCTTGATACCACACTGCTCCTGTCGCTGTAACGCTGTAGTCCTCTAGGTGCTGGTCGAAGTCCTTGCTGAAGACTAACACGTCGTCAAGGTAAGGAACACAGATATCATCTCTTAACTCTCCTAGACACTCTTCTATGTACCTCTGGAAGGCGGCGGGTGCATTCGTGAGGCCAAAAGGTATCCGTACCCACTCATAGAGCCCCCAGGGTGTTATGAACGCCGTGCATGCCCTACTGTCTTCACTCATGAAGCCCTGATGATAGGCTTTACCCTGGTCCAGCACTGTGAACCAGGTGTTCCCCCTTAGATTCTCTAGGATCTCTTGAATTCGTGGGATGGGATGCCGGTCAGGGTGTGTCTTCTCGTTGAGCTGCCGGTAGTCCACACATAGACGCAAGCTCCCATCCTTCTTTCTCACACACACAACTGGCGAGGAATAGGAGGATCTCGATTTTTGGATCCACCCCTGGCTCAGCAAGTTCTGTATGTGAGTCTTCACCTCTTGATACAGGGGTCGTGGGATAGCATTGTACGTCTTTTGGACAGGGATTCGGTCTTTTAAACGAATGTCCATTCTAAGGTCCTGAATACATCCAGTATCCCAGTCATCCTTAGCGAACACAGCACTATTCTCTTTCAATAGTTGTCTCACACGTTCCTGTTGTTCCTCAGGTAAGTGACTGAGGTCCACCGGGGGGTCCCATTCTTCCCTTTCCTGAACCCTGAGCTGGATCTCTGGAGGTAAGTCGTTGTCACGTTGTGATGGCTGGAGTTGAGATTCAATAGGAAGCGGCGGTTTCACTTCCAACTGATGGATGGCATCCACTGCATGCAGCCACCCCAGGACTGTCCGTGCATTAAGGGTCACCTCCTCATCCGTGGTATTTTCCACCATCACTGTGATGTTTTCATTATCCTTTAAAGACATTTTAATGAGCTGTTTGTTCACCCGTATCCCTACAGGCCAGGGTACTTCTGGATTGGGCTCCAGCATCACATGTGTTCCCAAAGGAACCGTCTTATTCATTTTGCCACAACTGACGTTCACTCTCGCGCACTTTGGAAGAATGACAGATTTCCGTCCCAGTCTGGCTATATGACAACTGCTGCTGTTTTTGCGTTTCTTCAGGAGTGAGAGAACGGCTTTTGCTTTCCTAGGGCTAACTTCCAGAGATGAACTCAGTGTGTTCACAAGGAAACTTGAAGGAATCTGCTGGGCTGCATTAGCTTGGACCAATTCCTCAATCACATTGAAGCCGATAATTGGTTTTTCCAATTCACTGGATGCAATGAGAATTGGTGCCAGCAGGTGTTTGTCCCTTCCTTCCATCTCAGTGTTTCCAGACAGACAAAACTCCACTTCCATCCAGCCTTCATATGGGATGGTCGTCCCATTCGCCCTCCTCAAGCAGCTCCCTCACTGGTCTCACCTCTGCGTCAGGAAGATGTCTTTTCTTCCACTCCGAGCCCACAATTGAAACTTGTGACCCTGTGTCCCAGAGAACTGATGTATTAACACCTCCTAGAGAACATTGCACCAGACATCTGCGTCCCACCAAACTGGCAGTCTTCTCTTGTTTGTTTGACCATGGCCCTTCCAGTAAGCACGCTCTCGGCAAGCTTTCCATAATGTCTGAGGTAATTTCAATCTTGCTTGATGTCACATTGGGCACAGTTCGTTTCCGACAGCCCGCTGCCCAGTGCTCACTACTGCCACAGTTGTAGCAGTGTTTGCATCTCCCTTCTGGGTTGGACTGCTCACACTGGGTACAACGTCTGATGTTCACTCGAGCAGGTGGAAATTGATTACGAGTGTATCTTTGGCTACTGTTTCTGACAGTTTGAGATCTTGATGTTTGAGCAAGGCTCGCCACTTGTGAAGAAAGGTTCTGGATTGCTTCACATATCACTTTGTCCCGTGCGTCCAGCTTTTCCATTAGGTTGTTAGGCTTTGGAGTTTTCCCTTTCTTCATACTGACACCTCTATCTTGTCCAAAATGTGCCTGTTCCTCCTCACTTACTGTGGTCACCTTGGCGATTTCTTTGGGTTCTTGAACTGCACGTGTGAGTGTGTGATATAATTCTGTTGCATCTTTTTCAATAAAATGTGCTCTGAGAATTTGTTTAAGGGCAGGCAAGGTTAGGTCTGTTCTACTCTCCAGGTAACTTCTCAAGCTAACGCCTGAAATGATGGCTTGAATGACTGCCTCAACAATTTCTCCTCATCATAACCTCTTTTGCATGCCCTGTGGATCTGTATGTCCAGACTAGAAAAGTTTAGTTTGTCTCTCTGGCCAAGTTCACCAATTTGTCCGATTATTTTTAGTTCTTTTTGTAGACTGGATGCATTAGTGTGACATTTTCTCTTGAAACAGAAGAATTTTGCATTTTTTGTCTGTTTGGGCGCTTTGTGATTCTGTTGCAGCAACTATTACAAATTTTTCCTGTGCAATTCCCCTGAAGCCCACAGGGTGGCACTCTGGGTCAACTTTTCGCTGCCCCTCGTTGCTTGTTTCACGCTCTGCACTGAGAGCTATCGGATGAGCTATCGGTTTCCTCTTCGTCATAATTTCTCAAGCTGTCAATTTTTTCCTTAGTATCTAACAATATAGATAGTCCTTCATCTTCGAGTAAAACAACATCATCCCCCTCTAAATGCTGCAGAATGCATCGTCTCAGCGCACGAGGCGTGTGTCTCACTTTCCCCCACATTTAGCTCGAGAGTTTCACACAAACTTCTCAGTTGCGAAGCAGATAACTCGAGTAATTTACTCTCTATTTCATCCAGTGTCGCTTCCCACACAGGCAACATGGCCACTTACTGAACAGACTCATGTAACTCACGTTTGCAGTGATTTTTTCCCTCGTCGCTTCACAGACCTCTCTCTCCGTGACTCGCGGCTCGTTTTTATCCAGCTCGCGCTGCACTCGCATCACGTTTCCTCACTCACTCGCTGCTCTGTTGCCCGCACCGCACTTGCTGTTTTCTTCCTCCCAAAATCCGTCACAACCGAGCAGAAACACCAGTTTTATGTTGCCCCCTTGGACAATGAACACGACAATCTTTTCTTTTCTGTAGATTTATTTGCCCCGGTTGTTTTTTTCTCTTTTGTTTTCTGCGACAGATTTTCTTGGGGCTCAAAGCATTAACATGAACAACAACATGCGTTAACTGCCCTTCTTCTCTATATATTTTCACGCTACACTTTTCTTCCAAACAGCGCCCCCAACAGTATACTGTTTTATTAGATTTTCTATATAACAGTACATTACATTAGTGTAAATTATCTAAAATAAACCGAAACACATTAAACAAATTAAATAATTATTTGAGGTCATTACAATTGTTTATTGAAAACCGTGGTCAAAGTTCATTTGATGACGACACACCCGACAAAAGAAACTGTCGTTATGTATTAGACCGCTAGAGGGCGCTCAATTTCAAAACCTGAATATAGGTCGTAATATGCTGCATGCACAAATGACCTATGGTGTCGTTTTTCGGAGGAGGATAGGCTGAAATAATCCATCTGCCTTCATCGGAAGACTTCACTCCTAGTATGTGCCCTTTAAACTTGTGCAACAAAATGGAAACCCCAGCAGAGTGATTAGAGCCATGGATACAGTAAATTTTATTTCCCCACTGATTTTTCCAAAATTTTACATCCATTTCACACAAATGTGTTTCTTGAAGAAGAATTATATCCGACTCGCTGCTTTTACAAAATAAAAAAACAGCTTTTCGTTTTACTGCATCATGTAAACCCCTAACATTTAAGGATACAACAAAAAAAGGAATTAAACTTAAAGTCCATTAAACAAAGAAAACAGATCTAGTACCTCTTATATCTGAACAAACGCTAACCAAATCTATTTTTGAAATAGGAACAATATATAGCAAGGATAATTCACAAACGTTAAATTTGAGGAAAATTCTCTTCACCACCCTGCTCGTCACGAAACATTTATTAGCAACCAAAAGGGGAGAAAATGTCATTGTAGCGAGCCGGTTATGTTGGCCATATTACAAAATTTGCGATTCAACGAGAGGAGGAACATTTTTTTTTTCACAACATTCGTTGCACATGGAAAGGAGCAAAAAGTAAGAGTCAATTATAAAAACGTGAGTATAATGTGGGTTACTTAGGCCTATACGTAAAACGAAGAAGAAATAAACAGCATAGTTCTTTATATATTCAGTATATTTCTTTAAAGGAATATAGGCCTACCGCAGTAGTTGAATCTTTTCCCGTCGATTAAGGCAAACGAACCACGAAAAGATGCTTTCTTTCCCTCTTCTCTGGCTTTCTTAACAAGGGGCCAAAGTTTTTCTCTGGCAGCCCTATCTTCTGGTGAAAGGGCTTCCGTGAGTCACAACTTGTTCTCGATGAGAAATTTGCATCCTCTGGCAGCCTGCCAAACGACATCACGAAAACGACGCAGAGCAAAAAGAATGATGATGGATCTGTGGGAACCATCCTTTCTTCTCTGGCCAAGACGATGTGCAATGTCGACTGCATCCTCAAGGTTGTCGCTGATACCAGGAACTACGTTGCTAAGGACCTCGATAGCAGCTTTCCGGCATCCTCGCCATCCTTCTCTCTCACGCCATGTAGCTTTAATGTCCATCTCCAAGTGTAACGCTTACATTCACCCACCTCTTCCTTCAGGGTTTTATTCACCCTTTGTAGCACCTGAATCTCCGTCGTTACAACCATCAGAGACTCCTTGTGCTATGCTACCTCGGTAACAAGTTGAGTAACAGTTGACGACAAACTCTCAATCTGCTTAGCTGATCCAGTCGTTGATTCAATTGCCGAGATTTTCTTGTCGATTTTCAGAAGCATCTTGACGTATTTGTCAGAAAGCTCACTAATGGCCTTCAGGATTTCCGCTGAAGAGTCACTTTCCATGTGCTCACGCTTTGTTTTCTTTGGCAGGGGTTTTAAGGGAGTTTCAGGCAGGGGAGTTGCAAGGAGATCACTCAAATCTGGGCGTGAATCGAACCAGTTATGATCCTCAATATTCTCAGACGAAATCAATTCCACAGAGGAAACGGTGTTATCATTTCCATCAGCATTTAGAACAGGTTCCATAGTTGAACTAGTCGCATTTGCTGTTTTCACGTTGAAAGTTTGTCTACTTTTCCTTCTACCCATAGATAAGTTGGCACAAGGGGGGCAAAGTGAAGAGAGCAATCACTTACACTTTCATAAATAGCAATATCTTTGTTATAATGGATATATAATCGTCCTATTTCAAAATTTCCTGACGAGACGTTATGAACGCGTCCACCTGTCACAGCGCCATCTTGGCCTCCTCCCTTTCGTCGCCCACATACTAACTCGCCTGAGAAGCTACGTGACGTCAGCGCCGTGTCATCTAAAGTTTTGCCAGCTAACGAAAAAAAAACCTTCAATGTTCTAAATTGACGTAATTACAGTAAGCTCTGTGCATTAACAATTCGTCTAGTGAAGAGGACTGATGGATATGTGTTTTTGCCAGTTAATCCCTGTAAATTCCACACAAAAAAAGTATATTTATTTACAACATATAATATAGTAGGACTCTTATACTGGAATGCGAAAGGAGTTAGCCTATATTACTTTATTTAGCCAGTTACAAAAAAAGGTAAATAAATGTATTAAATTGTGCATTTGAAAGATTTTAGTACATCAATATGTTAAACTATACAGTTAGTAAACATTTAAATGAAATGCCCATTTATAAAGGTGTGTTTAAAATCAGCCAGAAGCTAACCCAGTTAAACACGTCCTTATTAGGAAAAAATACAAAATATGCAATTATCCACATTAGATTATTTATATAGGGGAGAGCAGGGCACAACCTAACGATTTTTTAACTATTTCAGTTTGTGTAAATCCGCTTGGGGTTCAGAGTATTTTTTTCCCTACATTAATTTCACACGTCTAATACAATTATGTGGTTTTGTTTCATAAGTGTATGCTTTTTTCTTGATATACCCCGAAAGAATGGAAGTGAAATGTGACAACATGCCCCATAGGTGGTGTAGTATGTCCACATAACAGCTTAAAATGTTATCATAAAAAAGACAAACTAAAATATTTTGTTAATAAAATACAATTATTAATTTTTTTAAATAAAAAAGGCATTTTTTAATCATTAAAAATATACACATTTTTGAATTTGACAACAAACACATAATTTAATACAGAACAGCATCGTTAAAAATATAACAATAAGGAATAATTTCAGAACATTGACTCCCAGTTTCAACATTCACCCTTTTTTCATGGTTTTCTCAAAAGAATTAAAAAATATAGAGAATATATCATATTTCTAATAGGGCTCACACACCACCTGCTCAACTTCTGTCTTCTGCTGTTTAGATCATCATTAAAGAACAATCTCAACTGTTAAATAACAGATAGGCCTAGAAGATTATAATAATATCAGATTTGTCTTATTTTAAATAAAGACAAAAAACAGATGGAAAATAAACGTAAGAAAGACATTTACTTTTGCTACTCTCTAAAAAGATATTTTTAACACATGAAGTGAGTGTGCAGGGACATCACATGTTGTGTCAAATTTGACACAATAAATGTGTCATTTAACACAGAAATTGTTTCAGGTAATTACATATTCAGATGTAACTTTAAACATAAAGTGAAACTAAGTTATTAAGCAGTTAATCAGTAGTTGAGTACAGAACGCATGTGCACACAAAATACAATGTTTCAAACTATGACTTTATCAACTCAGTTGTTCACAATTTAACTCACCGATAATACTGCTTTTGAGATAAGTTCATGAAGAGAAAACATACAGAGTTTACACTTTGAATTAAATTAAAATGTAGCAACTGATAAAACAATGTATATTAATAACTTTTATTTGCATAGGCCTGTTTGAGAACATAAACACTGCATGCACTGCACAATGATGGTGTGTCGAGCGCTTTATAACATAATGTGTTGAAAACAACACAACAAGATGTGTTTAAAATTGACACACGTTTTGTAGATTTTAACACATGTAGTGTGTGTGCTCAGGGACAACACATGTTGTGTAGATTTTGTAGTGTGTGTGTGCTCAGGGACAAGACATGTTGTGTCAGTTTTAACACACAACCTGTGTCATGTAATGAAGGTTTGAGTGCAAGTATCTGCATATGAAATTGCCTCCATTGCTCCTCTTCCTCCTTAAAATATTACATGTCATTCCAACCTATAAACATACTTTTAAAATGTTAAGTTGTCTCAATGTAGGACCAAATATAACACAAAATATACTGTCATTAATGATGTGCTGTACCACAAACATTTGTCTTGACCCCTGGTAAGGCTGAAAGTTGATAGGTGGAGTTTTTTAATGCTCCAAGTTTTTTCTTCTTCTTCAATTTATGTAGCCTGGAAGGACCCTTTGAGATACAGTATGTCTTCTACCAAGGACTTGTGGACATGATGGGCAGCAAAAGAAAAACAAAACAAATTTCTAGAAAACGATGTAAAATGTTTGAGTGGTGATTTCTTTATTATAGGCAGGCATGTCAATCAATCAATCAATCAATCAATCAACTTTATTTATATAGCGCTTTTACAATGACGATTGTTTCAAAGCAGCTTCACAGTGTTAAACAGGACAACATTGCAACAAAATTTGATTTGGCTAGTTTAATTTGGATAGTTTATAGAATTATATATGACCAAATTAATAAATTCTATTTGTATATTTAGTTGAGTAACTTGGATCATAATTTGAGTGTCCCCAACTGAGCAAGCAAAGCCAAAGGCGACAGTGGCAAGGAACCAAAACTCCATCAGGGCATGATGGAGAAAAATAAACCTTGGGAGAAACCAGACTCAGTCGGGGTGCCAGTTCTCCTCTGGCCTATTATTAACAGTGTATAGTTATTACTCTGGCAACCTTGCAGGTCATAAATCATATTATATAGGAATATTCAAAATTTTGGGTATCACGCACGAGACGGGTTCATTTAGGATGGCGCGTCGATTACACAAGAATATGAATACTTGAAAGATCGGAGTTATTGCGCCGGAGACGGGTTAATTGAGGATGACGTGCCGGTGAGGCAAATTCAGAGGAGACACTAATGGACACGGTCTCAGCAGACACTCCAGGATGAGCTGGTCATGTCCAGATGCAGGTCCACCATCCGATCCGGACACGGCCTGGATCCGGCTGACTGCAGTAAACCTCAGGATAAACAGAGAGACTAACATTAGTGTGGATGCCACTCTTTTTATGATGTAACGAGTACATCAGGTGTTATGGGAAGTGTTCGGTTCCGCTGACCTAGTTAATGCAGCCTAACAATCAGTCATTTGATTTGAATAAAGAAAGTTAAAAATGTTCTATGTGTATGCCATAGTAAAGAGATGCGTTTTTAGTCTAGATTTAAACTGACAGAGTGTGTCTGCTTCCCGAACAATGCTAGGAAGACTGTTCCAGAGTTTAGGTGCTAAATAGGAAAAGGATCGACCGCCTGCAGTTGATTTAGATATTCTAGGTATTTTCAACTGGCCAGAGTTTAGAGACCGCAATAGACGTGATGGAGTATAATGCGTTAAGAGCTCGCTAAGTACTGGGAGCTAAACCATTTATTGCTTTATAAGTAATAAGCAAGATTTTAAAATGTATGCGATGTTTAATAGGGAGCCAGTGCAGTCTTGACAGAACTGGACTAATATGATCGTACTTCCTGGTTCTAGTAAGAACTCGAGCTGCTGCGTTTTGGACCAGCTGGAGTTTATTTATTAGGCGAGCAGGGCAACCACCCAGTAAAGCATTACAATAATCTAGCCTTGAGCTCATGAACTCATGTACTAATTGTTCAGCATTTTGCATTGAAAGCATGTGACGTAATTTAGATATATTTTTAAGATGGTAGAATGCAGTTTTACAGATGCTAGAAACGTGGCTTTCAAACGAAAGATTGGTATCAAAGAGCACACCCAGGTTCCTCACTGACGACGAGGGCTTGACAGAGCAGTCATCGAGGGTTAGACAGTATTCTAGGGCACTACTTGTGGAGCTTTTCTGTCCAATAATAAAAAAATTCAGTTTTATCTGAATTAAGTTGCAGGAAATTACTATTTATCCAATTTTTAATATCAGCTATGCATTCCGTTAATCTTGTGAATTGGTAAATTTCGTCAGGGAATGAAGAAATATAGAGCTGAGTATCATCAGCATAAAAATGAAAACCAACGCCATGCTTCCTAATGATATCTCCCAGTGGTAGCATATACAGGGTGAAAAGCAACGGTCCTAACACTGAGCCTTGCGGTACTCCATACTGAACTTGTGATCGGTGTGACATCTCTTCATTTACTGCTACAAACTGATAACGGTCAGATAAGTAAGATTTAAACCATGCCAATGCAGTTCCACTAATGCCAACATAATTTTCGAGTCTATTCAAAAGAATATTGTGATCGATAGTATCGAATGCAGCGCTAAGATCGAGTAACACTAATAGAGAGATACAACCACGATCAGATGATAAGAGTAAATCATTTGTAACTCTAATTAGAGCAGTCTCGGTACTATGATACAGTCTAAATACTGACTGAAATCCTCACATATACCATTTCTTTCTAAAAAGGAACATAATTGTGAAGACACTGCCTTTTCTAATATTTTTGATAGAAACGGTAGATTCGAGATTTGTCTGTAATTGACTAATTCTTTAGGATCAAGTTGCGGTTTTTTAATAAGTGGTTTAATTACAGCCAACTTTTTGGAACATATCCTAATGTCAAGGATAAATGAATAATATTAAGCAGAGGATCTATGACCTCTGGAAGCATCTCTTTAATAGCCTAGTCGGTATAGGGTCAAGCATACATGTTGTTGATTTTGATGATTTAACAAGTTTAGACAATTCTTCTCCTCCTATAGCAGTGAATGAGTGTAATTTTTCCTCAGTGAGACTACAATGTTCTGTCTGAAGTGATACTGTAGTAGACGGCTGCATGGTTATAATTTTATTCCTAATGTTATCAATCTTACTAGTAAAGAAGTTCATAAAGTCATTACTGCTGTGTTGTTTACAAACGTCAGAAGTTGAAGCTTTATCCTTTGTTAATTTAGCCACTGTATCGAATAAATACCTAGGGTTGTGTTTGTTTTCTTCTAAAAGAGTTGAGAAATAAGCAGATCTAGCAGTTTTTATGGCCTTTCTGTATGCAATCATGCTCTCTTTCCACAAATTGCGAAAAACCTCCAGTTTTGTTTTCTTCCAGCTGCGCTCCATTTTTCTGGCTGCTGTTTTCAGGGCCCGAGTGTGCTCGTTGTACCACGGCGTTGGATTATTTGCTTTAATCTTCTTTAAGCGCCGAGGAGCAACTATGTCTAAAGTGCTAGTAAAGAGAGAGTCAGTAGTTTCTGTTGCAACATCAAGTTCCTCTTGGCTATCTGTAATTCTGAGGAGATGGAACTGATGAGGAAGATTATGTATAAAGCAATCTTTAGTCGCAGTGTTATAGTCCTGCCATATTTGAAGCGAGGATGGCTTTGCAGCTTTAGCTAAATTAAGTATACATGATATTAGGTAATGATCTGAGATGTCATCGCTCTGCTGCAGAATTTTAATGGTATCAACATTTAGTCCATGTGACAGTATTAGATCTAAAGTATGATTAATGCGATGAGTGGGTCCCGATACGTGTTGTCTAACTCCAATAGAGTTAAGAATGTCTTTAAATGCCAATCCCAATGCGTCTTTTCATTGTCAACATGGATATTAAAATCACCAACAATTAGTACTTTATCTGCAGCCAGTACTAACTCTGATAGAAAACCAGCAAATTCTTTGATAAAGTCTGTATTGTGCCCTGGTGGCCTGTATACAGTAGCCAACACAAATGTCAAACGGATTTATCATTTACACTACACAATGTTACATAAAGCACCAAAACTTCAAAGGAATTATATTTGAAACTAGACTTCTGAGTAATACTGAAGATATCATTATAAATTACAGCAACACCTCCCACTTTTCCTTTCAGACGTGGCTCGTGTTTATAACAATAATCTTGGGGAGTGGACTCATTTAAAGTAATGAAGTCGTCAGGTTTTAGCCAGGTTTCTGTCAAACACAGCACATCTAGGTCAAGATCTATAATCATATCATTAACAATAAGCGTTTTTGGCGAAAGGGATCGAATATTCAGCAACCCGAGATTTATCAATTGTTCATCCGTATTATATCTGTTGTTTATTTGTTGGACATCAATTAAATTTTTACTGTTGAATGGTTTTGATGGTTTTTTGTATTTACTGATTCGGGGAACAGACACAGTCTCTATGTGATAATATCTAGGTGAAAGCGCTCTATGTGCTGGGATTAAGCTGACTCTGGTGACGTGAGACAGCTAGCAGACGGTTGGTTTAGCCAGTTTGTCTGCTTCCTGACCTGGGCCCCAGTGAGTCAAGGTTTAGCTCTAAGACTATGTGCCAAATTACTAGAGAGAAGAGCAGCACCAGCCCGGGTAGGATGAATGCCGTCTATCTTCAACAGGTCGGGTCTGCCCAAAAACTTTTCCAATTGTCTATGAACCCTATGTTATTTTGCGGACACCACTTAGACAACCAGCCATTGAGTGATGATAATCTGCTAACTATTTCATCACTCCTTTTAACAGGGAGGGGGCCAGATAAACAGACTGCCGGTGACATTGTACTTGCGAGTTTACACACCTCTTTAATGTTAATTTTGGTGATCTCCGACTGACGAAGTCGAACATCATTAGTGCCGACGTGAATAATAATCTTAGACATTGTACTTGCGAGTTTACACACCTCTTTAATGTTAATTTTGGTGATCTCCGACTGACGAAGTCGAACATCATTAGTGCCGACGTGAATAATAATCTTGCCCTGGATGTGCATCCCACAAATCTCCATCAACTGCAAGATGCTATCCTATCAATATGGGCCAACATTTCTAAAGAATGCTTTCAGCACCTTGTTGAATCAATGCTACGTAGAATTAAGGCAGTTCTGAAGGCGAAAGGTGGTCAAACACAGTATTAGTATGGTGTTCCTAATAATCCTTTAAGTGAGTATATATATATATATATATTTGTTGTAAGAGAAACAAAGTTTGTAAGTACAAATTCATGAATTCAATTCAATCCTCAGAAAAATTCTGAGTGTGATACATGAATGTAGCGATGAGTTAGAAGTTACTGACTTTTTGTATGTGTACATTTGTAACAGATCTATGTGTTTCACTGTTTTTAACAAATGAGAAAACAGACATTGATGAAATAGTTGAAACTCTAGTCAGCTACTAGAGCAAAACATGACAGTCTGCAGATATTTTATTTTCTGGCTAGACCACCTGTAATGTTCTTATTATTGCTTAACTGTTGTGTCTAATGCCAGTTTACTTTATTACGTCAAAATGTATTCATCAATATATTGTATGTGCATGAAATAATAAAGTTTCATCTTAACTTGTTATTCTTTTGTGGTCATGTCTGAGCTCAAAAATTATATCACACAGCGTGCAACCCTGGTTCTTAGGAGGTACAAATTTAAATAAAATAAATACATAAATAAATCATGATACAATCTTAATGATCTGAATAATAAAAGAATGATCTTAAACGAGTTCAAACGCTACAAAGATGTTTCTTCTGGACAAAGTGTAAGGAAAAAAACACACACGCGCTCACACACACACACACACACACACACACACACACACACACACACACACACACACACACACACACACACACACACACACACACTACACTGGGAATAGTGATGTTAAAAATTGGTGAAATATTTCAAAAGCAGTGTGTTTCAGGAGAAATGCAAACATTATCAGATGCATGAAACACAAATGTCTCCAAACTGTTACACGCATAAAGTTTCAGAGTCAGTATATTACAATGAAAACTTTGTGACTTGTGTAAACTTTGTTAAGCAAGCAAACACTGATAAACATGCTAGGAGGCAATATAAGCTATAACCCAACTCTGATGGGACTGAGTTTGTTTCACATAACTGTAAATTATCTCACTTGCAGTTGCTAGCTAACTATTGAAATGTACGATATGTTAAAAACATTTTGGTATTTTGCTGATGAAGATAAAAACTGCTTACCATGTGTTTTCTTATAAAGGAAAAACTAATTGTTAAGACATAAAACAAAGCATCTGATTTTGGACAAGACCTAATAGACAGACGAGAAGTTTAGAGAAGTTCACAAAATAAATGTGCATCTATGATTGTGTAACAGTTAGAAAAGTTTGAAAAGTATTAGATGTATAGTTAGGGTTGGACTCACTTTTCATGTTGAGGTGTCATATCCGCATTATAGACAGACCACATTATAAACATCATTTGTTTAGTCTTAAACACTCTCTCATGTAGAAAGACTGTATTTGGTCATGTTTTTTAATTGATGAACATGTTTGACCATGCTCAGTGAGTAGTCTTTACAAACGTATTAACAATTGTACAAAAGCAAAAGAAACAAAAATGTAAACAGTGTCATTGGCTAGTGAAAAAAAAATTGACAAATCAGCATAAACTTTCACAATAGACCAGGAGAGAAGATTTCTGTATTCATTTTAAATGGTTCATGATATTTATTTTTAGTAAGTTGCTCGCTACAAAGATGTTTCTTCTGGACAAAGTGTAAGGAAAAAACACACACTCGCTCACACACACACACACACACACACACACACACACACACACACACACACACACACACACACACACACACATGTTTGTTTTTGTGAAATGTGGGGACATTCCATAGGCGTAATGCATTTTATACCGTACAAACCGTATTTTCTATCCCCCTACACTGCCCCTGCCCCTAAACCTACCCATCACAGGAGACTGTGCAGTTTACTTTCTGTGATAAAAACCTCATCCTGTGTGATTTATAAGCATTTTGAAAAGTGAGGACATGGGGAACGTCCTCATATTTCACCCTCTTTTGTAATACCTGTGTCATACCCATGTCATTATAAACATTTGTGTCCTGATATTTCACAAAAACATGCCCACACACACACACACACACACACACACACACACACACTAAGTGATGTTAAAAATTGGTGAAATATTTCAAAAGCAGTGTGTTTCAGGAGAAATGCAAACATTATCAGATGCATGAAACACAAATGTCTCCAAACTGTTACACGCATAAAGTTTCAGAGTCTTCAGAGTATATTACAATGAAAACTTTGTGACTTGTGTAAACTTTGTTAAGCAAGCAAACACTGATAAACATGCTAGGAGGCAATATAAGCTATAACCCAACTCTGATGGGACTGAGTTTGTTTCACATAACTGTAAATTATCTCACTTGCAGTTGCTAGCTAACTATTGAAATGTACGATATGTTAAAAACATTTTGGTATTTTGCTGATGAAGATAAAAACTGCTTACCATGTGTTTTCTTATAAAGGAAAAACTAATTGTTAAGACATAAAACAAAGCATCTGATTTTGGACAAGACCTAATAGACAGACGAGTAAAACACTGCTGTCACAGTACTGTTGCGGGCAAATTTAAAGAGTCATGAATCACCCCACCTTTTACCTAAAATGACAACTTATCAACTGTAATTAATTTACTTAACCGTTGTTTAGAGAAGTTCACAAAATAAATGTGCATCTATGATTGTGTAACAGTTAGAAAAGTTTGAAAAGTATTAGATGTATAGTTAGGGTTGGACTCACTTTTCATGTTGAGGTGTCATATCCGCATTATAGACAGACCACATTATAAACATCATTTGTTTAGTCTTAAACACTCTCTCATGTAGAAAGACTGTATTTGGTCATGTTTTTTAATTGATGAACATGTTTGACCATGCTCAGTGAGTAGTCTTTACAAACGTATTAACAATTGTACAAAAGCAAAAGAAACAAAAATGTAAACAGTGTCATTGGCTAGTGAAAAAAAAAAATGTAATTGACAAATCAGCATAAACTTTCACAATAGACCAGGAGAGAAGATTTCTGTATTCATTTTAAATGGTTCATGATATTTATTTTTTAGTAAGTTGCTCTCTTGAATTTACTTTTGTGCAAACATAATTTCTGTATACAGATTATGTGTGAATCTTATCCATAGCATTTAAAAGAGTGTGGAGCATAGTTCTTAAATGTTTGCATTACAACGGTGGGGGGCATATAGTTCAGAAGCAGAAGAGCAAAAAAAGGAAAATGTACAAAGATTTTTAACACATATGGTCGTTTTATTTGTGTGATGATGGTGGTAAGATGGTGATAATAGTTGAAAACATACTATAACCTTTAATGTCAAGTGAGACGTTGAAAGAAACTATTCTGTGTACATTAAACACCTTAGGAAAAGGTTTGGATTGTCAAAAGAGAAAGTTCAGTCATTTATTTAAAAAGTTTCTTAAATGAAAGGTCTGTGTTCACGAAAGGAATAGTATGAACAGAGAAGCGTCTTCAACTAAAACAGAACACACTCCAACAAACAAAGAAACGTGAACAGTGTCATGCTATCTGGATAAGATGGCTAAAACATAGTGAAAAACAACAACACAAACACCACTCATTTGTAAATCCACTTTTGCAAACTTGTACCAAACTAACAAATTGCTCATAAATGGATTTTCTGTATGCATTATAAACAGTTCTTTTCTTGTATGGTGTATACTTCAGCTATATTTTGTTATTTGGGCTCTTGAATTTACATATTTTGTTTAATTTAGTCTAATTTTGGGTTTTACCAGAGTGTGGACCTTCAGTGAATGTGCAGCTTCAGTGCAATAGTCAGATGTGATTCAGTTGTAATTGCTGTAAACAGCCCAAATTCCTTTCCTGCTGATGCTTCATGCGATCCCACATCATATAGATAGCTGTAAAGTTGCCCTAAAAGAAATATTAATCTGATCAAATGTTCCCAAAACAGAAAGACTATACTACTTAAATTCTTTATTTTATTTGTTCCTATAAACACTGAATGTTGACAGCTCTCAAAAAGAGTCTTCACCTAAAAACATACAAATGTGAACAGTGGCATCTGCTTTCTGAACAAAATGACAAAAACTTGTCAAACTTGACTAATAAAAAACATAATTTACAAAATCACATTTACAAACTTTCATTTACAAACAATTTATTATAATCGGGACTTCACAATATGTGCTGTGCCCTCTTTTCGTAGTTATTTGGTCTTTTGAATTTTACATGGATGGTCTAGATACACATAATTCCGGTATAAAGTTTAAGTTTGAAAGTTATCTTAGAGTATCACAAACTTTATCTTAAAGTTCCACAAGAGTGTGGATCTTCGCACCACAACGGTGTGACGTGGCCCTGACAACATATGTAGGCGAGTAGAACAAAGATTTTAGCACAACTACTTAGGTATCAAAAGGTGTTCCCTGTGGTAATTATTATTAAATGTATTTTTTAATTTTTGAATGGATTTCTGCTTTTGTGACATGCACCACTTGTATAAATGTTTAAATCGGCATTTAATTTGAATCCATGCTTTAAGGCATCATAATTTGAGTTTTTGAATATACAAGATAATAAAGAATTAAAGGAATAACTACATTGTTAACTGGGGTAAATAACTGTAAGTGAAATATCCTAATATGTTTTGTCTTGTTTTAGTAAAATAACAGTATTTGGGAGAGCAAGAGCTGTATTAATGTTTTATAGTGTTTTATCAATTTCTTGAGAGAAACCTACATTTTATATAGGCTATATGTAAAGGTAGGTTTACAATGGCAGCCACAGTTCACAATGCCATCTTGAGTTCACGATGTCAGACCCTTGCAGATTTACCAGAGCTGTGTTGTGAAACATCTTTAGAACATGTTTTACAGCCTTTGACGCGTTACTGATTCTATATCCCGACCAGACATCCTTTCTCGTTATCCAAAACAGCATGACACAAAGAATTTACATTCTGTAAGATGTCGTAAAAGTTTAGACACTCAACTGTGTGTGTGTGTGTGTGTGTGTGTGTGTGTGGACTGGTAATCCCTACGTTATGGGGACAAAATGTCCCCACAAAGATGGCAATATCCAAATTTTTGTCCTTGTGGGGACATTTTTTGGTCCCCATGAGGAAAACATCTTATAAATCACACTAAGTGATGTTTTTTGAAAAAGTAAAAATGCAGCATGTCTCCTGTGATGGGTAGGTTTAGGGGCAGGGGCAGTGTAGGGGGATAGAAAATACGGTTTGTACGGTATAAAATGCATTACGCCTATGGAATGTCCCCATAAAACATGGAAACACAACATGTGTGTGTGTGTGTGTGTGTGTGTGTGTGTGTGTGTGTGTGTGTGTGTGTGTGTGTGTGTGTGTGTGTGGTGGGGGATGTTGTGCTAGGGGTTAGATGCTTGAAAGATCAAATGATGATTAAATAACTAAATTAACTAAAATTTCATTTTTAAAAACAATGCTTTGTTTTATTATTTCACCAAAGTTTAAATCTACACCCTGATGTGTGTCTTCTATGCGTAGGCCTACTTGTTTCCTGTGGTTGTGGGATACAGTAAGCCTATACACACCAGGTCTATGTCGTTTTCGAGTGATGACTTCTCTAACAGAACAGATTAAGCTATTTGATATTAAATGTTAAAAACTGCTCATTGGACATGTTTAAACTACTGTTGCATGATTTGTCTACGCATTGTAATGGTCACAACAGAACGGCTCTCATGCATCATCCGGGAGTCTACCTTCTCTCTCTGGGCAACAGGACATTTCAGTTTTGCGTTACAGCTTGTTTGAAGCAGTGTTTTAGAAACACATTTTACCTCTTCTGAAATTGTTTACATCATGTGAAAACATTGAACCCCGTCTTGACTTATTTTGTTTTTAGCATTTTCAATGTTTTAATGGAGGACCACTCTTCAAATGTAGGCCTATGTGAAAATATATTTTTATAAAAACAACCCCAGATTGCCGTGTTTAACCTAAAAAGTTTTACAATAAAAATAATAAAATAAAAAAATCTGAATACATTTGACTTTTTTCTGATAACATTTTACAATGCATGAATACTAAGTTTTTGTTTTAAACATCTGCATCACTTTAAAGTTTTATGTTACAATGTTTCACGTGTGTGAAAAACTTATTTCAAATGTATTTAAAAAAAAGTTATTTAATAAAAATACCCCTTGATCTCACTGTTTACCATCCCAAATGTATAGGAAAAGATTTTTAAAATAAAAACAACCCCTCCCGAATCCATAATTTAATCTCAAAACGTTTCACATTTTATAATTTTAAAACAAAGTTTTATACTGTTTCAGAAACACATTTTACTTTTCCTGATAACATTTTACAGTGCCAGAATACTACATTTTTGTATTTAAAGATCTGCATCACTTTAAAGTTTTAAAGTTAGGCTATATGTGAAAATGTTACATGTGTAAAAACTTTTCAAACTTTATCACAATGTTTACCACCAGCGTTTCACGTTTTTAAAGTTGAAAGCACTTTGGTTTTTTAACAGGTTTTTACCTCAAAACATATTCTCAAACAGTGGAGCATAAATTCATCTATTGGAAGGGTTGGATAATGGTATCAAAAACTGAATAAATCAATTACTAATCAACTTAAAATGGTTAAAAGAACTATATTACTATATACATGTTATTTTATTTATTATTTTACCAACATGTAAATCTCTCTCTCTCTCTCTCTGTGTGTGTGTGTGTGTGTGTGTGTGTGTTGAAACAATTACAACTCTTAGTCTTGAAAGAACTAAGAGCAAATAAATAACTAAATGATAGCCTACTATAAACTAAACAAAAATCAAATTAATTATTATTTATGAATGTCCTTTTGTTTTAAATATTATTCCCCGTTATTTACCATTATTGAACTCTAAACTGATGCATTCTTCTGCTCTGAGAGGGGTGTGTTAGGGGCGGAGACTCGCAGGTTTACGCACAGCAGCCCAGAACTCATTGACGGTCCAACCATCGGGGAGAGAGGACGTGTTTACCCTGAACTCTGTAAGAAAACATTGTTTTTTGTCTAAACTAAATAAACATTTAACAGTAAATTGTAACTTAATATTATTTGTTTTGCTTTTATTTATTTATTTATTTATTCATTTATAATCGTGGCTCTGTGTGTGTGTGTGTGTGTGTGTGTGTGTGTGTGTGTGTGTGTGTGTGTGTGTGTGTGTGTGTGTGTGTGTGTGTGACTTGAAACAATTAGTCTTGAAAGAGCTAAGAACAAATACATAACGAAATGAACTAAACAACACCTGTTAAAACTAAAATAAGTATTATCAACCGTTATTTACCATTATTGAACTCTAAACTGATGCATTCTTCAGCTCTGAGAGGGGTGTGTTAGGGGCGGAGACTCGCGGGCTTATGCACAACAGCCCAGAACTCATTAATGGTCTAGCCTTTGGGGAGAGAGGACGTGTTTACCCTGAACTCCGTAAGAAACTATTGTTTTTGGATAAACTAAATAAACTTTTAACAGTAATTTGTAATGTGAAAAACTTAATATTATTCCTTTGGCTTTTATTTTTTTATTTATTTTTAAACTTTGTTTTGCATTGAGGGGGTGTGTTAGGGGCGGAGACTCGGGGGCTCTTTACGCAGCATCCCAGAGTTCATTCAGCTTTCAAGAGTCAAAGAGAGAGGACGTGTCTACCCTGAACTCCATAAGAAACTATTGTTTTTGGCTAAACTATTGTTTTTGGCTAAACTAAATAAACTTTTAACACTAATTTGTAATGTGTAAAGCTTAATATTATTCCTTTGGCTTTTATTTTTTTATTTAATTTTAAACTTTGTTTTGCATTGAGGGGGGTGTGTTAGGGGCGGAGACTCGGAGGCTCTTTACAGCATCCCAGAGTTCATTCAGCTTTCAAGAGTCAAAGAGAGAGGATGTGTCTACCCCGAACTCCGTATGAGAAAATGTTTTGTCTAAGGAACAAAACTTTAACGGCGTAAGTGAACATTATTCGTTTCATGTACTTTTTAACAAAAAAAAAAACGTATACGTCTAGGAAACATTTACTTGAACATTTAACATCTACCATGCTTTTGTATTTAACGGTGTCATTTTTTATGTTTTAAACATCTCAAAAACTCAAATGTATGTGAAATACAAACTTTGTTTAATAAAAACTGATCCCTGATCTTATACATGTCACTGTTATTCCAATGTCACACATTTTAAAAGTTTCAAGCACATTGTTTAAACACTCTATGATTAGTTTAGAAAACACAAACAACCCTAAACAGTCATAAATTCCTTTGGAAGGGGGGTGGATAATAAAACAGATAGTCATAAAACAAGTAGCCATAAAACAGGTGGCCAAAACAGGTGTCCAGAACAAGTGTCCAGTCCGAAAGTGGGAGGGAGGGGGAGGGAGGGGAGGGAGGAATTTTTATGACAGTCATAAATCAATCAAAAGTGACAGCCCGTACCCTCTAATACTCTCTGAGAGTGATTGAGCCAATTCTGTGGATGAGGATTATTTGGAGGCCATGATTGATAAAGGCCAATGGAGGGAATTTTGTCTGGACACCGGGGTTTCACCCCTACCCTATAGAGAAGTGTCATGGGATTTTTAAGTACCACAGAAAGTCAGGACCTCAGTTTAACGTCTTATTTGAAGGAAAGTGCTTGTTACACTATAGTGTCCCTGTAATTACACTGGGGCATTAGGAACCACACAGACCACAGTGTGAGCACCCCCTGCTGGCCTCACTAACACCTCTTCCAGCAGCAACATGGTTTTCCCAGGAGGTCTACCATCCAGGTAACCAGGCTCAACCCTGCTGAGCTTCAGTGGGAAACCAGTCAGCTACAGGGTAATATGGCAGGGTGATAGGGCTTTGTCTTTGACTGTAACAAATTACTGAAACTGTAAATATTAACCATTTACTGGCATCTGTAGCAATTGTTAATGCCTACAGAAGCACAAAATGCCATGTCACACTGATTAAACATGTATTTTCAAAATTATAATTATCACCTGTCTGGATTATGATGGGGCACATGACTGCTTCCTTATTTTTTCAGCAATGCAGTCTGTTATCGTACATACAAAATAAAGATAGAGAGGGCAATGTCAACAAAACCAAATGCCCCTTGTTCGCAAACATAGAAAGTGATATGATGAGAAAATTATGAATTTTAGGGTACACTCGAGCACATTTACAGTCAAACCAAAAATTACTCAGACACAAGATATCATTTATTACTAATGGGTAGTTAATTTATGTAAGTGAGGATAGCAAAATAAAGTAAACTCTGACATTTTATACCCCAAAATTCTTCAAACAGTGGACTACCAGTAAAATTTATAAAAAAAAACTATTTGGGACTAATATTATTCAGACACTTTGACCTCACCATATTTTGCTTAAGTGTTTAAGTCTTTAATTGCTAATGCAACCTTTTACACCACAGACTGAACACCACAGATATTGCTTTGACCTAAATTGGTATTATCTAATTTTATACTTACATTTAACAGCTGACAGCTGATTGGTTGATTGTAATCCATTACATTACCTTTCTATCAAAGTTATCGGACATTATCAAGATTAATTTGTCCTGACACAGTTCTTGTCATATAATATTACCATTTTTTAAACTATAGCAAATAAACTGTTATAACGTGAGAATGTTGAAGGTGTCTGAATGAATTTTTGTTTGATTGTATATAAAAGTTAGACATATCTGTTTATCTATTGATTTATACTTTATCCTAAATCTCTGTAACCCTCTACTAAACAGTATTTGAGTAAGAATGACTGCAGATGTAAAATTATATTTATATACTGTATATATCACAATTTTATTACAAAAATTAGATCTTTATAATCTTTCAGTAGTGCCATGCTTTTAGCATATATCAATACAGTAAAAAACCCAACCCAAAACAATAGAAGCAGATGTCATTCGTTATTGATGTTGCAGCATTTGATAAGTCATGCTGTTACTGTACAAATTACATTCTTAAAACAGAGTTAAACACCAGAGCCAAAACACACCAGAGCCTTAACAATCGCTGTTGAACACATTCCATAAAAACAATAATTAATCAATAAAAGCAAAATGTTATTGCGCACAATGAGTTAGCAAACTAAAAGCGTGTGCTGAACTGATACATCAGCTCAAGGCACTCAGGCTGTAAGCATGTTGGCAACTAAACAATATTCTTAAAGAAACATCAATGAGATCACTAGAATCAAATACAGGAAGTGCCATCCTTTTAGATCATCTTTTTCCAAATAAATAAATAAATACTTTTCTCCCATCCTATTTTCAAGTCCATCACAGTGTAAGATCCGGTGGGAATGGGGTACTGTTAAGGACAGATTTTAAAAATGGTGACAATTTGTGATTGGGTTATCAGCAAAGTGTGTTCATTGAAAAAAAGAAAGAAAGAAAAAACCCACAAGAGTGATGTTGCTTTACTGCCCAAAAGGCTGCAAAGTTGTTATTGTCAGTTGTTGGCCCCTTCAAATAAATATATGAATGAGAAAATAAGCAAATTGTGTCCACTTCGCTAGACAACCAACAGGAAACTATTTCATCAAGACAAAATATATATATATATATATATATATATATATATATATATATATATATATATATATATATATATATATATATATATATATTATAGATTTGCACAGAAATATTTAGGTATTCATAGAAACCCCAGGTTTGTACATACCTTTTAATCGATTTTATCAAGAACCATGTTTTTTTTTTTTTCACAAACCGAGGACAAGAAAGACAAAAACTAGAAACATGGATCTTGCCCCATTGCAGTTCAGTTGAGCTGACGGCAGGGCTCAAAAGTCCATTTAGTGGCTCCACCGAACACATCAATATTACTCTCTAACCATGAAAACACATTGCCAGCTTGTGCTCTGTTATTGCAGGTTGCCAGGTTGTAAATTTCACCAGCTGTCAATTTTCTATCCCATATATTGAAGTTTGCCAGTTCACCTACAAAAGCTTGGGTTGCATCAAAACCTCCACCAAGTGTGTCCTGTAAGAACAAAAAACAGCCAAATTCAATATCAGGTTGCTGAACAGCAAGTAAGTAAGCATGATCAATAGATTTATAAAAAAATTTTATAATACCTGACATTTTCTAAATAAATTGAGGGTACGTTTACAAGTTTACAAAACTTTTTATACAGTTTGGCCATTCTGAAAATGCAAGCTTTTGAAAACCGGTTTCAAAGTGCAAGGTTTTGAAAACAATGCCTTTACCGTCTCCATGTAAACAATAAAAAAGTGAATTTGTGAAAACGGTGACGTCTTGCGCATGTGAATATTTCATGGATAGAAGAGTGCCTGGCTCAAGGCTAGTTTTACTAGTAGTTTTTTAAGCGTGACAAGGTAATACGAGTAATTATGAAGCATTTTATTACCATGTTCAGGGTAAAAAAAAATACAATCTTCAAGAATGAATGATTTTCTTGTATTGTTTCAGTAATTATTGATTTCCTAATAGGGAACTATCCCAGTCCTGAATTTGCTATTACTTGCTTATTATTTAATCTTGTCAATATTTATTTAATCTTCAATATTAGTTAGTAGTAGCTGCACGTGTTAATGTAGTAGGATACTACTCACTCTTTTTGTTTTTGTTTCAAAACTCAAAAATGTAGTGTGTATATTCTGTTTTGATTTGGTTCTGTACTGTTACCGTTTGCCTGTGTTCCTTGTCATTGTAATTTGACTCAGGGTATGTTTACACAACACCTTTGTGAACTGAAATAGGGAAACTCTTTATGCGTTTTGGCCATTCATTTACATAACAACATTTTGGGGTCCTGAAAATGCAAGCTTTTAAAAAATACCTTTACCACCTCCATGTAAATAACAAAAATGTGAACAACATGCGCATGCATATAACATGTCCGCGCATGTGTATTATGTGTTCGCGGGGTGTTTCTTGACAAAGTGACATTGCCAAAGTTGGACTAGCATGCAGATTCGTGTGAATGGAGATAATTTTGAGAAAGTTGTCATCTGTTTTTAGTACATCATTGTCATGTAAACATATAGCCTTAACCTAATAGGCATACTTTAGAGTCTTACCTGCTCCTGACCTAAGACCAGCACACCGTTGGGTTTGATTGGGTGGTAGGGTGCAAGATTTTCTCCAGTTCCACGGAGAACTCCATCCTGAAATGCTTCCCATACTCCATCACGAGTCGTCCATGTTATGCATATGTGATGCCATTTACCATCGTTGATGATGAAAGGTAATTTTGCAACCTGTAAAGTTATACTGTGGATTACTCGTATTGCTCTTTTGTCTACAAGTTCTAAAATACTTCAGCATTTATCTAAGCAAACCCAGAGATACATATTGAGATACATCTAACACCGAACAATCATGTTATGCATTATATAATTGCATTATTGTTTCTGGAACTGTACCTTATCATTTATGAGAATCTCCATTGGATTGTTCCCCCATTCTATGAGAACAAGCTCATTGGCTTGTCCAGGAACAGCATAGGAGAAGGGTGTTCCTACCCCAGGTGATGCGTTGGACTTTATCCACAAGCAGAAAGAGAAGGCATACATTTCTGGTAGACTTTTCTTCACTTTGGCATACATGTAATTTGTTCTTAAGGGGAATGTTATCTGAAACTTGTCCAGTGGCCTGTTACTTTTTGAAACTGCAGAGTAAAAAGTAATGAATGTTAGGATTTAAAGGGAACCTATTATGCAAAATTCACTTTTATAAGGTGTTTGAACATAAATGTGTGTTGGCAGTGTGTGTATACAGCCCACCCTATAATGGTAAAAATCCACCTACTAATTTTTTTTTTATCCCCCTAAATAATAAGCAGTGTCTCAGCACAAGCTGCATACAGTGCACAGGCACAACCAACTGTTTATTACCTTGTGAGCATTTGGCAGTTTAATCGCAATAAAATATGCAAGAGAACTAGTTTAATGACTACTGTATGTGCTGACATCCAGCTTTGTGCGCATGCGACAGGAGCATGTGTGTGTGTTTAAGTTGATAGCGAAAAGGCTTTAAAACGCATGCAGATGATATTATTTCATGATGATGAAGAACTGCTATGTCACATTAACATGTCTGCGATAGATATGATCATCAAAACACACAGATATCATGTTTCAGTTTTCTTTCGCGTGTTCTGTTGTTCACGAGCTGTGAAGGCTCAACCCTCTGGATGGGGAGAGCAGCAGCTCATTTGAATTTAAGGGGAAACACACACTACGTCATCGTGCTACAGGCTGCAGCGATATGGAGCTAGAAAAATGACAAAATGATCTGAATTGGAATTGTGTAAATCTGAATTATTGACAAGTGTAATCTAACAAAATTGAATATTATATTGAAGTTTACATAGTCCTGAATTTGAATTTTTAAATGTTGAATATAGAATATTTGAAATTGAACACATCTGACATGTTTTTATGTCAAAATTGTATACACATGTATTTTCAAACAGCAGATATTTTGTTCTGAATTAACAGAATGGAAATATTCAGTTTTTGAAAATACAGATTCAAGATTTCAAATGAAGAAGAAATTCAGAACATCAAATTCAATATTCTAAAATTCAAACCGCAAGAAATTCAGATCATACAGAAAGTAGGTCAGAGGCCATCATCAGGGAAGAGTAAAGGATGTCAGAAAAGTTGAACGGAGCATCATCTGATCATTTCATTTCTTGTTTGTAATAGAATAACGTGGAAAGATAAAACTGCCTGTTTATACTTTTTTGTTTTGTTTAGATTAATGCACGGAAAAAGAGATTTCGGCTAGATTTATCATTTTGCGTGGTTTGTGGTTTACAAAATCGCAGACTAGTGAAGAAAATCTCAGCAATTGACGTCATCTGCCGTTCCCCAGGGCTGAATCCGAAATTGCCCCCTAAACCCTCATTCACTATTCACTATTTTAGTCCACTAATACCGTTCACTTGAACAAGTGAATGAAAACGAGTGTGTGAAGTCGGACAGCCATTGAGTGTTGGCTGTACGCTCGTTATTGCGGTGTGGGATTGAATGAGTGCACTCGAACATGTCCACTGCAACTTAAAGCGTTTCACAGAATTTTTTTTATATCAGAAATGTGAAATATTAATCAGCACCTGGCCTGTTATATTTAACTGCGGAGTCAAATCTGTGTGGTTAAGCTGCGCTAGACAGCGAAGAGCAGGTGTAAAGCACAGACAAGTGTTCAGTTCCACTTCAGAATAATAGGACTATTACTAAATTAGGAAATTAATATTAATCAGAAGATCACAAGTGTGACAGTTTGTCAGACAGGACCGCATGGAACTGCCTTTATGACGAAGCTCATTGGCGTGGACACAGAGCAGCTCAATTGTCCTGCTGTAGCTATGCAACATTTTACTATCCATTAAAAAAGATTGGAACAGTAAAATGTTTGGTCAGCAACAATTTTAACGTAAGTATTGAACATGCAATCAATTTCAAACTAAACTAAGTTATTCGTTCTGGCTTCAGAGTTCAAGAACATCAAATCAATCAAAAACATCAAAGCGCTGATAAAAATAAAATAAAAAAAATAAACAAAAATTATCTCAGAGACAGATGCAGCTGTAACCTAAACATTTTATATGTGTAGCCTATATTTAAGTTATTTTTTTTAAAATAACTGCTGTCTGATTCAAAAATTAGTTTAGAGCTTTTTGGATTCAACTTACTTTATTTGAGATAAAATCATTTTACGATCAATTGTATTTAGCCTATAAAATATTATGTAGATGTCATGTAGACCTATGGGATTTTAATTTAAATCTTGATTTTATGGCATTCCTTTTATTTATTCAGATACGACATAAAAAGTTTTGTATTTTACCTTTCTTTTTGTCAGTATTAGAAACTCCAACAGCCTTCCTTCGTTTGACAGACACCACATTTTTATCATTGACGAGCTGCAGAGATGTTCAGGGCGCTGTATTTTCCTCATCCATTTTGAAACAAAACTTCATATAGCTATATTATTTAATTGTAGGCCCTATACGTAAAATATTTTTTATTAACAAATGTCAAGGTTTTTTTTCTTCATTATTAACACCGGTTAGATCGATAGGCATACAGATCATGCAATATTTAAAAACGGGTGCAGCTAAAAAAAAGAAAAGAAAAAAAAGGATGGAAACCTGGTCTCTGATTTTCAGCATCTGTGTAGCACTTTTCTTATTTTGGTCTTGTTTGACACCATCTTCCTCCACTCTGTGTACAATAAAAAACATGTGTATACTGTATACTTGTCCAAAACTGTGCGTTTCGTAAAGAAATTATAATTGCTGTATTTATACCATAGCTATACTTGACTGTGCTTTACACCTGCTCTTCGCTGTCTAACGCAGCTTCACCGCACAGATTTGACTCCGCACAGGTAAATATAACAGGTCGGGTGCTGATTAATATTTCATATTTCTGATATAATTGGGCACAGAAGAAAGCTCGATCTAGGACCAGCGGCCTCATTTATAAAACTTTGCATAGGATTTAAGTCAGAAGTGGCGTACGGATGAAACATAGGATGTGCGTACGCACAGAAATATTAGGATTTATAAAACCATGCGCACGCACATCCTACACAGTTTTCCCCTTAATAAATCACAATCAATGTAGCGCAAATTTTAAATGTAGCGCAACTTTTGTGGCTTCGTGTCACGCCCATAGTTGCCCATAAATAGTCCGTGAAACGCCCACAAGTTAATATTCATCAATTGAAAAATGATAAATCTAGCCGAAATCTCTTTTTCCGTGCATTAATCTAAACAAAACAAAACAAAAAAGTATAAACAGGCAGTTTTATCTTTCCACGTTATTCCATTACAAACAAGAAATGAAATGATCAGATGATGCTCCGTTCGACTTTTCTGACATCCTTTACTCTTCCCTGATGATGGCCTCTGACCTACTTTCTGTATGATCTGAATTTCTTGCGGTTTGAATTTTAGAATATTGAATTTGATGTTCTGAATTTCTTCTTCATTTGAAATCTTGAATCTGTATTTTCAAAAACTGAATATTTCCAGTCTGTTAATTCAGAACAAAATATCTGCTGTTTGAAAATACATGTGTATACAATTTCGACATAAAAACATGTCAGATGTGTTCAATTTCAAATGTTCTATATTCAACATTTAAAAATTCAAATTCAGGACTATGTAAACTTCAACATAATATTCAATTTTGTTAGATTACACTTGTCAATAATTCAGATTTACACAATTCAAATTCAGATCATTTTGTCATATTTCTAGCTCCATATCGCTGCAGCCTGTAGCATGATGACGTAGCTGGATCAGATCCAATACGTACTGGATGGTGGTTCGTTATGGCTAGTGCGTATAGTTATAATGTGAGTGCGAGTCTAGTTATAATGCGTATGCGCTGGTGTTAAGTGACATATGTCACTTAACACCAGCATATACGCATTATAACTACACATTATAACTACACAGGTTAGAACATTATAACTACACAGGTTAGAACATCATCTATATCCAATATTGACCATATAGTCAATATTGTCCATATGTATAGTCAATATTGTATATATGATGTTCTAACCTGTGTAGTAGTAGTAGCCTACTGATATATAATACGTAATTATTGATGAATAAGTCATTGTGATGCTGAAGTTATCCTAGTTTCTCTCTACATACATGCAAAACAGTTAAAATTGTAACATATTCTGGTCATACTTGCTGTTGAGTGGAAGCAAAAATGAGTCAAGTAGCCTAATTGTCTGTAATTTTAATCCTCAAGGTACAGCCGGTACACATTCATGGGAAAATGCAAAACGTGTGTCCTGATTTCGTGAGCATGTTATTAATAATTGATTTTGCGCGAGCGGTTTGAGTATTTATCCAGTTCACAAATCTCTCAACTGCGCGTGCGCATGTGACGTCATCAAAATGTGAACCAAACCACCGCGCATTCGCGTCCAGTACGTGTTGGATCTGATCCAGTACGTCATCGTGCTTCAGGCTGCAGCGACGACTTCTTGCATTTTTCTTCAACCCCAAAATTGGCATTTTCAACATGGTATATTAAATGATCTGTTAGGAATTTTGATCTAAAACTTCACAGGCACACTCTGGGGACACCTGAGACGTATATTACATGTTGTAAAAAGGGGCATAATAGGTGCCCTTTAAATAAAATGTTCTCTCTCTCTCTCTTCTATTCCACAAGGATGAAGGCTGGTGCCCAAATGCTTGTATCTACTGCTCTTATTCTTAAGTGACTGTAATTAATATTACACTGAACCCCATACACTGTAAGTGGTTTAACAATCAAGCCGACTACTTAAGGGTACCAACTAAACTCATTCAATCAATCAATAAATATACCATTTTAATCTTTTTTATTTTTTTATTTGTGAAACTGGTAATTATATTAAAAATGTTGAGAAATGGCACTGCTTTGACTCTTGTATGCTGCGCTGAGCTGGCTGTGCTTTGAACAGCAAACTTTACCCAGCTCTGCAGAGAAGACCTGCTTTCTTTGAGAATGACCAAGGCCAATTATAAGTCATAATATTAGACTACATCATGGTGTATTGGCTCAATGTGCTAAGTAATGCAGCTCACCCTCCCAAACCATCTTCTGCGACATTACACTGCCTAGACATTGCTGCTTTACTGTATCTACTACCAGCCATGCTTCTCAAACACATAATTATTGTAGTAGCATTCCGATGTATTATTTGCATCACAAATAAATAAAAAAGTTACCTTGCAATGAGATATCTTACCTTTCTCCAGGTCGTTAATTCTCTGGTGTAAGGAGGTGAGAGTTGACTCCATTCTACTGCGCTGATCCGTGTCGTTCCTCTGCCCAGGTTTGCTCTCATCCACAGTATTGACCCGTGACAGCACCTGCTTCTCCATGTCATCTATCTTATTTTGAAGCAGATCTTTAAGGCTGTTCGCCTGGACAGAGCCGTTGTTCCTGCTGTACTGCTACGGGAAAACAGGAGATAGGTATGCTTATTCAAATGAGTACTTTAAAACACATGTACTCCTAGTACTTAAGGAGCACACATGGTAAACTTAAATGAGACTAGATAAGCCAATTTCAGGCTTAGCGCAGCCTGCCGTGAACCAGTGACACATTGACTAAATCTGTCAAAGACCTCCACTTAAGTCTTTCGACCCTATTAAGAATTTTCAGTCTGGCTTGAAATATTTTAACTTAATGTAATGTATCATATCATGCATTGCATGAGTTAATGTGTTTAAAGAACTGCGGGGTATGACCATTAGGAAATAGCCTTCACTATATGGAGTCACACGTCTTAAGGTGAAAAGGCCAAATCGTCATGCATACCTCCAAGTTTTCCAATCTCTGTTTAAGGGTGGCTAAAGTCTGCCCGAGTTGGGTTAGAGTATCTGTCGGGCCGCGGGACACGTCTCCCATCGTGTTTTTGCCCGGTTCTTTCCTACGACCTCCAGTTACGGGCTCCAGAACACTCTGACTCTCACAGCGGCTCAACTTGGAAGTTAGTTCCCTGATCGTCTCCTTTTGATTCATGATAGTTTCCTTCTGCTGTAAGACTGTCTCTCTTAACTGCATTACTGTAGTCTTCAGATCCTCCGCTGGTCCGCTGTTCTGCATGGTGGCTGCGCACAGGTCCATATCCTTAGGCACGGACGTGCAGATGAACTGTGTCTGTCCGAAATCTTGCGAAGATCCCTCCAAATATGTAAGAGAAAGTAGAAAAAGTGTCCATGACATTCTCTCCATTGCGAATTGCATTTTTTCCAGTGTTTGAAGTGTGAGTAACGTGTTGTTTCACCACCACGGAGCTGTCCACTGATTCTATGCAGCGCGTATGGGTTTATATAGGACACCAGAGGCGCAGCGCAGATCCGCTGCAGCGCGCTCGCGCTCTCCAATCACGTCAAGTGTATTTCTTAAGGTGGAGCTGAGAGATGGTAAATCAGATGTCTTTTCGCCACAGTACGATGTGAAGTACAGCAAAGTAGTTTAACTTGCCTGTTATTTAGAAAATCTACCGATGTGTTTATGACCAATATCGTTTTACTCGCTTGTTATTTACAAATCTAGATACTGATATTGTGTTTATGACCAATATCGATGCATATTATTTTTTTGTATATTTCTGAAATGTAATATTTTATTTTAGTTATATCCTAAAAAGTATAAAGTGATGGTTTCCTACCATCTGGTCATGTTTAAAAGAGCATTCACTAATTAGTTAATTTTGTTGTCCTTGTTTTATAATGCTGTTGAATAGGCCTACCACACATGTAGCTGTGTAGCTATAATTAAAATGTTGTAAAAAAAAAAAAAAAGTATTTGCATCCTTAATAACCTATTGGAGCCGCATAAATATTTAGGACTCTTAACGTTTTGATAGGAAATTGTGGTACATCTTCAGTGTATTTTCCCAATTTACAGGTACTACCTTAAGGCTGGGTCCACTTGTTTCCGTTGGGTTGGTCCCGTGCCCCGAGTGGTGGCCCTGCGGCGAAAAGGTTGGGTCTTACCCGCTGATCTGCCATGCATGTACCTCTAAGCCTATTCAGCATGCATGGACAGCAATTCTTCCATAGCAAGAATGAACACTTACGTATCCTGTCATGACAATAGTCCTAATATAATCTAATCACCGGTTAGTCAACACAGTCTCACTCCCAACTCGTCACATATTGCCGCTTGGTCAGGACCCTGGGCGTCACTTTTTAACGCACAGGGTACCCTTAAGCGTCATTTTTCGACGTTCAGGGCACTCCACTGATTCCAATGAGAAACCTAGGGCGTCATATACAGACGTGTTGGCCACGTGAATGGCATCGTGATGAAATTATTTATTGGGTTATAATTTTTCTATTATGACATGTTGGAGTGTGATTCTCAATGTAATAAGCACACTTTTATTTAAATTTATTTATTTTTATTTACGCTATTCGGACACGTTTGAAACAGCCCACCCCACCCGCCCTTAACTTGCCTATTTGCGTATTATATGATATAAAACACAGAATATAACAGAAAACAGACACACTTTATTGAAAAACCCGGCTATTGCAACTGTTCCGAGAACAAACGATGATTTCTGTGAAGAAAAGACCCAAAAGCAATCACCGTCTCCACGGTACCCCTCGGCGTCACGATATGGACGAAATGGGAACTCCATTGCTTTCAATGGAAACCTTTGGCGTCAACAGAAGACGCAAATTATATCTGTATGAAATCGCGCTGAAGAAGTGAAGTCTCATTCAGAACACATCGCGATGTTTGGCGTCAGTTCACGTGTGCCACATGTGGGTGAGTAAAATATTATATCCTAATGTTTGATATAAAGTATGTTCTGCTTGTCGCTATTGATCAGATTATGTTCAGTCACTGCATTATATCTGTCATCTCCACTGAGGATTTGCATTTCTTTGCTTTCTAACTCAACACATCTTGCTAATAGGGTAATTAGACACTGTCACGTTACATACTATAGACCTTTAAACAGTTGTTCATATTTAATAATAACTATCAGTATAGTTTCAACATGGAATTTGTAGTAGAAGCACAATAAAACAACACTTGCCACGCTTTTACCACAGTAACCTTAGTTTTAATGTGATGTTTGTTGTAAATAGACAGTAACCACAACAATTACCATGCTTTAAATGCGTTTTATGTAAATCCAAATATTTTAATGTAAATAGTACTTTTCCTGTATATAATGCAATATATTATATATTATGACTTTTTCTCTTTTTCTTTTTACCTGAAAAGACCAAAAGGGCCTTCAGGACAAGTCAGCCCATTCTTGTTTGTGAAGAAGTAACGGAGAAGACCAAAAGCAGCAACAGCAAATATTTGCAAAGGTATGTATGTATGTGCTGGTTTGAACCCTTTATCAAACATATTATTCAGCATTTGTTGTTACTTAAACTTATTCTTACAAATTCCATGGCTCAATCAGTAAGAATATATTCTCAAAGTCTCAATAATTCACAAGATTTAACAGGTAGTCAAATTCATATGATACTCGTACATATTTGTATATACTGTACATAATCCTGCAGCTTTTACTATGACTCCTGCCATTGGCTACTGCCTCAATTCCTGTACATATGTATTGTTGTGTCCATTGTATTCTTTAAAATTATTTCAACTTGGGCTCTGTCTGTTCATGTAATAATACATGTCTCTTCACACCTCATAACCTACCGCTGTTTGCAAGAGTGAAAATTCTCACATGACATCAGATAATCGATTATTTTGTCATACTCAGATCAGTTGCACTGTTGATAACGTCAACAAAAAACCAAGTGAATTATCAACATTTTTAAACACATTCATAAGATATAGCTTGCTATTAAAGATATACTTTTAATAATGGGAATGCACACATATCAGTGAACTTATTACATAAATGTATTTAACATTTAATTATGCAACGCTTTTACAGAAAGAAATCCTGCAGTTATGTATAAACTGACAACATCATCATCATCATCATGTCCTGCCTGGGCACATTAGGCAACATGTGTCCTCCAACATATTCGATCTGTGGCCACGTTCTTCACATCTTCTCACTGAACACTGGCATTCAGGTCTTCATGGAACATCTGTCTCATGTCTTCCTTGGTCTTCCCTGTGTCCTGCGCCCTCCTGGTGGTGTCCACTTCATAAGTGTTTTTGGGTGTTCTTGTTCGGGTATGCATAGGATATGTCCAGTGAAGTGCACCCTTTGTTCTGACACAGTTTCTCAAAGTCTTCACGTGGAGTCTGTGGAGTCTGTGGAGTCTTATGATCTCCATCCACTAGTTCTAGTCATGCAGCACTTCATGATGCTATAGTCCAATGTATATTTCTGCATTTGTTGTTTGTTCGAACAAATGAAGATAGTGAGAGTGAATACCTTTGAAATCAATATTTATTCATTAAACCTTTCAATACAGTGGTCACTATAGTACATGGCCACCATATCTACCTCTGTGGTATCATTAATAACTACATCTATGGTATCATTATCACTACCTTTTTAATGTAACTGTAACATTAATGTATTATATAAAAGCATTTTCTTACTAAAAATGGTTGACATTTATAATAATTTAATTGGACTTTCATTTAGTTGCAGTAAAAGTGAACAATAATCACAAATATATAGTATTAAAGTTGAGAATGTAAAATGTTCTTCAGTTTTTGCCTATTTATTTTTAATGGGAAGAAATATATTTTCAGATAACAAAATTGCACCTCATCTCTTGGTTTGTACTTCATGTGTGTGTGTGTGTGTGTGTGTGTGTGTGTGTGTTTGTGTGTTTGTGTGTGTGTGTGTGTGTGTGTGTGTGTGTGTGTGTGTGTGTGTGTGTGTGTGTGTGTGTGTGTGTGTGTGTGGTTCAGGTATTCCCTGATCAAAAGTTGACCCATGTGCAAACAGCTTATAAATTGCATTAAATGATTTAGTATTTTGAAAATGTAAAATGCGAGGGCCCTATGTTTAGGTGCCTGGGATGTAAAGTTACAGTACAAAAGTCATTATGTCTATGGAAAGCCCCAATAAAACATGGAGGAACATGTGGAAGTGTCCCAGAGTTTGCTCCCTGTCACAGTGCTTTGACTGTGTCACATTTCACCCATGGACTCGTGAGCTGGTCTCTTAGAAAGTCAGTAAGAGAGATTTTATATAGTGCTTTTCATTCAAAATATATATGCATATTCGTTGCATAAGTACCAGTTTGCATAAGTACCAGCTCTCTGAAAAATGTAAGTTGTTTTATATGATCATTTAACTATACTTCCAAATGATTAAATGTGTTTTACAGAATTTGAGTGAGATGCTTGTTATTATCTGAGTGTAATAATTCCTTCCTAATTCCTTAAAGATAGAAAACACTAAACAATAGCATTGTTGATGTCAAACACACAAACGTATTTGTATAATAATTTATATAAAGATTTATTTAAAATGTTATTTGAAATAAGCTCTAAGATCTTACATTTAAAACTACTATAGTGTTGAAACAGATGATGATTAGTAAAAATATATTTTACGTTAGATTAAACCAAAATCATGGGGATCAGATGTTGTCTTTATACATCGGTCTTATAGGAAGATGATAAAACTATGGTTGTATTAAAACTTTAAAGATTTTATTTTAAGCTAATTTAAACTTTTATGAAAATAGTTTGAACTATTTTGTCTGCAACAACCATTTTTCTCTGAAAGCCTTACATTGCTGTGACTGTGGGTCAGATTTCACAGCACCAAATGGGGTGTGAGCTGCTCTCTTGGAAAGTCATGATTTTCAACTGTATTTTCTTTGTAAAACATTCTAAAATATCATGATCTCTGAAAAGTTGATTTATATTTCTCAACTCTTTTAGAAGAAAACAAACACAACCCTAGGTATTTATTCGATACAGTGGCTAAATTAACAAAGGATAAAGCTTCAACTTCTGACGCTTGTAAACAACACAGCAGTAATGACTTTATGAACTTCTTTACTAGTAAGATTGATAACATTAGGAATAAAATTATAACCATGCAGCCGCCTACTACAGTATCACTTCAGACAGAACATTGTAGTCTCACTGAGGAAAAATTACACTCATTCACTGCTATAGGAGGAGAAGAATTGGCTAAACTTGTCAAATCATCAAAATCAACAACATGTATGCTTGACCCTATACCGACTAGGCTATTAAAAGAGATGCTTCCAGAGGTCATAGATCCTCTGCTTAATATTATTAATTCATCCTTGACATTAGGATATGTTCCAAAAACTTTTAAGTTGGCTGTAATTAAACCACTTATTAAAAACCGCAACTTGATCCTAAAGAATTAGTCAATTACAGACCAATCTCGAATCTACCGCTTTCTATCAAAAATATTAGAAAAGGCAGTGTCTTCACAATTATGTTCCTTTTAGAAAGAAATTGTATATGTGAGGATTTCAGTCAGGATTTAGACCGTATCATAGTACTGAGACTGCTCTAATTAGAGTTACAAATGATTTACTCTTATCATCTGATCGTGGTTGTATCTCTCTATTAGTTTTACTCGATCTTAGCGCTGCATTCGATACTATCGATCACAATATTCTTTTGAATAGACTCGAAAATCATGTTGGCATTAGTGGAACTGCATTGGCATGGTTTAAATCTTACTTATCTGACCGTTATCAGTTTGTAGCAGTAAATGAAGAGATGTCACACCGATCACAAGTTCAGTATGGAGTAAGGCTCAGTGTTAGGACCGTTGCTTTTCACCCTGTATATGCTACCACTGGGAGATATCATTAGGAAGCATGGCGTTAGTTTTCATTGTTATGCTGATGATACTCAGCTCTATATTTCTTCACACCCTGACGAAACTTACCAATTCACAAGATTAACGGAATGCATAGCTGATATTAAAAATTGGATGAATAGTAATTTCCTGCAACTTAATTCAGATAAAACTGAATTTTTAATTATTGGACAGAAAAGCTCCACAAAGAGTGCCCTAGAATACTGTCTAACCCTCGATGGCTGCTCTGTCAAGTCCTCGTCGTCAGTGAGGAACCTGGGTGTGCTCTTTGATACCAATCTTTCATTTGAAAGCCACGTTTCTAGCATCTGTAAAACTGCATTCTGCCATCTTAAAAATATATCTAAATTACGTCACATGCTTTCAATGCAAAATGCTGAACAACTAGTACATGCGTTCATGAGCTCAAGGCTAGATTATTGTAATGCTCTACTGGGTGGTTGCCCTGCTCGCCTAATAAATAAACTCCAGCTGGTCCAAAACGCAGCAGCTCGAGTTCTTACTAGAACCAGGAAGTACGATCATATTAGTCCAGTTCTGTCAACACTGCACTGGCTCCTATTAAACATCGCATAAATTTTAAAATCTTGCTTATTACTTATAAAGCAATAAATGGTTTAGCTCCCCAGTACTTAAGCGAGCTCTTAACGCAATATACTCCATCACGTCAATTGCGGTCTCTAAACTCTGGCCAGTTGAAAATACCTAGAATATCTAAATCAACTGCAGGCGGTCGATCCTTTTCCTATTTAGCACCTAAACTCTGGAACAGTCTTCCTAGCATTGTTCGGGAAGCAGACACACTCTGTCAGTTTAAATCTAGACTAAAAACACATCTCTTTACTATGGCATACACATAGAACATTTTTAACTTTCTTTATTCAAATCAAATGACTGATTATTAGGCTGCATTAACTAGGTCAGCCGGAACCGGGAACACTTCCCATAACACCTGATGTACTCGTTACATCATAAAAAGAGTGGCATCCACACTAATGTTAGTCTCTCTGTTTATCCCGAGGTTTACTGCAGTCGGCCGGATCCAGGCCGTGTCCGGATCGGATGGTGGACCTGCATCTGGACATGACCAGCTCATCCTGGAGTGTCTGCTGAGACCGTGTCCATTAGTGTCTCCTCTGAATTCGCCTCACCGAACGTGATCCTCAATTAACCCGCCTCCGCGCAATAACTCCGATCTTTCAAGTATTCATATTCTTGTGTAATCGACGCGCCATCCTAAATGAGCCCGCCTCGCAAGGCCATACCCAAAATTTCGAATATTCCTATCTAATATGATTTAAGACCTGCAAGGTTGCCAGAGTAATAATTATACACTGTTAATAATAGGCCAGAGGAGAACTGGCACCCGACTGAGTCTGGTTTCTCCCAAGGTTTATTTTTCTCCATCATGCCCTGATGGAGTTTTGGTTCCTTGCCACTGTCGCCTTTGGCTTGGCTTGCTCAGTTGGGGACACTCAAATTATGATCCAAGTTACTCAACTAAATATACAAATAGAATTTATTAATTTGGTCATATATAATTCTATAAACTATCCAAATTAAACTAGCTAAATCAAATTTTGTTGCAATGTTGTCCTGTTTAACACTGTGAAGCTGCTTTGAAACAATCGTCATTGTAAAAGCGCTATATAAATAAAGTTGATTGATTGATTGATTTCAGTCCATTTTAGTAAGATACTTGTTATTATACATAAACATATATTTTGTATACATTCATCACAGAAATGTATTCCTTTATAAAACCAAATGTGTGTGTGTGTGTGTGTGTGTGTGTGTGTGTGTGTGTGTGTGTGTGTGTGTGTGTGTGTGTGTGTGTGTGTGACTGGTAATCCCTACGGTTTCGTGACAAAATGCCCCCACAAAGATGGCAATATCCAAAATCCTTGTCCTAGTGGGGACATTTTTTGGTCCCCATGAGGGAAACATCTTATAAATCACACAAAGTGATATTTTTGAAAATGTAAAAATGCAGCTTGTCTCCTGTGATGGGTAGGTTTAGGGGCAGGGGCAGTGTTTGGGGATAGAACATATGGTTTGTACAGTATAAAATGCATTACACCTATGGAATGTCCCCATAAACATAGAAACACAATGTGTGTGTGTGTGTGTGTGTGTGTGTGTGTGTGTGTGTGTGTGTGTCAGAGAGCTTGAGAGTGAGAACATAGTTCCTTTCGCTTCAGTCACTACGACGTAACGTTAGTGACTAACGAATGGGGTTTCGCCAGAAGCCTATCATCTTCGAGCTTAGAGAAAACGCCCAATGGCGTGCCAATGCCATGGGCATGCGGAATTTGCATACGTAACTCCGCCTCACCGTGTGAGTATATAAGGAGGTACGTAGCAACATCGCATTATGTTTCTGCTTTCGGAGCCAAGAGGACCTACCTCTTCACTCCTACAGCCTTCTGAGACTCTGTCAGCTTCTTCGAGACGAGCAGCTTTCCGGTCGGTGTTGGTGTAACGCGTTCCAGTGATCGCATACTTCCTGCCTGCTGATCTCTGCAGTGGTCTGTTGACAGCTGGTGTGTGTTTCCCTGGGCGCTCGCATCGATCGCAGGCTTCCTCTCACAAAAAGAGCTTGCGCGTGGCACGCCTTTTTCAAGACGGTTCGCCTGCACTTCCGGTGCGATCGATATCCATTGCTGTCTATGGGCACTTTCACTGCTCGATGTGTTTGGGCTTCAGCACGTTCGGGCAGTGTTTGTGGATGTGTCATGTTCCCACTGCGGGAATGTGACCATCGCGATGTTGTGGTCGAGACTCAGTGATCTCCGTGAGGAGAGAGTCCCCTCTGCCACACCCCAATCTACCGCCTCCGAGAGAGGTGGTACTTTGGCTGGTGGCCAGGGTGACCTGAGGGCTGTGCTGTGGTTTAAGACCCCGACGCTTCATTCCTCGGGCCACACCCCCTCTAGCACATCGCTCGTGAGTGCTGGACTGAAACAGCGCCCGCCTCTGACGCCTGCTCGCTCAGTTCACACTCCAGATAGCAGTGAGATTTAGATCGCCGCATCCCAAGGTGGGCTGGAGTCCTTTGGGGATGACGATTAGGCAGTGCTCCGCCTCCGGGTGTGTCAGCGCAGCCTGATCTGACCCAGAGTTGACAGCCATGTTATCTCGGCAGCCGCGAGCCTCGGGCTGGTGTGGAACTCCGCCCTGTCACGAGTGCTCGTGGTTGCGCGATTGGTTTTGGGGACGGCACCCGACAGCTGTTGGGCCCCGCCCCAATGCCTTCGTCCCCGAGGTGCATGAGGAGGTCACGCGGTCCGGGAGTCCCGTGCTTCCCGTGGCCGCTCGGCCTCCTCCGCCTTCTCTGCCCTCGATGGGGCCGTGGCCTAGGGTACACTGGGGTCCCCCCCACTGTTGGGCACTCTGTTGCGCATCACGGTGTCCACAGAGTGCTTCGACGTGGCGTGGCTATCCTAAGCACCCTCCCAGAGCCTCAGGGCCCGTACTGGTGGCGTGGTCCTGCAGAGCTACGGGCAGGCCGCGCCCCTTTGCACATGCACGAGGTGGAGCCGACCCAGGGCTCTTCAATGAGCTGCGTGCCGCCACTGATCCCGCCTCTGGGCGGTGAAGGTGGCCACACGCTCCTGGGCCGGGCGATGTCCACAGTTGTGGTCCGGGAGAAACACCTGGCCTTACCTGGTGATGTGGAGGTAGTTGAGTGAGCCACCTCCTCAACTCGCCCATATCCCAGGCTGGCCTCTTCGGCGGCGCGGCTGAGAACTGCGCCCAACGGTTCTCGGCCGCCCGAGAGCAGACTGAGGCTGTAACACGTACTGCCCCGCGGCCAGCTGCTGCACCAGCCGCCGGCTCAGTCGCCTCAGTCCGCCGCCGCCGAGGGCGCCCTCCTCCTACCCGGCCCCAGCAGCAGCCTTCACCGGGCCGTGTCATGGAGGAGGTTGCAGGATGACGCCCAGTTCCGGCTGCACAGCCTGACTAAACGCCAGGCTGGAGGTGGACAACTCAGAGATGGGTTCCAGTTCTTTCCAGGAGATGGTAGCAGGGCTCTCCTTCCCGGTGGAGGGCCGGGGAAAATCCTTCGCTGCTGGCCTCCGGGCTGGCGGCGCTTGAGAGAACTGGTGTCCCCATCCCTGAGGACACAGAGACTGGTGATGGCAGTGTGCACCGCCTCGGCCGCGCCGCCTCGCCCCTCTCTCTCGCCAGCCTCTCAGAGCAGACCCCAGTGGAACGCGCCCTTCCCTGGTCTCCTCTGTCAGGACGCAGCTGCTGGCTGTGCCCCCACACCGGGACGCTACGCCTCCCACGTCTGGGCCAGTCACGCTGCCTCGCTGCCCCACCCGGGTACGCCTGTGGTTCGAGTGACCCCGTGGTCAGTTCCTGGGAGTCTGACTACAGCTTCCAGGACTGTCCGCAGGGCCGCAAAAACCATCAGGCTCGGCTACGCGATTCAATTCGCGCAGGCTCCTCCTCGCTGGGAGTCCGCTCACCATGGTGGGGCCCAATGTCCCAGTCATGCGCGCGAGGTTGCCACCCTACTGGCGAAGGGGTGCGATCGAGCCTGTCCTCCAGCGAAATGAAGTCCGGGCCTCGGCCTTTACTTCATTGTACCCTAGAGAACCGGTGGGTTATGGCCAATCCTGGATCTGCCCGCCCTGAGCCGATCCTTACAGGCTTCCGCTCAGGATGTTGGCAGCGAACGCCTTCTCGAATGCGTCGTCCAGTTGATTGGTTGCAGCGATTGACCTGAAGAATGCCTACTTCTTTGTCTCCTACCTCGACGCGGACCGTTCCTACAGGTCTGCTTCGAGGGGCGGACATTCAGTACGCGCCCCTCCCATTCGGGCTAGCTCTGTCCCTAGGGATGGGACGATACACTTAAACTCACGATACGATGCACCTCGATATGTTCGATACGATACGCCACGATACGATATCAAAAATAAAAAAGAAGAAAATATTACTGTATAACAACAACTTATTTATTTTTGTTTCAGCTGCACACAGGGAAACACAAGGCCTAACTGGCCAAACACAAACAAGAACACCCACATCAAAAATACTATAGTATACTATAGTATATTATAGTAAAATTACAGTAAAATTACTCTAGTAAATAATATAGTGTTTTTGAACCATACTATAGTAAAGATACTACAGTAAATTGTAGTATATTTTAGTATTTACTACACTTTGTTAATTTACTGTAGGCTAGTATATTTACCATAGTACGGTTTAAAAACACTATAGTATTTACTAGAGTAATTTTACTATAATATACTATAGTATTTTTTCATGTGGGCACTTCATGGCATCTTAAACTTGGGCTCCAGCACATTGAACATTTGGATGAATTTTCTGTTCTCTACCATGTTAAATGGAGCCATATAGTCCGCTATGAATTCGCCAATGAGCCTGGTTATCTGTTTTGCACGCGGACTTGACGGAGGTAGAGTTGGTGTCAGTGCTTGTTTCATGGTCAGCTGTCCCTTCGGTAGGCTCGTTTTCTCCGGGGCCGTCTTCACATTTTTATGGTGACGTTGAAGGTGGTGGTTCATGTTTTATGTGTTGGATGTGGTGTACGGAATGACAGCAATGCATAGCGTACACACATCAGTTACTCTATTGCCGTCTTTGTCTTTTTTAATGAGAAAGCCAAAATACTGCCAGACATATGACTTGTATCCAGGCGGAGCGCCTCAATTTCGACCTCATTTGACTCCATGGTCGGCTGTTTTGGGGCAAGGCAGTTGGTGCTAATGCTAATATGTGTTAGCACGCTGCAGTGTTGTTGTTGCAACATGCGCTGTCTTGACGTGACGACGTACCGCACCGTTCCCCGGATATAATTTTTTTTTCATTTAGTTTTTTTACCCTGCTTGATCAGCAGATGGTGCTGCCAGTTTGCCACCATAGACTGTATGTCTGCCCCATATACATACACACACATATAATACACTAAATTATTTATATATTACGTATCATGCAGCAGTGCCATCTATCTTTATTTCGCGATTCATTTTTTTCTAACTCGATGCGCTTTCCCACGCTTTGTATCGCGATATTTTGTGAAACGATATTTCGTTCCATCCCTAGTCCCCTCGTGACTTCACGAAGTCTGTCGAGGCAGCCCTTGCGCCACTCAGGCAGCACGGGTTCGTGATCCTGAACTGCCTCGGCGACTGGCTCAGACTGAGTCACTCGAGAACAGGGTGCGAACACAGAGTTCTAGTGCTCCAGCACGTAGCCTGTCTGGGCCTTCAGGTCAACTGGGAGAAGAGCAACTCTGCTCCGTGCAGGGATCTCTTTTCCGGTATGGTTTTCAACTCGGTCGCCATGTGCGTGCAGCTTACCAGCGAGCACGCGCAGTCAATGCTGACTTGCCTCCGTTAATTGAAGCAAGAGTGCGGTTCCACTGAAGTGTTTCAGAGGCTCCTGGGGCATATGGGCATCTGCAGCCGCGTGACGCCGCCGGATTGCTTCATATGAGACCGCTTCAGCATTGGCTTTGCGATCGGGTCCCGAGATGGGCATGGCAGTCTGGCGCTCGGGTCCAAGTGACTCAGGCATGCTTACAGACGCCACCCCGTGGTCGAACCTCAGTTTCTACGGGCCGGGGGCCCTTAGAACGAGTTTCCAGGCATGTTGTCGTCGACGGATGCCTCTGCCACGGGTTGGTGCCATGTGCAATTGACAAGCAGCCGCGGGCTCCTGGACAGGACCCCACCGCCTCCTGCATGTCAATTGCCTTGAGTTGCTGGCAGTACGGTTCGCCCTGCACCGCTTCCGAGCGTTGCTGAAGGGTCAACATGTGCTTGTCCGGACAGACAACACGGCCATAGTAGCGTACATCAACCACCAGGGCGGTCACGCCCCGCCGTATGTCTCAACTCGCCCGCCATCTCGGTTTATGGAGTCAGAAGCGCCTGAGGTCCCTTCGTGCTGTCCATATTCTGGGAGTCCTGAACCTCGCAGCCGACGAGCTCTCGCGGTTTCAGCCTCTCCCGGGAGAATGGAGACTCCAGCCCCAGTCGGTCCAGCTGATTTGGGAACAGTTTGGGGACGCGCAGGTAGATCTGTTGCCTCCCACGACTCTTCCCACTGCAGCCTGTTCTTTCCTGTCCGAGGGCACGCTGCACGGATGCACTGGCGCACAGCTGGCCGCGGGCCTACGCAGGCGCGCTTCCCCAGTGAGCCTACTCGCACAACTTTTGTGCAAGATCAGGAGGACAAGGAGCAGGTCCTTGGTCGCCTGCACTGGCACGGCCGGACCTGGGTCCCAAACTCGCACTCCTGCGACAGCCCTCCTGGCCTATTCCTCTGAGACCTCCTCACTCAGAGACGGGCACCCTTTGGCACCTGCGTCCCGATCGGTGGAGCCTCCACGTGTGGCTCCTGGATGAGACGCAGGTTTGAGTGGCCTGCCACCTTCGGTGGTCGCCACCATCACTTCTGCTAGGGCAGAGTCCACTCGGCATGCCTATGCGTTGAAGTGGAACCTCTTCGTCACCTGGTGCTCTTCCCGCCAAGAAGACCCTGGAAATGCCCGATCGGGTCCGTGCTCTCGCCTCCAAGAAGGGTTGGAGCGAAGGCTGTCTCCCTCCACCCTCAAAGTTTATGTGGCCGCTATATCTGCCCACCACGATCTCTTGGAGAACAGAAAGGTAAGTCAGCACGACCTGATCATCAGGTTCCTGAGGGGGGCGAGGAGACTGAATCCTCCTCGCCTCTCCTCTCGCTCCTCTGGGACCTCTCAGTAGTTTTAAGATGCTCTGCAGAGGCCTCCCTTTGAGCCTTTGCGGTCGGCTGATATTAAGTTCCTGTCGATGAAGACGGCTCTGCTGACCGCATTGGCCTCCGTCAAGGGTCGGGACTTGCAGGCATTTTCGGTTGACGGTGCCTGGAGTTCAGGCCGGCTAACTCTCACGTGATCCTGAGACCCCGGCCTGGATATGTGCCCAAGGTTCCCACCACTCCGCTCAGAGACCAGGTGGTGAACCTGCAAGCGCTGCCCGTGGAGGGGCAGACCCAGCCTTGGCACTGCTCTGTCCAGTACGCCGGCGCCCGCGCCACGAGACGTGACGCAGTGTTTCAGGACCTCAGACCAGCTCTTTGTCTGTTATGGTGGAGAGCGGAAGGGAAGTGCTCTCTCAAAGCAAAGGCTGTCTCACTGGATAGTGGACACCATTGTTTTGGCTTACCAGCAGCAAGGTCGACATGTCCCCTTGGGGTGCGGGCTCACTCCACTCGGAGTGTCGCCTCCTCTTGGGCTTTAGCGCATGGCGCCGCTAACAGACATCTGCAGAGCTGCAGGCTGGGCGACACCTAACACATTCGCCAGATTCTACAATCTCCGAGTGGAGCCAGTGTCCGACTATGTACTCGCCCGAGGCCGGTAATGGGCCAGGCTCAGGTGTCTTCGCTGCTTGCCATTCCACTCCTCGGACTGGATACGCGCGATATTCCTCAGGTGAGCTACCGAGAGCCCTGAGTTCCTCCAGCACTGCTTACGCCGATGCCTGTGTGTCTGCCCTCTAGCGAGCCCAGACCTCGTGTCCGGCCAGGTGCCCCGTGTGCATGGCGACCCCCACACGTGTATTTCACCGTAAGCCTCCGCAGTGAGCGGGTTTCTTCCCTTGGCATGTCCCGGCCATCCCTAGGGTTAAAAATCCACCTTCGGCTGGTACCTAGAGTTTTCCATATGCAACCCTTGCGGGTCATATGTGTACTCTTAAGTCCTCCTACGGGTAGGCATCTTGGCATTTCCTCACTGGGATATGCTTCCCAGTGTACCTTGGTATTCCTGTGATAAGTGGGAGTCCTTCGTCGTACTAGTCTTACGACAGGAACTCGCACTTACGCAGGGCACTGGAAGACAGCTGAGTGGCGGGATTAGATTGGACCCCATTCGTAGTCACTAACGCTACGTCAGAGTGACTGAACGAAGGGAACGCCTCGGTTACGGATGTAACCTCGCTTCCCTGAGGAGGGAACGGAGACGTAACGCCCCGCTGCCACATCAGCTGTGCTACCTGGAACGCAGGAGTTCAGTCTTGGCTCCTCAAGCAGGTAACATAATGCGATGTGCTACGCACTCCTTATATACTCACACGGTGAGGCGGAGTTACGTATGCAAATTCCGCATGCCCATGGCATTGGCACGCCATTGGGCGTTTTCTAAGCTCAAGATGATAGGCTTCTGCGAAACCCCATTCGTTAGTCACTAACGTTACGCCTCCGTTCCTCCTCAGGGAACGAGGGTTACATCCAGAATCCAGACGTTACAGAAAACACTGTAACCATGCATAAACGCCTAAAACACCAATAGCTTCAAACAATAATGCAGATTTTAGTTATAGCTGATAGACCAGAGGTGACTCAATGAATAAAACACTGTACCAATGAATGAATGTTTAAAAAATCAATGCTAAATGGCGCCATTGCACTATGCATTTTGGTACCTTATCTCGCGACGCGTCCGTGACCTGAGAAACATCAGAGACGTGGGGCCATATTTTACGCCGAACTGTTACAATCAGGACGACTCCCTGCGGAAGAACTACTATCGAAAAAGATTGTAATTGTAAAAATAAAATAGGAGAGATCTAAAGACCGTGCCTGTTACGCACAGACACGCACACACACACACATAGACACCTGTGCCCTGTGTTTTGAGAGGCGTTCAAGGTGAACGCTGATGTGTGAAAAGAAGGCAGAGGGCCGTGATTGCTAAACCAGTTTTATTTAAACTGAAATGGCTGGTTCAGTGGATTTTTTTAGTAAGCTATTTTATAAACATACAACTTGAGGTTTGTATTGTTTTTAGTAAGCTATTTTATAAACATACAACTTGAGGTTTGTATTGTTTTTAAAAGAACAGATGTTTGTGGGAGACGCACTTCACAGTTTTTCACAGTACAGCCCCGCAGATACACTGCAATGGGACGCGGCGGGGAATTTCCTGATAACAGCGACTTCAAAAGACAAAACCTTCTGTCAATAACATGATTTATTATACCGCATTCAAAAACAAAAAAAACTTGTGTCAAATTCATCAAAACATCAAAACTTACTGTCAATCACATGATTTATTATTATTACAGGAACAATAGGTCAAAAACCACCTGTCAAAAACATCAAAACCTAATGTCAATCACATGATTTATTATACAGGAAGTCCCTCCTATACAGGAAGTCCCGCCTATACAGGAAGTTCCTCCCCGGAAGTCCCGCCCCGGAAGTCCCGCCCCACCCCCACGGTAGGCCCCGCCCACCTGTCAATCAATCATTTTTTGACAGTTGGTACAGTATATCTACTACCTTTACTATCTTTCTTCTGTTGAACATACAAAAATATATATTTTGAAGAATGTTGATAACCAGACATTTGATAGCCATTGACTTTCATTGTAGGAAAATAAATACGATGGAAGTCAGTGGGGTCCATAAACCGTTTGATTACACAGATTCTTCAAAATATCTTATTTTGTGTTCAACAGACGAAAGAAACAACTTGAGGGTGAGTAAATGATAGATTTGCATTTTTGTCTTTAAAATATGTTTTAGCCACCATTTCGCATTAGAACAAGATAGACAATTAGGAAAGGTGATTTTATTCCTCTGTGTGTGCACTGTGCAATGTGCTGTGCATGTGTGTGTTCTGTTCTGTATATTCATTATTGTGCTTTGTTGACTGATTGCTGGATAATTTCCAGTCAACCTAATGTCTTAAAATCCAAGAAAGTGGATCACGGCACTCCAGTTCTGAGTTTTTTACACTGGCTTCCTGTCTGTCAAAGAATTGATTTCAAAATACCAATTCCGGCTTTTAAAGCATGGATTGGTTAAGGGCCAAAGTAAATTTCTGATCTTCTGCTGCATTATGAACCATCCTCTCAGGTCATTTGGGACAGGTCTGCTTTCTGTCCCCAGAGTCAAAACTAAACATGGAGAAGCAGAATTCTGTTTTTATGTAATATATCTGGAACAAACTCACAGAAAAACTGCAGTTCTGCTACAACTCTTTAATTCTTTTAAATCAAGTTTAAACACTGTTTGCCGCTGCATTTTATTAAATGGGAAGGAATACTGATTTATACTTTTACTCTCCTGTTTTATCATGTTTTTATTTTCTATTGAGCAATTTTAAAGTGTTTTTTAAATGTCTTCTTTTTACATTACCCAATGTTTTTTTTATGTTTTATGTAAAGCACTTATGGCTTTTTGAAATGTGCTATACAACTTTGCCTTGCCAAGTCAAAGACTCATATTTTCATATAATGATCCAAAGAGTAAAAGCATATTTGTGGCTTTCATAACAAATTATGATATATGCATATGCTTCTTGTTTATCGACTTGAAGGTACCTAACGTAGGCTACAGATACATGTAGCATGTTAAGCTAACCACAACATGGCTTATTCTACAATGTTACTAGCTAAAATATCAGGGTTCCTACACAATAACAAATAATATAATGAACACATGTATAAACGAAAACACAGATACTTACAAGGCCAAAGAATGTCCTTTAACGCTTGTTGCCCGTTGTTGTTCTCCTCCTCGTGTGTAAAAAAAATCACTCAAAACAGAAATGTTTATCGCGAGATCTGGCGTTGCCAAATAATATAAACGATCTACGATATTATTTGACTGTCTTACATTTTAAGTGAATGTTATATATAATACTAATTAATATGTTTACAAATGGGCTAAAAGCAGACTACACGTAGCCCAGATAGACCGTCATGAAACATGACCATGACACATCTTGCAGATATTACTGACATTGCGAACATTATGGGATATCAACCATATCATTGTGCTACATTGCCAAAAACAATTAATCAGTTTTGACTTTTGGCTACAAGTGGGCTGCAAACTAGCCGGTCTATATAGGAGCTAGATTGTGTCTATGCACAGCCTATACGCATAAAACATGAAAGAAATGAAACCAAACACCTTGTAATCACTCTTCACTTTGCTTACATGATGGAATATCATACATATCACAAATTATTTGGGCAAAAATGACTTGTAACCAAATTCAAGGTTATTTTGGCTAAAGTGGGTTACTCATAGCCGGGCTATATCGGGTCTATAGTTAACCTAGACGGTGAAATGACGGCTATTGCTTGCTGGGCTTTGTCCAATGGAATCTGAACTTTGCCAGATCACGATTGGTTGGTGTATGACAAACATTGACAAACATTGGGCATTGATGATTTATGTAAAAATTTAAAATATATAAAATATAGATTTTTTTATTAAATCAACACATTAGCTTTGATTGATGAAAACATTTTTTTTTGGTTTGTTTGGGGGAATGCTTTTCTCCCGTAAAGCCACAGACACTCTCTGAAAGAACCATATATGGCTCGAGAGCCTTTCCGAACAGACTGAGGAAAATCAGCCAGTAAAACGCACGCAACGACTCAGACCGACTGATATGAAAAAATAAACAGAAGTTTTCGACTTTTGAGCAGTTTGTTAGTATTGGACACATTGTCCTTTTTATTGACCACGAATATTATCATTCATATTTGTCTGAGAGGGGCACTTTTGATTAATTTTGAAAAAGGGCAGGGGCTCGAGCACCCAAACCCCCATTTTCACCTTTGTATTTCAGTTTATTTTGTAAATGCTGAATATGCATATAAGCAGAGGTGGGTAGAGTAGCCAAAATCTGTACTCAAGTAAAAGTACAAGTACTTACGGAAATATTTACTTAAGTAAATGTATCAATCATAATAGTTCTACAGGAAAGACTCGGGAGAATTATTTAGACAAAGCGTATTTATTAGTAACTCAGCAAGCTGATAATGTACAGAGTCATTTGGCGTAGGCCCCGTCCGTAGTGAATAATCCGAGGGTATCGGATCTGCCATCCCTGCCGAAGATTAGGGCAGGGGCGTAGCAGACTTCCGGGAGGTATGGACAGGGCCATCCTGGTGGTGGTGGGGAGGATGGGGGTAATCGTCGCTTCAGTATCTGCGAACTCAAACATGTGTAAGTACCGAGCTTTTATACAGTGAGCATGCGAATATAATTGGATTGGAGTGAAGGCGATAAGTGACGTAGTAATTGAGTCTTCCCAGCAGAACTTATGCTAAAGCTTTCATTTCTACAGGAAAGACTCGGGAGAATTATTTAGACAAAGCGTATTTATTAGTAACTCAGCAAGCTGATAATGTACAGAGTCATTTGGCGTAGGCCCCGTCCGTAGTGAATAATCCGAGGGTATCGGATCTGCCATCCCTGCTGAAGATTAGGGCAGGGGAGTAGCAGACCCCCAAAAATAGGTGGAATATGGATACACCGGGACGGGGCCCGCCAACCCCCAAAAGTTGGTAACTGAGTATACCCACCGGTCTAGGATCCTGGGGTTCCTGAAATGGAGAAGGAAGTTACTATATGGTAGAATTAAGATGTGAAAAGATACGGCGTGCTTATAGCTTAATAGAAAAGAAAGACAAGTCCTAGCATGATTTTATTTATTTATTTATTTATTTATTTTTTTTTTTAATATTTAGACTATTGCCAGTTCACTCCTAGGAAAACACAGAGACGAGGCCTCATTGTACCATGCAGACAGCCGCCTTGGCAAAAATAATAAAACAGGCCTCATTGGACCATGCAGACAGCCGCCTTGGCAAAAATAATAAAACAGGCCTCATTAGACCACACGGACAGAGCCGTGGCTATAATGAAACGCCACATTGGACCACATATATCAGGCAGCCTAGGGCCGTACGTAAACAACACAGACTCTGGCCTCATTGGACCACACGGCCTTTATAGACCACAGAGACAAGGCCTTGATGAGCCACACGGCCTATATAGACCACAGAGACAAGGCTTCTAAGCCACAACGGCTGCTAATGCCACGAAAAGACGAGGTAAGACTGGACGTGAAACAATGCCACTTGGCTATATATATGTACATATATTTTTTATTATTTTTATTTTTTATTTTTTTTAATATATATAAAAATGTTTTATAGACAAGACTAAGCCGCTAGTGCTACATATAGACAAACCACGCAAGACTACGGCATCTAAGCCACATTGAACATATGCCCCTGGGGGCCACTGGCCGATCAGGCATCTTTTTAAGGACAAGGCAAACATATGCCACAAGGCGCCAAGCCCCACATGAACACGAGGCCCACATGGCCACAAGGCCGCTAATGCCACACATAGACAGAACTTGAATACAGGGCCACTAGGCCACGTTTAACCATGCCATGAAGGCCACAAGACCACGAGACAAGGCCACATTAGGCTACATGGTCACAGTAGACCACACAGAACATAGATTGTTCCTAACCGTAATCCCACACTTAAACAAGACGTACGGACAATGGCAGCTAAGCCACACGAAACGAGGCCATGACAGCCGCGGCCTTGAAGGCCGAACATGGAACAAGCCAACATTGTACCACAAACCATGAGACCGACACAGAGACGAGGCCCACCGGGCCACAAGGCTGCTAAGCCACACTAAACGAGGCCAACGAGACAGAGCCACATGGAACATGCCATTCTTAATGGCCTTGAGACAGGGAACAGCCACATAGGCTACACGGTCACAATGGACCACATAGAACATTATATCGCATTAAATAATTTATTTATTTATTTATTTATTTATTTATTTATTTTTTTTTAAGATTTGATTATAACGAACATGTAACGAAGGCACAACGGCTGCTACAGCCACATAAAGACAAGGCCACATTGACAGAGCCGCTAAGCCACACACATTAGATGACTAGAAGTCGTGAGGAGTGCTGGCTAGATTAATAACAGGATGACGGAGTAAAATTATAACACCACCACCAGTAGTTGCATAAGAATTTACCTTATAGTTACTGTAGAGCTTGCTGGGCTTGAAGAATGGTTTTGGAATCGGGTCTTATGTAAGATTCGAAGGCCGAGGAAGACCATCTGCCCAGAATCTTGATGGCCGATGTGGGGATTCCTCGTTCAGCTGCTGTAGTAGCTGCCCCAATTCTGAATGAGTGGCCGGTATAGAGAGAGGGGGATAGACTGCAGCTTTTAACGACAGAGTTTAACTGGGTTCTGAACCAGCCTTTTGAAAGGGGTGCACCGTTAGGTAAGATAAAGAGAGGGGCATGATTAGACGTTTTAGGGCGGATTTTAAGGAATTTAACCATAGATGTGAATGGACAGAAATTATTATTGATTTTGGGTAAGGATAAGGTGACACCGGAGCCTTGAGCGTTGTTTTTCGAATGTTTAAGAAATAGAGTGAAGCAATTATGTGAGAAACGAATATCAGAAAAGGAAATACCACGGGTAGAATCGAATGTATTAGTATCTGAGGAGAATTCGCCTGGCCGCATGAAGCCGTAAAAAGCAGCTAGAAAGACTGCTTCTAGCAGAATATTTATGTAAAGGAGAAGAAACCGCTATGGACGGAACTGATGAATTTATGCAACAACGGCAGAGTAATGGGCAGACGTTTATCGATTTGTTTGCTAGAGGATTTAGCTAGTCCTTTAAGGAGTAACCGAATAGAAGTTTCGGAGAAGAGACTTGGAAAATTAGGATTATGGATTTTTGCATAGAATTGGATGCCGTAGGAGTCATGGATGGAAGAGATTTTTGGTTTCTATTTTCAAAATTAAAGACGAGAAAGGAACAGACAGTCGGAATCAAGATGGGAAACACTGGAATTTGGAAGGCGAAACAGAACATAGAAAAAGCTGACCATGCGGACATGTAAGCTTTGAAGGTTGAGGGAGCGACACCTTTAGAAATATATTTTCTAGCCGATGTGAGCAGATCGTTTAATTTAATATTATTGCTGCTAGGGGAGGGCAGGGTGCTGGGTCCGGGTTGGCTGAGGGGCAAAGCCGTCTGAAAGTCTTGGACAATGTTCGCTCTAATAATAGGGGACACTGTAGCTGCAGCTGGAGAGACGAAACGCCTGCTGAAAGACTGAGCTGGGACTGCTGAAGAGAGGTTAAAGGAGGAAGTTTCGGGTGTGGCAGAGGCCTCCTGAAATGTTGGCTCTATCAGCTGTAGACGAGTTGGGACGGCTGAAGTAGAAGGCACGTTCGATAAATGGCTTAATCCGATTGCTGGCGGAGGAAGCTGGGAGGTTATGAGACGTTAATCGCTGGGGCGAGCTATTGGAGTTGTTAAGTGAGTGTTCAAACTTTGACATCTTAGATTCCAAGGTCTTAACGGATTGAGAGAGACTTTGGACGGCTTGGAGAATTTGGGAGTTAACTCCTGCGGGCTCAGATGGATCCAGTGATGCAGAATGCTGCATAGCTCTTTTGTTGGGTGTGGTGACGAGGATTTAGCGGTTCTCTTCCTGCCGACTTGTTTCGTCTGGCAGGGTGCGGCATCGGTTGCTGGGCTGTGAGGAGCAGGTTCTGGTGGATTTCCCAGAGTATTAAAAGCCAGTAGCAGCAAATCCTCTCTGGATAAACCTCGGCTGATGGGAATACCGGCAGCTTCCACGGCTATGGCAATGTCCTCCGAAGGCCAGCTTGCCCAAGGTGATACGCGGCATTGAATGCGCGAGCTACGTCGTGTTGGAAGAGGAGAAGGCGGAACGAATTCGTCGTCGGTATCCGAGTACTCGCACACGGCGGGCGTGTCAGCGGACGTGGCGGTTTAGCAGGTGAGCGAGACGTAATCGTCGCTTCAGTATCTGCGAACTCAAACATGTGTAAGTACCGAGCTTTTATACAGTGAGCATGCGAATATAATTGGATTGGAGTGAAGGCGATAAGTGACGTAGTAATTGAGTCTTCCCAGCAGAACTTATGCTAAAGCTTTCATTTACTTGAGTAAGAGTAAAAAAGTATTGGATGAAAAAACTACTCAAGTAGTTAGTTACTAGTTACTTTCGATCTGAATGATATAAGCGACCTCTCCATATATATACAGGTCCTTCTAAAAAAAATTGCATATTGTGATAAGTTCATTATTTTCCATAATGTAATGATAAAAATTAAGCTTTCATATATTTTAGATTTATTGCACATCAACTGAAATATTTCAGGTCTTTTATTGTTTTAATACTGATGATTTTGGCATACAGCTCATGAAAACCCAAAATTCCTATCTTAAAAAATTACCATATTTCATCCGACCAATAAAAGAAAAGTGTTTTTAATACAAAAAAAAGTCAACCTTCAAATAATTATGTTCAGTTATACACTCAATACTTGGTGGGGAATCCTTTTGCAGAAATGACTGCTTCAATGCGGCGTGGCATGGAGGCAATCAGCCTGTGGCACTGCTGAGGTGTTATGGAGGCCCAGGATGCTTCGATAGCGGCCTTAAGCTCATCCAGAGTGTTGGGTCTTGCGTCTCTCAACTTTCTCTTCACAATATCCCACAGATTCTCTATGGGGTTCAGGGCAGGAGAGTTGGCAGGCCAATTGAGCACAGTAATACCATGGTCAGTTAACCATTTACCAGTGGTTTTGGCACTGTGAGCAGGTGTCAGGTCATGCTGAAAAACTAAATCTTCATATTCATAAAGCTTTTCAGCAGATGAAAGCATGAAGTGCTCCAAAATCGCCTGATAGCTAGCTGCATTGACCCTCCCCTTGATAAAACACAGTGGACCAACACCAGCAGCTGACATGGCACCCCAAACCATCACTGACTGTGGGTACTTGACACTGGACTTCAGGCATTTTGGCATTTCCTTCTCCCCAGTCTTCCTCCAGACTCTGGCACCTTGATTTCCGAATGACATGCAAAATTTGAGCAACAGTCCAGTGCTGCTTCTCTGTAGCCCAGGTCAGGCGCTTCTGCCGCTGTTTCTGGTTCAAAAGTGGTTTGACCTGGGGAATGCGGCACCTGTAGCCCATTCCCTGTACACGCCTGTGCATGGTGGCTCTGGATGTTTCTACTCCAGACTCAGTCCACTGCTTCTGCAGGTCCCTCAAGGTCTGGAATCGGTCCTTCTCCACAATCTTCCTCAGGGTCCGGTCACCTCTTCTCGTTGTGCAGCGTTTTTTTGCCACACTTTTTCCTTCCCACAGACTTCCCACTGAGTCATTGTAGGTGGTGATTTTAACTGTGTGCTTGATAATGTTTTGGACAGGTCAGCGCAAATAAGCCAGTAGCCTTCTGCCTCCATAGTTTTAAATAACTTGTCCTCCATGAATCTGGTTGATATATGGAGACTGATACACCCACAGGTAGAGACTATTCCTTTTTTCACAAAGGCACAAGTCATTTTCTAGAATAGATAATTTTTTACTTGACTCCAAACTTACATCAAACGTGATCTCCTCAGACTATCATAATATCTTAATTTCTGACCATTCTCTGACTTCAGTGCTTCTTGATCTTGGTCAAAAGTTTAAATCACATTGTTGGCGTTTTCATCCTTCTCTACTTTCTGATGTATCATTTTGCTAATTTATATCTGAAAAGATATTAGAATTTCTAGATATCAATGATAACTCACTGACTCCACTTTGTGGGAATCTTTTAAGGCTGTGATCAGAAGACATATTATCTCTTTTGAGTCTAAAGCTAGACGAGACAAACATAGATGCTTTGCAGAAATAGAAGAGGAATTATCTCAATTGGAACCCTCTTATAGAATTTCCTCTAGCCCTTCTACCTTACAGAATATTCTTAAATTAAAGTATGAATAAAATACTATTTTATCATGACCAATTGCTCAGTATAAGACAAAAATATTTTGAGTTGAGGGATAAACCCCATATATTGCTGGCTCGACAGCTGAGGGGTTTATAAGTTAATAAAGCCATATACAAAATTAAATCAAAAGCAGGGGACATGCTTGTGGATCCTAAATGTATAAAGGATCGCTCAAGGGAATATTATGAAGAATTATATACATCAAGAGCAAGAGGAGACATCTCCAATTGGCTAGGACCTTTAAATCTTCCTAAATTGAGTGATGCTGCCTGTGAGGCTTTAAACTCTGATATTACTATCCCAGAGATTATTGAAGTTATAAAATCTTTTCCTAATGGCAAGGTGGCGGGGCCAGATGGTTTTGGTATTGAACTATACAAGAAATATTCTGGGAGACTGGGTCCCCTTTTACTGAGGATGTTCAAGTCAAGTCAACTTTATTTATATAGCGCTTTTAACAAATGAAGATTGTTTCAAAGCAGCTTCACAGTGTTAAACTGAAAAATAATGCAACAGAATATATTTAGATTATCATACAGTAACAATGTGGGCTTTAGATCAGTAATTAGATCAGTAATTTGGTCTATATGGTTAATTTAGTTTAATAATTAGACTTATTTTGAAATATATTTTAAAAAATAGTTTTTCCCCAACTGAGCAAGCCAAGCCAGAGGCGACAGTGGCAAGGAAACCAAAACCCCATCAGGAGACCTAATGGAGAAAAATAAACCTTGGGAGAAACCAGGCTCAGTCGGGGTGCCAGTTCTCCTCTGGCCAATTAAGAAACAGCGTATTATTATTATTCTGGCAATTTTGAAGGTCAGAGGTCATAATCGATCTGAATATTCCAAAGATCTGAGGCAACACGCTGGAGACGGGTTTATTGAGGATGATGTATCGATTAAATAATTATTAAAAATAAACAATTTGAAATATCGGAGTCATTACGCCGGAGACAGGTTTATTGAGGATGCCATGTCGATGAGGCAGCTTAAGGGGGAGTCTAAATGACACGGTCTCTGCAGACACTTCAGGGTCATGTGTTGGTCACATCTGGGTGCAGGTCCACTGTCTGATCTGGATACAGCCTGGATCCGGCTGACTGCAGTAGACCTCGGGATAAAACAGAGACACTAACATTAGCGTTGATGCCATTCTTCTGATGATGTAACGAGTACATCAGGTGTTATGGGAATTGTTTCCGGTTCCGGCTGACATAGATAATGCAGCCTAATAATCATTTAATTGAAAAATGTGTTTTATGTGTATGCCATAGAAAAGAGATGTGTTTTTAGTCTAGATTTAAACTGACAGAGTGTGTCTGCTTCCCGAACAATGCTAGGAAGACTGTTCCAGAGTTTAGGTGCTAAATAGGAAAAGGATCGACCACCTGCAGTTGATTTTGATATTCTAGGTATTATCAGCTGGTCAAAGTTTAGAGACCGCAGTAGACGTGATGGAGTATAATGTTGTGATGAGGTTCAGATGTGGGGGTGGAAAGGAAGAAGGCAGGGTCGGCAAAATGCTGGAACTTGTGAGACTTTATTTTCAACTCAGTTATAAACATAAACAGGCGCCTTGCGCACTCATATCAATCACTCAAAACTTGTATCCTCCTCCGCTTAACAACAGCTTTCTCTCAAGTCCCAGTCCCAGTGTCTCTCTCCCATGAGTCCTCAGCGTCTCTCTCTCCCGCACACTGCTTCCGGCCGGGCTTTTAAGCGGTCTCTCCGCGCCAATCATTGCAATCAGACACAGGTGTTTATCATCATGCACTTGACCTACTTTCTTACCGCTCGTCTCCCGGCCTCCTCCGTCCGTGCAGACCTCGCGAAACCACACCCCTCACCACAAATGTGTTAAGAGCTCACTCAAGTACTGGGGAGCTAAACCATTTAGTGCTTTGTAAGTAATAAGCAAGATTTTAAAATGTATGCGATGTTTAATAGGGAGCCAGTGCAGTGTTGACAGAACCGGGCTAATGTGTTCATACTTCCTGGTTCTAGTAAGAACTCAAGCTGCTGCGTTTTGGACCAACTGGAGTTTGTTTACTAAGCGAGCAGGGCAACCACCCAGTAGAGCATTACAATAATCTAGCCTTGAGCTCATGAACGCATGTATTAAATGTTCAGCATTTTGCATTGAGAGCATGTGCCGTAATTTAGATATATTTTTAAGATGGTAGAATGCAGTTTTACAGATGCTAGAAACATGGCTTTCAAACGAAAGATTGGTATCAAAGAGCACACCCAGGTTCCTAACTGACGACGAGGACTTGACAGAGCAGCCATCGAGTGTTAGACAGTATTCTAGGTTACTACTTGTGGAGCTTTTTTGTCCAATTATTAAAAATTCATTTTTTTCTGAATTAAGTTTCAGGAATTAAGTTTTTTCATCATCCAATTTTTTATATCATCTATACATTCCGTTAATCTTGTGAATTGGTTAGTTTCTTCAGGGTGTGAAGAAATATAGAGCTGAGTATAATCAGCATAACAATAAAATCTAACGCCATGCTTCCTAATAGAACAGGGTGAAGAGCAATGGCCCTAGCACTGAGCCCTGCGGTACTCCATACTGAACTTGTGATCGGTGTGACGTCTCTTCATTTACTGCTACAAATTGATAACGGTCAGATAGGTATGATTTAAACCATGCCAATGCAGGTCCACTAATGCCTACGTAATTTTCGAGTCTATTCAAAAGAATGTAGTGTTGAATGCAGCGCTAAGATCGAGTAACACTAACAAAGAGATACAACCACGATCGGATGATAAGAGTAAATAATTTGTAACTCTGATGAGAGTAGTCTCAGTACTATGATAAGGTCTAAATCCTGACTGAAAATCCTCACAGATACCATTTCTTTCTAAAAAGGAACATAATTGTGAAGACACTGCCTTTTCAAGTATTTTTGAAAGAAAGGGTAGATTTGAGATTGGCCTGTAATTGACTAATTCTGTAGGATCAAGTTGCGGTTTTTAATAAGTGGTTTAATAATAGCCAACTTAAAAGTTTTCTGTACATAGAGCTGAGTATCATCAGCATAACAATAAAATCTAACGCCATGCTTCCTAATAGAACAGGGTGAAGAGCAATGGCCCTAGCACTGAGCCCTGCGGTACTCCATACTGAACTTGTGATCGGTGTGACGTCTCTTCATTTACTGCTACAAATTGATAACGGTCAGATAGGTATGATTTAAACCATGCCAATGCAGGTCCACTAATGCCTACGTAATTTTCGAGTCTATTCAAAAGAATGTAGTGTTGAATGCAGCGCTAAGATCGAGTAACACTAACAAAGAGATACAACCACGATCGGATGATAAGAGTAAATAATTTGTAACTCTGATGAGAGTAGTCTCAGTACTATGATAAGGTCTAAATCCTGACTGAAAATCCTCACAGATACCATTTCTTTCTAAAAAGGAACATAATTGTGAAGACACTGCCTTTTCAAGTATTTTTGAAAGAAAGGGTAGATTTGAGATTGGCCTGTAATTGACTAATTCTGTAGGATCAAGTTGCGGTTTTTTAATAAGTGGTTTAATAATAGCCAACTTAAACGTTTTCTGTACATATCCTAATGACAAAGATGAATTAATGATATTCAGAAGAGGATCCATGATCTCTGGTAGCATCTCTTTTAATAGCCTAGTCGGTATAGGGTCAAGCATACATGTTATTGATTTAGATGAATTAAAGAGTTTAGCCAATTCTTCCTCTCCTACAGCAGTGGATGAGTGTTATTTTTCCTCAGTGACACTAAGATGCTCTGTCTGATGTGATACTGTAGTAGACAGCTGCATGGTTATAATTTTCTTCTTAATATTGTCAATCTTACATGTAAAGAAGTTCATAAAGTCATTACTACTGTGCTGTTTACAAACATCAGAAGTTGAAGCTTTATTCTTGGTTAATTTAGCCACTGTATCGAATAAATACCTAGGTTTGTGTTTGTTTTCTTCTAAGAGATTCGAGAAATAAGCAGATCTAGCAGTTTTTATGGCCTTTCTGTATGCGATCATACGTTCTTTCCACGAATTACGAAAGACCTCTAGTTTTGTTTTCTTCCAGCTGCGCTCCATTTTTCTGGCTGCTGTTTTAAGGGCCCGGGTGTGCTTGTTGTACCACGGCATTGGACTATTTTCTTTATTCTTCTTTATGTCAGGACATCCAAAGGAAAACAGGTGAATCCAGTAGCGAAAACAACTTGTTTATTAGATGTAAATGAAGACAAAGGTCACAGCATAAACAAGGCTCAGGTACAGTGCAGGCTCCAGAAAGGTCCCAGCAGGAAGATGTGCTTGCCACACCAAACAGGACGATGCAGGCGGAGGAACCAGACAGGGAGACGAAGCAGGGATGCAGCAGACAACCAGATGCCGAGGAGAAAGGAATCCGGAGCGGGGAAAAATCCAGGAGTCCAACGGACGCACGATCCTACCACCAGCAGGCCTGGAACGAACTGACAAGGAATGTCAGTGAGAGACCGGTATAAGTGGGGTGAAGTAATGAGTGTGGCAGGTGTGGGAAATGAGCCCCGTAATCAGTAACCACGCCTCCAACACAACTTCACAAACACAGAAAAGGAGACGGTGAATCTATGAACCGTGACAGTACCCCTCCCCCTAGGAGCGCCTCCTGGTGCTCCCAGGAGGACCTACCTGTTGATTGTAATCATCGATAAGGGAGTGATCCAATATGTCCCTGGCAGGAACCCAACTTCTCTCCTCCGGACCGCAACCTTTCCAGTCCACCAAGTACTGGAATCCGCGTCCCCTCCGTCTAGAGTCCAGGATACGATTAACCGAATATGTCGGTTCCCCATCTACGAGTCGCGGCATTGGGGGAACTGGGGCAGGCGGGTTAATGCGGGAATAAAAAAACAGGTTTCAATTTGGAGACATGGAACACGGGGTGAATCCTCACATACGCAGGAGGTAGTTTGAGGCGGACTGCCACCGGACTAAGAATCTTGGTGACAGTGAACGGGCCAATGAATCTGGGAGCTAGTTTATTACTGACAGAACGGAGAGGAATGTTCTTGGAAGAAAGCCACACTTTTTGTCCCACGACGTATACGGGAGGCTTAGACCGGTGGCGATCGGCTTGGGCCTTGGTGCGTCTACCCACTTGGAGCAGAGTCTCGCGGGCTCTGCTCCATGTGTCACGACACCTCTGGACGAAGGCGTGTGCAGAGGGGACCGCGACATCGGACTCCAGACTAGGAAAAAGAGGTGGCTGGTACCCTAAACTACACTTAAAAGGCGAAATGCCCGTACCTGACACTGGTAACGAATTATGTGCGTACTCAATCCATGAGATTCGCTGGCTCCAGGAGGAAGGATTCTTGGAGACCAAACATCGTAATCCTCTCTTAAGGTCTTGGTTCGCTCGCTCAGTCTTGCCATTGCTCTGAGGATGAAATCCCGAAGACAAACTAACCGTCGCCCCTAATAATTTACAGAACTCGCGCCAAAACTTGGACACAAATTGGGGTCCCCTGTCGGAAAACACATCCATCGGCCATGTAAACGAAAGACAGGGTCGACGACAGCTACCACTGTCTCCTTGGCAGATTGTAATTTAGGCAAGGGGATGAAGTGTGCCATCTTCGAGAATCGGTCCACGACGGTTAAAACAACTGTCTTGCCCTGCGAGGGCGGGATGGCGGTAATAAAATCTAGCGCAATATGGGACCAGGGTCTCGAAGGGACAGACAGCGGTTGAAGGAGCCCATCGGGAGGGCGGTTAGATGTCTTACCAGTGGCACAGACTGAACAAGCCAAAACAAAATCTCAGACGTCACGAGCCATACCGGGCCACCAGAATCGTTGCTTCACCAAAAATGTGGTTCTATTGACCCCTGGATTACACGCTACATTGGAGCAGTGACCCCCCCGTATTACGTCGGACCGAACTCCCTCCGGTACAAAAAGTAGGTTCGGTGGTCCCCCGGGCGGAGGCGTTACCCCTTCTAAGGCTGCCTTAACCTTCGACTCGACCTCCCATGTGAGGGTAGAGACGTTAATTCTCTCAGGCAAAATGCCCTCGGGAGTGGACGGGCGTTCGGAGCGGTCAAAAACAAGCGATAAAGCATCGTGTTTGATGTTCTTAGACCCCGGGCGGTACGATAGAGAAAAATCAAAGTGTCCGAAAAAAAGAGACCACCGTGCCTTTCTGGAGTTGAGTCTTTTAGCAGATCTGATATACTCCAGATTCTTATGATCGGTCCATACGATAAAAGGAACCCCTGACCCTTCTAGCCAGTGACGCCACTCCTCCAATGCAAGTTTGACTGCCAACAACTCCCTGTTACCAATGTCATAATTGCGTTTGGATGGCGACAGACAATGAGAAAAAAACGTGCAAGGGTGCATCTTATCATCCGAGGAAGAGCGCTGGGATAGAACTGCTCCTACCCCCACCTCTGACGCGTCAACCTCCACCATGAACTGACGTAAAGGATCAGGGGTGACGAGAATGGGAGCCGAAACAAAGCGCCTCTTGAGGTTGGTAAATGCAGTTTTGGCTGCACCAGACCACCTGAACGCCGTTCGGGGAGAGGTGAGCGCGGTCAGAGGCGCGGCTAGCTGGCTGAAGTTGCGAATAAAACGCAGATAAAAATTAGCGAACCCCAGAAACCTCTGTAGGGCCTTACAGGAATCTGGGCTTGGCCAATCTATCACAGCCTTAACCTTGTCAGGGTCCATGCGCATTCCCTCGGAAGAGACGATGTAACCTAAAAATTGAACCGACTGTGCATGAAACGCGCATTTCTCCGCACTGACATAAAGCCCATTCTCTAGCAACCTCTGTAACACTAGTCTGACGTGCTGGACATGTTCCTGGAGAGAAGAAGAAAAAATCAGTATGTCGTCCAGGTAGACATAAATGAACTGATCTACCATATCTCCCAGCACGTCATTGACTAGTGCTTGGAAGACTGCAGGGGAGTTGGACAGCCCGAAGGGCATGATCAAATATTCAAAGTGCCCCCTGGGGGAATTAAATGCAGTCTTCCACACATCCCCCTTCCTGATGCGAACCAAATGATAAGCGTTACGTAAATCCAGTTTCGTGAATATGGATGCTCCCTGCAACCTCTCGAAGGCTGAAGACATCAACGGCAAAGTATAAGTATTCTTTACCGTGATGTTATTCAACCCTCGGTAATCAATACAAGGTCGCAGCGAACCTTCTTACCCACGAAAAAGAACCCCGCCCCCGCTGTAGAAGAGGAAGGGCTGATGAACTTGGAAGCTAGAGAATCAGAAATGTATTTCTCCATGGCCTCCCTCTCAGGAGTGGAAAGAGAGTATAACTTGCCTTTAGGCGGAGACTTGCCTGGCAGTAGATCTATAGCACAGTCATAGGGACGATGAGGAGGGAGAGAAGCAGCCCGGGACTTACTGAACAGCTCCTTCAGGTCGAGATACTCCTCGGGCACGTTAGATAGATCCAGCGTCTCCTCCTGAAACACAGAACTAGACACAGACGAACGGGCAGACACAAGACAAGAGGCATAGCACTGATTACTCCAAGCTGTGACTTCACTGTGTCCCCAGTCAATCCTGGGGTTGTGTCTCTTGAGCCAGGGATGACCGAGGACCACAGGTGCGTGAGGGGAGTCAGTGAGGAGGAATTGTATAGTCTCGGTGTGGTTGCCAGATATCGTGAGTGTGATGTGGTCAGTGATGTGTGTAATGGTGGGTAAAGTCTGTCCGTTGAGGCGTGAACTGCAATAGTGCTGGAAAGGGAGGTGACGGGGATCTTGTGCAATAGTGCCAGTGTCTTGTCTATAAAATTACCCTCAGCCCCGGAGTCCACGAGGGCCTGGCAGTTGTAGGAACCGGTTGCCCACTGCAATCTTCCCGGGAGGAGAGTTGCGGACGAGGATTTCCCCAACGCAGCTCCACCCGACAGTAGCCTCCTCCCTACTGTCGGGCTCGATATTTTAACGGACACTGGTTGAGGAAATGCCCCGCCGCGCCGCAGTACAAAGATAGTCCCTCCGATCTGCAGTGTTCTCTCTCCTCCCGAGAAAGCCGAGCTCTCCCCACCTGCATGGGCTCGGGATCGTTGATGGGGCTGACCGTGTCCACCTTGAAGAGCTCCGTGGTTCTTCTCATGCGTGGATGTGATTCAAGACGGGAATCAACTCGAAGTGCTAGCGTCATGAGTCCGTTGAGATCAGTGGGTAGATCCAACGCGTAGATCTCCTGCTGGACACGATCAGCCAACCCATGCAGGAAACAGTCCCACTGCGCGGCCTCGTTCCAACCACACTCTGCGGCCAGTGTTCGTAAATCTATGATGCAGTCAGAAACAGATCTTTGGCCCTGATGAAGTTCGGCGAGTCTGCGCGCCGCCTCGCGTCCTGCCGTGGATCTGTCGAAGACCCGTCTCATCTCCGAGAGTGTGAGGAACAAGGCACAACACGGATCTTTATTCTCCCAGACCGCCGTCCCCCAGCGCGCCGCACGTCCTTTCAGCAGATTAATCACTAACGCCACTCGTGACGTCTCACTGGCGAACGAGGTGGGTTGAAGAGAGAAAAACAATGAACAACTCGTAAGAAATGATCTGGACATATCAGGCTCACCCGCATAGCGCTCAGGCGTGGGAATCCGGGGTTTGTGCTGGTTGATGTTAACCGCTGCCTGGGGAAACGGCGGCGGTGGTGGTGGCGCAGTGGGAACACGTAATTGCTGGATCTGGCCTGAGAGCTCGGACACCTGCTTCGCCATCTCCTGCATCGCCTGGGTAGCCACGGTGGTTTGTTGCTCCTGGCGATCCATCCTCTGATTGTTCTCGTTGAGATATACTTGAAGTTCGTTCAATTTCGCTGGATCCATGATCTGGTCAGTTCGTTCTGTCAGGACTTCCAAAGGAAAACAGGTGACTCCAGTAGCGAAAACAACTTCTTTATTAGATGTAAATGAAGACAAAGGTCACAGCATAAACAAGGCTCAGGTACAGTGCAGGCTCCAGAAAGGTCCCAGCAGGAAGATGGGCTTGCCACACCAAACAGGACGATGCAGGCGGAGGAACCAGACAGGGAGACGAAGCAGGGATGCAGCTGGCAACCAGATGCCGAGGAGAAAGGAATCCGGAGTGGGGAAATATCCAGGAGTCCAACGGACGCACGATCCTACCACCAGCAGGCCTGGAACGAACAAGGAACAAGGAACAAGGAACAAGGAATGTCAGTGAGAGACCGGTATAAGTGGGGTGAAGTAATGAGTGTGTGGCAGGTGTGGGAAATGAGCCCCGTAATCAGTAACCACGCCTCCAACACAACTTCACAAACACAGAAAAGGAGATGGTGAATCTATGAACCGTGACACTTTAAGCGCAGGGGTGCAACTGTGTCTAAAGTACTGGAAAAGAGAGAGTCAATAGTTTCTGTTGCAACATCGAGTTCCTCTAAGCTATCTGGAATGCTGAGGAGATGATACTGATGAGGAAGATTTTAAAAAGCAATTTTTAGTCGCAGCAGTGATAGTCCTGCCATTTTTGAAACGGGTGGACGGCTTTGTAGATGTTGTTGCTCTGCTGCAGAATTTCAACGGTATCAACATTTATTCCATGTGACAATATTAGGTCTAAAGTATGATTATGGCGATGAGTAGGTCCTGACACTTGTTGCCTAACTCCAATAGAGTTTAGAATGTCTTTAAAGGCCAATCCCAATGTGTCTTTTTCGTTGTCTACATGGACATTAAAATCACTAACAATTAGTAATTTATCTACGGCCAGAACTAGCTCTGATAGAAAATCAGCAAATTCTTTGATAAAGTCTAAGAATTTGTATTGTGCCCTGGTGGCCTATATACAGTAGCTAACACAAATTTTACACGGGATTTATCATTTGCACTTCATAACGTTACATAAAGCACCAAAACTTCAAAGGAATTATATTTGAAACTAGACTTCTGAGTAATACTGAAGATATTATTATAAATTACAGCAACCCCTCCCCCTTTACCTTTCAGACGCGGCTCGTGTTTATAACAATATTCTTGTGGGGTAGACTCATTTAAAGTAATGTAGTCGTCAGGTTTTAGCCAGGTTTCTGTCAAACACAGCACATCTAGATAATTATCTGTATCATTAACAATGAGCGCTTTTGGGGAAAGGGATCGAATATTCAGCAACCCAAGCTTTATCATTTGATTATCCGTATTATATATATTGTTTATTTGTTGGACATCAATTAAATTATTACTGTTGAATGGTTTTGATGGTTTTTTGTAATTACTAATTCACGGAACAGACACAGTCTCTATGTGATAATATCTAGGTAAAAGAGTGTCTATGTGTTGGGATTTACCTGACTTCTGTAACGGGAGGCAGCTAGCAGGCGGTCGGGTAAGCTAGTCCGTCTGCTTCCTGACCTGGGCCCTAGTGAGTCAAGGTTTAGCTCTAAGACTATATGCCAAATTACTAGAGAGAAGGGCGGCACCACTCCAAGAAGGACTGCCAGGTCTGCCCCAAAAGCTTTTCCAATTGTCTATGAACCCTATGTTATTTTGCGGACACCACTTAGACAACCAGCCATTGAGTGATGATAATCTGCTAACTATCTCATCACTCCTTTTAACGGGGAGCGGACCAGAACAAAAAACTGAACCTGCCATCGTACTAGCGAGTTCACACACCTCGAGTTCACTCATTCTCTTGAAAGGCAAAAATTCCCTGACACACTATATGATGCTAACATCTCACTAATGCTGAAAGAGGGTAGGGATTAGACTGAGCAATTATTTTATCGGCCTATTGCATTACTTAACTTATTTAAATTTTTACCAAATTATTAGCTAATTGGTTAAATAAATACATTTAATCCATTATACATATGGACCAAACTGGTTAGAAGATTAATGAACATCATGTACCATAAGTATGAGAGGCTCTAAAGTGGCTGCTCTGTGCTTAGACGCAGGAAAAGCATTTGCTCAGGTAGAATGGCCTTATATGATGAAAGTTATGTAAGAGTGTGGGTTTGGTAGTCATTTTGTGTCATGGATTACAACACTATATGCTCACCAAACCTCTTGCGTACAAATCAAGAAAATTCAAAGCCATTTTTCTTACATCAAGGGATGTCCCCTCAGCCCTCTGCTTTTTGCAGTTACAATCGAACCCCTTGCGATTAGTATTAGAAACCATCCATCTATCGAGCCTGTAAGAAATCTTGATCATCACATCTCATTATATGCAGATGATGTTGTTCTCTTTCTGTCGAATCCTGAGCGGTCAGTCCCTTTATTGTTAAATCTTATAAAATCATTAGGCAGTTTCTGGATACACAATTAATTGACAGAAGAGTGAATTCATGTCTTTAAGTGCTGATCTTGATACTGAATTCCTTCACAATCTCCCTTTCAAAATCACAGAAAAACTTAATTAAACTGGAGTTGTTTCGCCCAAAAACCTAAATTAATTTTTAAGTTTAATTTTCTTCAGAAACTGGAGGATCTAAAGATAGACATTGGTAAATGGAGGACTCTTCCTATTTCTATGGTAGGCCATATTAACGCTGTTAAAATGGTTTCTCTAGATTCTTGAATCTCTTTCAAAATGTACCTATTTTCTTGACAAAGGCTTTTTTTAAAACATTAGATTCAATAATCATACCCTTTATCTGGGGCTTTAAAGCCCACTGAATATAAAAAATACATTTGCCCTGCTTCTTGCATTACTACCGGGCAGCAAATGCGAGGGCACATGCGAGGGAGGTTTATTGGCAGGAAGATTATAATACAGAAATCTCGACTGACAATTCCCCCTGGGTTGCTGTTGAAAAAAATTATGTGAAAAACAGTTCGCTCCCAGCACTCCTCTTTTCAGCTTTTGTATTGCCTGCATCTGTTAAGGTTGATAATTTTATTGTTTCAAACTGTTTTAAAATATGGCATCAAATTAAGAAGGGATGCAGATTACCTAACACTGCTATTTTTGCCCCAGTATATTGCAATCACGCATTTCCCCCTTCTCTCTCAGAAACAACATTCAACATGTGAAGGCTGAATGGTATTGTTACCTTAGAGGATTTATATATTAATAAGCATTTTGCCTCTTTTTCTCAACTAAAAAAGAAATGTTCCCTAACCTTCCCACAATACACTTTTTTCGACAGTTACAGATTCGAAATTCTGTGCGTCATGCAGTGCATGACAGTGTCCCTGTCAGAGGAAAAAAGGATGTATAGGCTACTGTCGGGCTCGCCTGATTCCAAACATTTGATTTCAGATTTTGTAACTGTGTTTTCTGAAGAAATTAGTTATTCTACGAATTCTTAAAAAGCTGCTTGGGAGGAAGAATTGGGTATATAGATAGGAGATGATGTGTGGGAGGAGAGCCTTAGCAGTATTCGGTCTTGTTCTATTAATTCTAGGCATCAGTTAATTCAATTTAAAGTGATGCATAGATTGCACTATTCAAAATCTAAATTACATAGAATTTTTCCCACCATTTCTTCTACGTGTGACCGGTGTAAATCTGCAGAAGGCTCTCTTACCCATCTCAACTGGACATGCCCTAAACTTTATGATTTTTGGTGTGAAATATTTAAGTGGTTTTCTGACTTGTACGTTTTTGTGTTTAAGCCTGATCCAGAGATCGCACTATTTGGATATTCTGTCTCTATGTCAGTCTAAATGTCTCTGTACAAAGTACCATTATTTACGGAATGAATATTGCTAAGAGCATCATTCTAAGACTCTGGAAATCCGTTGATGCTCCTCAGTTCAGAACTGGTTGACCTATTACTGGAATATTGCACATGGAGAGAGTCCTGTATGGAATTATGGGTAACCTTGATAAATTTTACAATATATGGCAACCATTCCTGGATCATCTTAATCAGTTTAACAGTGACTCTGATCAGTAATGGAGGGAATAGTATAATGTCTGCTCTGCCCTACAGAGTGCTTGTTTGTTTGTTGTTTATCACTGAAACTGCATATACGCCTTGGTTGTTCTTAGTTCCCTTTTTATTTTAGTTTTGTTTTGTGTTTTTACTTTTGTTTATTTAAATATTTTTTTTTATTATTAATGGGTGATGATAATACTTATTTACAATTTATATTATTATTGCTATTATATTATTATTTATTGTTATTATATATATTTTTTGTGCCTTTTCTTTAACCTTTTTGTAAAATGGTCAAGTCCTCATAAAAAATACTATAAAAAAAAATCCAAAATTTATTCTAAAGTGATGATAATCCACTAGTAATGACTCAAGTATTACCAAATCCTTCAGAAGGAATTATGGAACTAAAAACTGAAAGGCCTAGCTGACTAAATGACTAAAGCCATTGTAAGCTTTTGTACGTTTTTGGATAGTAATTGCTTCTGACTGATTTAGTAACACTTTCATCATTACTTGTGGATTACCATGATCTTCACATTAGAATACTGTTCCAAATAATTAGTAATTCCTTTAGAAAGAAGTAATAATTGGTTTTGCAGTGTCTTCATTTGCATCTTTTTGTTATAAAAACTGGATCATTTTACATTCAGAAGTGCAAATAATAATACTTTGTCATATTTTTCAACAATCATCAGCAATCCTTTTCCAGTGATCTTGCCAAAGCCAAGTTATTTAATTTTTTTTTATAAAAATGTTGAAGCCAAGTTCTTTTTAAAAATATATTTCTTTAAGGTTTTGGTGAGTTTTTGCTCTGTCTCAACCCTATCTTCTGCCCTCATTTGGCAACAACAATAGATAATCTGAGTTTCAAATAGATTTTACATTCATGACCATTACAATATTATCCTCTCAGCATCTGTCACTGTGGACAAGAGAAGTAGAAAACAATAGGATAAAAGATAAAAAGAAAAAGGCTGGACTCTTTAATGAATAATCATTTAGTGTGCTGCTTTGTTGAATAATGTATCTATAATTTCTCCTGGCTAAAACAGACCCACCTGCCTCTCATTTGGAATCAGTACTGGAGACCATAAATGAGTGCAAATGGGAGAAAACTCACAAAAAGTATATTGCACTGTTAATATATTCAATTTAGGAAGTAAATAAAATAAAAACTTTTAAAATAAAATTATGTAATTTTATGAAATATGGGTTAGTTTTGCTTAGGTTGCTGAGTTATGCCCTGCATATCTTATCAACATACAGGTATGCACTGTGGTTCAAAATAGCTGTTTTAGCTGTCTATTTTAGGTTTTAAGTCATGTTAATTTTTTCATGTCTTTTAATTTTTAAATTTTTCATAATCATGTTTTCCATTTTGTCATGTGATTCAATGTGCCCATATGTGATCTTGTCCATTGCTTCATTTGGCATGTTCTGATTGGTTCATTGTGTTAATTACTTTTAGATGTGTCTTATGTCCTTAGTCCTTGTTTATATTTAGGGGGCATTTATATGACACTGTTTTCAACTAGGCGGCATGAAAATATAAACTTTTGAAAATGGGTTTTAAAGTGCAAGTTTTGGAATGTGATATTACCTCTGTGTAAACTAAAAAAAGCAAATCTGTGAAAGCTGACACCAGGCGCAAGCATCCCACTGTAAAAAAAAAATTGTGTAATTGTGAAAATGGATCGTTACTGGCCCAATAAGTTACTTCCAAATAATTATGCAAAACCGGTCTTCAATCAAAATTAAAATTGTATATTCACCGAACATATTTAAATTGTGCTCAGTCAATCTGTGAAGTTGAAGTGAAAAATCTATGTTGGATGAACAAGTCCTACGTCCGAAAAACTGTATATGCATGAGCAAAATGCGCCTGAGGAAAACCGTTTGTGTGGAGATTTCAAATGCGGAGACTGCAGAGCCAAACCAGCCAGTGCTGAAGACTGAAACAAACATTCCCACACTGTAAAAAAAAAATGGGGGGAAAAATTGTGACAATTGATCATTACATATTGGCCTAATAAGTTACTTCCAAATAATTATCCCAATGCAAAAATATGCATTGTACTAATCATAGCTTAAAGGGATAGTTCACCCAAAAATGAAAATGTTATGTTTATCTGTTTACCCCCAGTGCATCCAACATGTAGGTGTCTATTGTAAGTCCGCCCACTGGTCCAATTCTTGGCGTCCAATGGCACGGCGAAGGTGTATCTGCGTGCTACTGTCTTTCATTTTTTTGTAACACAACACGATTAAATTAAATACATTTCTTTGTATTCATTTACCTCATTGATTCATCTGACTCCATTAATGAAAAGGTATTAAATGATTTTGTTAATCATTAACTTTAGATTTATATATTATCTTTCAATTTAAATCGTTTATCTTATGTTAAACTCAGCATTCGAGATTCCGATAACTTTTAGAGTCTCGCACCAGTCCGGTTTACGGTCTCTATTACAAACTCGTCAGTCTTGGTCATTAAGGCAGAGGTGACTCACTGATATTCTGGTCGTCCGTAACCACTGTGATCATTCCAGAATATTTTTCTTCAGTTCTCTTGGATCTGCATTCGCTTAATTAATGCAACATTGTTTCCAATCAGAGGCCATGACCATTACCACAGAATCAAGCGACCAACTTGCTAGCTCCAGTGATAACTTTCTATAATCATGCCGTTGTTTCCGTATCAATTAGAACAATGTTACAATAATCAGGAATTGAGGTTGCCCTATTTAGATTGGTCTAACAATTTGTTATTGTTCTAAACGGAATAGACTCGTTTGGTCTATCAATCTCTTTCAGTCCAAGTATACGTACCTTACACCAATGTGCTAGTCGGAGCTCTAAAACATCAGTCTGGTGTGCTTCACCAAAAACCACATCTTAGTCCGTGTTATACATTTATATATATAGAATTATATATTTGTAATGTTATGGATACAACAGGATATACTGAGTTATTAACACAAAATACGTTGTCGTAAGTTTAAACATAGCGATTTATTAACCAGGTAAGAAACATCGATCAAAGTTCAATTCAAAGGATAAAAAGCATCAATCAATCATATACAGAAACAATAATTCAAGAATCAAGGATTCCAGAAATCTTTACCTGGTCGTGAAAGACTACACACAAACAGTGTGGGATATCTGGATACAGATTCCTCGAGTTTAGTGTCACTTTCCTTTAAATACCCAGATAATTCAATAGATACCAAATGGTGGTTTACTGTGATTATAATTAGGTTTTGGCCCCTTATTCAGGGGGTCACAAATGGGCAATCAGAATTTGTGTTTGAATGGGTTCTCACCATTTGTGAAGGAGAATACTTATTTACATACAGGAGGTATCCTGAATTAGAGATCTGTGGGGGATCACCTCCTTAAAGTCACACAATATTTTCTCAACTTATAGAACTTCTTGGAGGTTTGTATTCTGGTTTGGAGAATGAGACCATTTTACCAGTCGCACTGACACGTTTCAAATGATACTAAGCATGCATGGTTACACACTGTACATATTTAGCATTGCATAGGTTCAGCATGGGTTTTCAGTGTGGGAGCAAATGGGCAAAACAGTGGGTCATGGGTAGATTGTGAGTGTGAGGTGTGTGTGTCTCAGTATGGTGTGGTTTGGGTGTGGCTGTTATGTATTGAGAAGAGTGTTCAAATGTTGATCTTTAGAAAAGTCCTTTGTTCCCAGGAAATCATCGTTTCTCAGGCCAGACGCCCTGGCAACTTCCTTACACTTTGTTTCTTCAGAAGAACACAAATTAAGATTTTTAACTCCAACCGTTGCTGTGGGCCAGTCATATAATCATGTGAATGGGTAACAATTCTAGCAAAAAAAATGACACATTGATATCTTAAGACACAAAACGATCAGCCTGGAACGCGCTTCACTTCCGGTAAGGTCAATAATACATGCGCTGGTTATACTATGGATATACGAACCAGAGCGTGGATATTGGAAGTGAAGTGCTTGAAGGCTCCTATATCCAGCGCGTGTAGTATTGACCTTACAGCGTTCCAGGCTGTTGGATATAGCGTTCTATTCGAGGTAAAAATGTTATACATACGGCTCAATTTCTCACACAAACTGATCGTTTTGTGTCTTAAGATGTTTTTAGTGTTAAGTGTTTTTTGCTCTCATAGAATTGTTACCCATCCACATCCACATATGACTGGCCCACAGCAACGGTTGGAGTTAAAAATCTTCATTAACTTAAGAAACAAAGTCAAGTCAAGTCAAGTTTATTTATATAGCGCTTTTAACAATGCAGATTGTTTCAGCTTCACAGTGTTAAACAGGAAAATAATGCAACAGAATATATTTTGATTATCATACAGTGATAATGTGGGCTTAGATCTGTAATTAGATCAGTAATTTAGTCTATATGGTTAATTTAGTTTAATAATTAGATTTATTTGGAAATTTTGGAAAAATTTAGTGTCCCCAACTGAGCAAGCCAAGCCAGAGCCGACAGTGGCAAGGAAACCAAAACCCCATCAGGTGACCTAATGGAGAAAAACTAAACCTTGGGAGAAACCAGGCTCAGTCGGGGTGCCAGTTCTCCTCTGGCCAATTAACAAACAGCGTATTATTATTATTATTCTGGCAATTTTACAGGTCAGAGGTCATAATAGATCGGAATATTCGAAAGATCCGAGGCAACAAGCCGGAGACGGGATTATTGAGGATGATGTATTGATTAAATAATTATTAAATATAAATAATTTGAAATATCGGACTCATTACGCCGAAGACAGGTTTTATTGAGGATGCCGTATTGATTAAACAATTACTATTAAGTGTAATATTCGAAAGATCGGCATCAACACGCTGGAGACGGGTTGTTTTGAGGATGACATACCGATTTAAAGAATTATTAACTCTGAATATTCAAACAATCTGAGTCATCACGCCGGAGACAGGTCTATTGAGGGTGCCGTGTCGATGAGGCCGCTTAAGGGGGAGTCTAATTGACACAGTCTCTGCAGACACTTCAAGGTCATGTGTTGGTAACATCTGCGTGCAGGTCCACCATTTGATCTGGATGCAGCCTGGATCCGGTTGACTGCAGTAGACCTCAGGATAAAACAGAGAGACTAACATTAGCGTAGATGCCATTCTTCTGATGATGTAACTAGTACATCTGGTGTTATGGGAAGTGTTCCCGGTTCCGGCTGACCTAGTTAATGCAGCCTAATAATCATTTAAATGAAAAAGTGTTTTGTGTGTATGCCATAGAAAAGAGATGTGTTTTTAGTATAGATTTAATGCTAGGAAGACTGTTCCAGAGTTTAGGTGCTAAAAAGGAAAAGGATCGACCACCTGCAGCTGATTTTGATATTCTAGGTATTATCAGCTGGCCAGAGTTTAGAGACCGCAGTAGACGCGATATACGTGTTAAGTATAATGTGTTAAGAGCTCGCTCAAGTACTGGGGAGCTAAACAATTTAGTGCTTTGTAAGTAATAAGCAAGATTTTAAAATGAATACGATGTTTAATAAGGAGCCAGTTCAGTGTTGACAGAACCGGGCTAATGTGTTCATACTTCCTGGTTCTAGTAAGAACTCGAGCTGCTGCGTTTTGGACCAGCTGGAGTTTGTTTATTAAGCGAGCAGGGTAACCACCCAGTAGAGCATTGCAATAATTTAGCTTTGAGGTCATGGACGCATGTACTAATTGTTCAGCATTTTTGCATTGAGAGCATGTGCCATAATTTAGATATATTTTTAAGATGGTAGAATGCAGTTTTACAGATGCTAGAAACATGGCTTTCAAATAAAAGATTGGTATCAAAGAGCACACCCAGGTTCCTAACTGACGACGAGGACTTGGCAGAGCAGCCATCAAGTGTTAGACAGTATTCTAGGTTACTACTTCTGTTGTTTTTTCTGAATTAAGTTGCAGGAAATTACTGATCATCCAATTTTTTATATCAGCTATATATTCCGTTAATCTTGTGAATTGGTAAGTTTCTTCGGGGCATGAAGAAATATAGAGCTGAGTATCATCAGCATAACAATGAAAACTAACGCTCTGCTTCCTAATGATATCTCCCAATGGTAGCATATACAGTGTAAAGAGCAACGGTCCTTGAACTGAGCCCTGCGGTACTCCATACTGAACTTGTGATCGTTGTGACATCTCTTCATTTACTGCTACAAACTGATAATGGTCAGATAGGTATGAAGCACAGGAGCGACTGTGTCTAAAGTACTGGAAAAGAGAGTCAATAGTTTCTGTTGCAACATCGAGTTCCTCTAAGCTGTCTGGAATGCTGAGGAGATGATACTGATGAGGAAGATTATTTAAAAAGCAATCTTTAGTCGCGGCAGTGATAGTCCTGCCATTTTTTAAACGGGCAGACGGCTTTGCAGCCTTAGCTAAATTAAGTATACATGATACTAGGTAATGATCTGAGATTAATGGTTGTCGCTCTGCTGCAAAATTTCAATGGTATCAACATCTATTCCATGTGACAATATTAGGTCTAAAGAATGATTATCGCAATGAGTGGGCCCTGACACGTGTTGCCTAACTCCAATAGAGTTAAGAATGCCTTTAAATGCCAATCCCAATGTGTCTTTTTCGTTGTCTACATGGATATTAAAATCACCAACAATTAGTAATTTATCTACGGCCAGAACTAACTCTGATAGAAAATCAGAAAATTCTTTGATAAAGTCTGTACTGTGCCCTGGTGGCCTGTATACAGTAGCTAACAAAAATGTTACACTGGATTTATCATTTACACTTCATAACGTGGCATAAAGACATAACGTGGCACCAAAACTTCAAAGGAATTATATTTGAAACTAGACTTCTGAGTAATACTGAAGATATTATTATAAATGACAGCAACCCCTACCCCTTTACCTTTCAGACGCGGCTCGTGTTTATAACAATAATCTTGTAGGGTGGTCTAATTTAAAGTAATGTTGTAGCGACAATGAGTCTCGGGGAATAATGAATTCAAATGGGGTAAATATTCATGAGTCTATGAATATGATTCGCTTGTCTTACACAGCAATATTAAGTTATAACGGAACCTTTAATCATGTAAAGGTAACCTTTATACAAATTGATTACAGTGATCTATAATTTCTTCTCGTCCTGGGAGTTGAATGCATCTTGTTGTAATTTGGAGATGAGATTCGGTATCGTCAGGTTTCTGCGATTCTGGGGATACCATGAATTATAATTCTGAGAGTTCAAAGTACAAAGATCCATAAACTTTCACAGTTACTAGTACACAGAGTTTGATTTACATCCAGTAAACATTCTAGGCATTTTAATGCATCGTATAAGGACGTTGAATCAACCAAATATATATATTTAATTGTGTAAGAGGCAATTTGTCCAATTGGTTCTTATATGCTGATGTGTGTGTGCATGTGTGCGGGGGCTCTCTTATGGGGGCAAAAGTCACGAAAGGGGGGTAGCGGGTTGCTGATGTAAAAATGCCCCAGGGTGCCATAAACTTCACGTTGACAATGCTCCTCTCAGAGTCTTGTAGACATTCTGCCACGTCAGGCTGTCAATTAGTTATAGGGTCGTGACAAACAAAAGGGACCTTTGTTTACGTTAATCTGATTAGGCATCACCAGATGCGTTAGGGGTTCAGTCTTTTTTTGGTCACTGAAACAGATGGCTAACCTACCATCAGTTAATGGTACTACAATGTAGTTGTCAGGTTTTAGCCAGGTTTCTGTCAAACACAGCAAATCTAGATTATTATCTGTAATGATATCATGAATAATAAGCGCTTTTGGGGAAAGGGATTGAATATTCAGCAACCCAAGCTTTATCATTTGATTATCTGTATCGTATTATATCTGTTGTTTATTTGTTGGACATCAATTAAATTATTACCTTTGAATGGTTTGAATGGTAGTTACTAATTTGCAGAACAGACACAGTCTCTATGTGATAATATCTAGGTAAAAGAGTGTCTATGTGTTGGGATATTTACCTGACTTCTGTAACAGGTAAACTAGCAGGCGGTCGGGTAAGCCAGTCCGTATCCTTCCAGACCTGGGCCCTAATGAGTCAAGGTTTAGCTCTAAGACTATATGCCAAATTACTAGAGAGAAGAGCGGCACCACTCCAAGAAGGATGAATGATGTTTCCAATTGTCTATGAACACTATTTTATCCTGCGGACACCACTTAGACAACCAGCCATTGAGTGATGATAATCTGCTAACTATCTCATCACTCCTTTTAACGGGGAGCGGACCAGAACAAAAAAGACACCTACATGTTGGATGAACTGGGGTTTAGCAGATAAACATAACATTTTCATTTTTGGGTGAACTATCCCTTTCACGAGTTCGTACTGACATATAAATTTATGGAGAGTAAGTTTAAATGCGTATTTGGCGTGCTGTCCAGGGGGCGGGATTCGAGCTCTAAGTTTGGCCCGAACCCAGAAACCCCCCAAAATGCTAAGGAACATAGGACAGCAGCCTGACTAAATACCCCCCAAGAAGTGCCGAGTTTGGTGGGGTGGTATCTTGAAGGGGCCTGGTTGCTTGTCCAGGAAGGCCCCTGAGAGCGGTTTATGGCACCTCATGCTGGGGAGATTGCCTGAAAGAGAAAACGGAAAAGGAGAAACCATGGGAGAGACAATAAAACACTTCCTTCTTGCTGAGTGGGAACTTTCCACTGACTTGCTGCGTGGGAATTTTCCACTTCTTGCTGCGTGGAAACTATCCACTGACTTGCTGTGTGGAACCTTTCCACTTTCTGGCTGCGTGGAAACTCTGTCGCTCTGCATGGGAACTTCCCGCTGATTCGCTATGTGGCAACTTGCACTCTCACTGCATGGAAACTATCCACTTCTCATGGAGCGCTGAAAAACATAAGGGAAACATGAGTGTGTGACCGAGAGATTTCTCACTGTGTCGACTGGGAGACCAAAAGCTCGCTGGACGGCGAGAAAAGGAATAGTTTGCATGAGCGAGGTGTGAGGGTTATACACAGGGGCTGCGGATGTCGGTGGCGGCCTCACGCTTGGTTTTTCTCTGTGGTTTGAATAGAAAAGTTAGTTGATGATAGGAAGAAAAAGTGGGCTTGTACTTAAGCGGAGGAAGGCTCGCACTTGTTTGCGCCACTGGATGTGGGTGGGGTTATAATCTGTTAGATAAACTGTTGAAATTATTGGGCCTGTGCAGCTAGCGGATCCCGCCTCACGCTAGCGTCTGACCTGCAGTTTGTACACTGGATTTACTTGACTCACACGGCCCTTTTTGGCTGAAACAGTTTATGGTGCGTGTAGAAATGCCTTCCCCCATAGGATAGTGCGAGCTCGGCTATGATTGCTAGGTAATCATTTAGTTTGCGCTGCCTGTGGGGGAAAGCTGAACAAACGAGAAAAAAAATTGAACTCTGAAAATGTAAGGACACGGGATGAATGTATTTTTGTGGTTTTAAGGGTAACGGAGAAATCCCCAGTCTAATTGATGGTCCGGTTTGGCTGCGGTAGCATTGGGAAAAAAGAAGGTCACGTAGGATTGGAGATTTCTGGGAGGGAACGTCGCTGCTTGGCAGGGGAGACATTAGTCATAGAAACTGAGCTCCTGTGGGAGCAGAAAGAACAGTACTGCTGTGGCAGTGGAGAAATTAGTAATAGAAACTGAGCTCCTGTGGGAGCAGAGGGAACAGCACTGCTGTGGTAGAGGAGAAAATTAGCAAGAGAAACTGAGCTCCTGTGGGAGCAGAAGGAACAGCACTGCTTGTAATAGTAGAAAAAAATAGCCAGGGAACTGAGCTCCTGTGGGAACGGAGGGAACAGCACTGCTGGGGCAGTGGAGAAAATTAGCTTGAGAAACTGAATTCCTGTTGGAGAAAAAGTTAGGCGGACAAATGGTGAAACATATTTGTGTAAACGAATGGGACTCTTATTTTGAAATTCCCATGCCTTATTACTGCAGGATGTTTGTTCAATTCATATGTGGGAGACAGAATATACAGTCTTATTCTCCAGAGTGTTGCTTTATTACCCGGTATGTTAAAAGACATTTTGTAGAATCACCAGTTCATGCATTCATTGATTTCATGAGTGTGTTCTCGGTTCCCATAAGAAAAAATTCATTGCTCAGTGTTTGCTCTTCCTAAGATCATGAGACTTATTTTTGATTCTCATATATCTCTCATTTCAGTATCAACAGAGTTTCAGATGTTTCTCCTAAAATTCCTTATAAATAAGAAATAAGAGTAGACATAACTGAGACATGAGTCTGAGAGAAAAATGAGTTGAAACTGAGAATGTGGTGGAAGAAACATATGACATATCTGTATCATCTTGCTGCGATCTCTTTCAAGACTCCATTATAGAAATATTTTATTGCTCAGATGTGGCTCTTTCTAAGCTCATGAGACTTCGTTGTGATTCTCATTTATCTCTCACAGTAGAATCAACAGTGTCTCAGATGTTTCTCCTCAAATTCCTTAGGAGAAATAAAAGACACGACTGAGACATGAGGAGTGCAAACATGGGAGATCTCTTTATTGTCTTTCTGTAATCTCTTTCAAAACTCCATTATAAAAAAATCAGAGGGGTTTTTGTTTTCTTTCTTTTTTGTGACATTGTTTTTTTTTTCACCTTTATTGGACAGGACCATACGATGAGAGACCAGAAACAATGGGAGAGGCGAGAAGAGAACAGGAGCAGGAAAGTATACCTTTAGCTGGGACTTGAACTCGTGCTGTCTGTGGTGCTGCTGTGCCTCAATGTTGATGTGCTGTCCACACGGCTATGGCTCTGACAGAGCTTTCCCTAAGCTCAGGATACTAAGGGCTTATTATCTCTTATATGTCTCATTTAGGTATCAGCTTTGACTAAGTTTATGCAACTGGCACCAGAAGGCAAAGTAGTTCTTAAGTTACTATGCAACTAAGTAGTAGTTAACCAAAGGGCAATCAGTCTTCTTTTCCAATTAAAATTAAACTAAATAAGATATTACCAGGCTTGGGGGAAAAATTATTCATGACTAACTGTTAAGACTAGTCTAAGAAGTTTTTCAACCAACCCCAGATGTCTTAAATTTTATTTTACAAGAAATTTTACATTACATTTTAAATTTGTACTTATATTGTGAAATACTGAAACTATCATTCAAATATCATTATGTGTTTCAGAATATCAAGGGTTACTCATTTAAATGTTTCTTCAATGCCCAGAAATGAATATGCAGTGCTTATTCCAAACAAGGATTATACAAGGAGTACAGTGTTGAGTCTAGATAAATTATTTCTTTATAACAAATGTAATACTATAGTTGACCAGTGCTTCATGGTTGCTGCTTAACCTTTTTGTTCTACGTTTAACATTATTATCATATTATTATGATAATAATTTTTTTTTTTAAATTTACAATTCAAATGTTTCTGCGATACATACATGAGGTTACATTAACATTAAATGGAGATTTTTTCTTAAGTCTCCTGTTTCTCAGACTTGTCTCCTGAGACAAAACCTCTGACATTCTCAAATTTGTCTCCTTTAAAGTTTCATTAGAGATCTCAACAACATCATACACTGTGCTCAGACTTTTCTCCTTAACGAGAAACACTGGAGCTCTTACACCTGTCTTCTCTGAAGTTTCATTAGAGATCTCAACAACATCACAAACTGTGCTCAGACTTTTCTCCTTAGCGAGAAACACTGGAGCTCTCACACTCGTCTTCTCTGAAGTTTCATTAGAGATCTCAACAACATCACAAACTGTGCTCAGACTTTTCTCCTTAGCGAGAAACACTGGAGCTCTCACACTCGTCTTCTCTGAAGTTTAATTAGAGATCTCAACAACATCACACACTGTGCTCAGACTTTTCTCCTTAGCGAGAAACACTGGAGCACTCACACTTGTCTTCTATGAAGTTTCATTAGAGATCTCAACAACATCACACACTGTGCTCAGACTTTTCTCCTTAGAGAGAAACACTGGAGCTCTCACACCTGTCTTCTCTGAAGTTTCATTAGAGATCTCAACAACATCACACACTGTGCTCAGACTTTTCTCCTTAGAGAGAAACACTGGAGCTCTCACACTTGTCTTCTCTGAAGTTTTAGAAGAGACCTCAACAACATCACAAACTGTGCTCAGACTTTTCTCCTTAGCGAGAATCACTGGAGCTCTCACACTCGTCTTCTCTGAAGTTTCATTTGAGATCTCAACAACATCACACACTGTGCTCAGACTTTTCTCCTTAGCGAGAAACACTGGAGCTCTCACATCTGTCTTCTCTGAAGTTTCATTAGAGATCTCAACAACATCACAAACTGTGCTCAGACTTTTCTCCTTAGCGAGAAACACTGGAGCTCTCACACTCGTCTTCTCTGAAGTTTAATTAGAGATCTCAACAACATCACACACTGTGCTCAGACTTTTCTCCTTAGCGCGAAACACTGGAGCACTCACACTTGTCTTCTATGAAGTTTCATTAGAGATCTCAACAACATCACACACTGTGCTCAGACTTTTCTCCTTAGAGAGAAACACTGGAGCTCTCACACCTGTCTTCTCTGAAGTTTCATTAGAGATCTCAACAACATCACACACTGTGCTCAGACTTTTCTCCTTAGAGAGAAACACTGGAGCTCTCACACTTGTCTTCTCTGAAGTTTTAGAAGAGACCTCAACAACATCACACACTGTGCTCAGACTTTTCTCCTTAGCGAGAAACACTGGAGCTCTCACACTTGTCTTCTCTGAAGTTTTAGAAGAGACCTCAACAACATCACACATTGTGCTCAGGCTGTTCTCCTCAGCTAGAGACTCTGAAGAGACCTCAGTAAATAAGGTTAACGTTTCTCTTAATTGTTAATACAACAAGAAAGCTGTACAGTTTATGTGCATAGGGCACATCATTTGTTTGACAAATTCGAGAGTGCCAGAGTCTTTAAATAAGGAGAAAAATCTGAGCACAATGTGTGAAGTTATTGAGATCTTTTATGAAGCAATCTAGTCTCCCTAGCCAAGGAGACAAATCTGAGCAATGTGTGTGATGTTGTTGAGATCTCTTCTAAAACTTTAGAGGAGACAAATATGAGCAATCCAGTCTCTCTAGCCAAGGAGAAACATCTGAGCACAGTGTGTGATGTTGTTGAGATTTATTTTAAAACTTTAAAACAGTGTTGGGGAACGTTGATCCCGAAGGGCCACTCTCTTGCAGGGTTTAGCTCTAATCAAACACACCTGAAGCTAATCAAGGTCTTCAGGATTACTGATGTTACAGGCAGGTGAGTGTTTTTCTCAGGATTGGAGCTAAACTCTGCAATAGAGTGGCCCTTCTGGATCAACGTACCCCACCCCTGCTTTAGAGGAGACAAGTGAAGTTAATAAGCGTAATTTCGGGAGGAAATGCGCCCATCTAATCTTCCAATTAATACCAAGGTATAAAACCAGCAGCCTACCTCTTCCCATTGTTAGTTCTTGCAGCATTTGACGCCCAAACCGCATCATGACTGACTTCCAGGAAATCGAATTGTTTCCCCTTAGGCAGCGAACTTTTAACGTGCCAGAAACACCTGCACGCTCTTCTCCCAACAGTTTGGATTCTCCTTCACTGCACATTTCACCTGTTGATCGTCCAGGTCGCGGTCTCCTCGCTCCACGAACCAAAATTTGGATAGATCCTCGTGATTCATCTCGTCCTTCATCATCATCAGCATCATCTGCAGCGAGCCCTTCAGTCCCTCCCGTCGAAATGGACCGTCAACGCTCAGGCAAGCGTTATCCAACGCGGGTATCAATTTCTCCCGGAGGAACTTAAAAGCGCAACTTCACAATCTGCTCGTGCGCTCTCACCAAAACACCCAGTGTCCTCCAAGCACCACGCAAGCCTCAGCGCATGCATCTTTACGATCCGCACTGTTTTCCTCCATCCGCTACAGTTCCAGCCGGCAGCGCGGCAGCCGCCACAGGTTCCTCGTCCGCCCGATCATGCGGCCGGCCGTCTATCGCGACGCAAACATTAGTTCGCGGTCGCCCGCGATCATTTTGGGGCCTCTCTAACTGTGACTGTTACCTTTCCTCCTGCCACAGGTGAGTATATCAGTATATGTATATGATTATATGTCAGTTCCTCCTGTCTTTAAACCCCAGTTAAGTCCATCTAGCCATGGAATAACGTTAAATACAAATTTGAGGCTACGTGCAAATGCCACTATTACCCCCTTTCCCCCTCTAACTAATTTCTCCTCTGCTATCGGCAAAGACCCAAGTGTGAGGCTGCCTCCGCGGTCATGCCCCCTCTTTTTCCCCTCTAACAAATTTCTCCTCTGCTATCGGCACAGACCCAAGTGTGAGGCTGCCTCCATAACGGTCATGCCACCCCTTCCTTTTCCCTTTTACTAATTTCTCCTCTGCTATCGGCACAGACCCAAGTGTGAGGCTGCCTCCATAAGCGGGCATGCCACCCCCTCCTTTCCCTTTTACTAATTTCTCCTCTGCTATCGGCACAGACCCAAGTGTGAGGCTGCCTCCATAACGGTCATGCCACCCCTCCTTTTCCCTTTTTACTAATTTCTCCTCTGCTATCAGCACAGACCCAAGTGTGAGGCTGCCTCCATAAGCGGTCCTGCCACCCCTTCCTTTTCCCTTTTTACTAATTTCTCCTCTGCTATCGGCACAGACCCAAGTGTGAGGCTGCCTCCGCAAACGGTCCTGCCACCCCCTCCTTTTCCCTTTTACTAATTTCTCCTCTGCTATCGGCACAGACCCAAGTGTGAGGCTGCCTCCATAAGCGGTCCTGCCACCCCCTCTCTTTCACTTTCTGCCGCCAATGGAGCTGATCCAAGCATGGGGTTGACTCCCCAAGCGATCTATTCTCCAAGCTTATTCCATCCAGCCACTGCTTCCTCAACAGTTCCTCGGCTCCCAACATATACACTCTCAACTGCATCTGCTCTTCCAGTTCTTTCCAACGCCCTTGCTATGGATCCACCATCCGTCTCCACCCATCTACAAATTCCATTCCTCCTAGAAAAAGTTTTCCTCAACCTTCCCTCCTATCAATGTCTTCATCTCATATCTCCACCAGATCAAGTCAATCCAACCCAGTACCATCAAAGTCTATCTCAGTGGCATTCAATTCTTGCAACTAATCTCGGCCATCCAGGTCCTGCCACAACAAACCCCAGATCACACTCCTAATCAAAGGAATTCAAAAACCAGCCCTACTCATTCTGATTCCAGGCAGCCTCTAACCATTGATCTTTTAGCTAAATGTCTGACCTTCCTCCACTCCGGTCACATGCCCCAGATACAGCAAGAGCTCTAGATGCCATGTTTACCCTTGCCTTTTGGATTCCTCAGAGTTCCTGAATTCACAACCAATTCTATATTCAACCCAGCCATCCATTCCAAGTTTTATACAAGGACACCTTCCGTTTCCTGATCAAACGTAGCAAAACTGATCAATTATAAAATTACCATTTCATTCATATCTTCAATCTCCGTCACCCATCCAGCCATATCAATCTCTTTCCTTCTTCCTTGCACAAAGGGAGGCTCAGATCTCCTCTAAGCTCGACCCACCTTTCATTGATGAGACCAACCTTCCTGTCACCAAGCATTGGTTCCATAAAAATCTTAAACATATCCTCAACCACTCTGGCATCCAAGCTCACTTGTATTCATCTCACTCCTTTAGTATTGGAGAAGCCACAACCACAGCCAAAAGGTCCGCGGACCATCAAATCAAACTACTAGGACGGTGGTCCTCAGAAGCTTTTCAGTCTTCCATTCGATCTAACCTCAGCCTCATCAAACAAGCCATCTAAATCTCACTTCTCTTTAAGATAGCTGCCCATTGAAACTCAATTCAAATTGTGCCTGCAAACTTGTTGAATCGATGCTGCTGCTGTGTTGTGCATCACTTTCCTTGATACTATTGCTGGCTTAAGACTGCTGCCGCAGTGCCCAGCCAATTCGAGACTGCCGCTGCAGTGCCCCGCCAATTTGAGACTGCTGCTGCAGTGCCTCGCCAATTTGAGACTGCTGCTGCAGTGCCCGCCAATTTGAGACTGCTGCAGTGCCCGTCAATTTGAGACTGCTGCTGCAGTGCCCCGTCAATTTGAGACTGCTGCTGCAGTGCCCCGTCAATTTGAGACTGCTGCTGCAGTGCCCCGTCAATTTGAGACTGCGCTGCAGTGCCCAGCCAATTAGAGACTGCAGCTGCAGTGCCCGTCAATTAGAGACTGCCGCTGCAGTGCCCAGCCAATTAGAGACTGCCGCTGCAGTGCCCAGCCAATTAGAGACTGCCGCTGCAGTGCCCGTCAATTAGAGACTGCCGCTGCAGTGCCCACTGCAGTGCCCAGCCAATTAGAGACTGCGCTGCAGTGCCCTGCCAATTTGAAACTGCTGCTGCAGTGCCTGCCAATTTGAGACTGGCGCTGCAGTGCCCTGACAATTTGAGACTGCGCTGCAGTGCCTGCCAATTAGAGACTGCCGCTGCAGTGCCCTGACAATTTGAGACTGCTGCTGCAGTGCCTGCCAATTTGAGACTGCCGCTGCAGTGCCCTGACAATTTGAGACTGCCGCTGCAGTGCCCTGACAATTTGAGACTGCCGCTGCAGTGCCTGCCAATTAGAGACTGCCGCTGCAGTGCCCTGACAATTTGAGACTGCTGCTGCAGTGCCTGCCAATTTGAGACTGCCGCTGCAGTGCCCTGACAATTTGAGACTGCTGCAGTGCCTGCCAATTTGAGACTGCCGCTGCAGTGCCCTGACAATTTGAGACTGCTGCAGTGCCCCATCAATTTGAGACTGCCCCTGCAGTGTCGGACAATTTGAGACTGCCGCTGCAGTGCCCTGACAATTTGAGACTGCCGCTGCAGTGCTCCGTCAATTTGAGACTGCCCCTGCAGTGTCGGACAATTTGAGACTGCCGCTGCAGTGCTGGACAATTTGAGACTGCCGCTGCAGTGCCCCGTCAATTTGAGACTGCCCCTGCAGTGTCGGACAATTTGAGACTGCCGCTGCAGTGCTGGACAATTTGAGACTGCCGCTGCAGTGCCGGACAATTTGAGACTGCCGCTGCAGTGCCCTGACAATTTGAGACTGCCGCTGCAGTGTCGGACCATTTGAGACTGCCGCTGCAGTGCCCTGACAATTTGAGACTGCCGCTGCAGTGTCGGACCATTTGATACTGCCGCTGCAGTGTCGGACCATTTGATACTGCGCTGCAGTGTCGGACCATTTGATACTGCGCTGCAGTGCCCCACCCAATTTTAGAATGTCGGTGCAGTGCCCTGACAACTTGAGACTGCCGCTGCAGTGCCCTGCAAATTTGAGACTGCTGCTGCATTGCTCCTCCAATTTGAATCTGCGCTGCAGTGCTCCGCAATTTCATACTGCCACTGCAGTGCTCCACAATTTGATGCTGCAGTGCTCCGCTAATTTGATGCTGCGGTACAGTGCTCCAGCTGCTGCTGCAGTGCTCTGCAATTTGATGATACATTGCTCTGCAATTTGATGCTGCAGTGCTCCCCCAAATTGATGCTGCAGTACTCCGCCAATTTGATGCTCCTGCAGTGCTCCTCCAGTTTGATGCTGCTGCCGCACTGCTCTACCGATTCTGCCGCTACAGTGCTCCACCAGTTCGATACTACTGCCGCGGTGCTCCGCTGATGCTGCCACTGTAGTACTTAGCGATCTGCCGCTGCAGTGCCCCCTCAGACCATGCTGCCACCGCAGCACCTCATCTTTTAAAACCGCCACAGCAGTGACCTGCCTACCCCAATACTGCTGCTGCAGTGCAGTACAGTTCCATTCCTTCTGTTCTCCAATTTTGGGGGGTCTTATAGACTATTGCAACAATCATTCAATTCCTGAAGTAATCCGTTAAATTACAGAATTCTTGCTGCTGTCTGATTCTCCATTCATGTTTTTGGGGCAATCGGAGCTCGGGTAGAATACCCTCTCCGAGCCCTCTAAGTTTAAATTACAGAATTCTCGCTTGCTGTCTGATTCTGCATTCATATTTTGGGGGCAATCGGGCTCGGGTAGAATATCCTCTCCGAGCCCCTCTATAGCAGACAGCAAGCCAAATCTGTTTACCACTTTTACTAAGATTATATGGGCACACAAACTCGTGAAGTGAAGTTAATAAACGTAATTTCGGGAGGAAGTACGCCCATCTAATCTTCCAAAGGTATAAAACCAGCAGCCTACCTCTTCCCATTGTTAGTTCTTGCAGCATCCCTCCTCCTCCCCGGCTCCTCCCCTTTTTGAAAATGTTTTGCCTGTTATAGGGGGGCAATCGGAGCTCGGGTAGAATATCCTCTCGAGCCCTCTATAGCAGACAGCAAGCCAAATCTGTTTACCACTTTTACTAAGATTATATGGGCACACAAACTCGTGAAATATGATCAATCCAATCTCTCTAGCCAAGGAGACACATCTGAGCAATGTGTGTGATGTTGTTGAGATCTCTTCTAAAACTTTAGAGGAGACAAATATGAGCAATCCAGTCTCTCTAGCCAAGGAGACACATCTGAGCACAGTGTGTGATGTTGTTGAGATCTCTTCTAAAACTTTAGAGGAGACAAATATGATAAATCCAATCTCTCTAGCCAAGGAGACACATCTGAACACAGTGTGTGATGTTGTTGAGATCTCTTCTAAAACTTTAGAGGAGACAAATATGAGCAATCCAGTCTCTCTAGCCAAGGAGACATATCTGAGCACAGTGTGTGATTTTGTTGAGATCTCTTCTAAAACTTTAGAGGAGACCACTGTGAGAGTGTTAGAGTTTTTGTCTCAGGAGACAACCGTGAGAACCAGGAGACTTAAGCAAAAGTTTACATTTGATCTTAAACTAACCTCATTTTTGTCTAGGAGAAACATTTGAGATACTAAAGAGATCTCACTTTGGATTTTTCTTTCCTCTGGGTTACCACATAATTATCTAATGGTAGTTAATAGTTTTATTTTCCTCATGTCTTATGTCTAAAATAATAGGTAATAAGTAAATTAAGTCATTTGTGTGATATGTGCGCCATGCCAGTCTGGTGATGCAGGGGAACTTGTCATTGATGTTAGTTTTATTTTTATTTGCAGATTTGCAGTGCCGCTTTTTCTTCACCACATCAAGACATCCTGTTATGCAGAAGACTTCTTGAATGTAAGGTTATTCAGAGTTTTTTTCCTTATTGAAAATAATGTATTTTCACCAAATATGAAAAGGACAGAAGCAGCATTAAGGAACACTCACACAGTTTAAGACTGGGAGAGCTTAACTATTCCACACATAAACAAACCACACCTGGCAATCCTCTTGAGAATAAAACAAGAGGATGGAATTAGACAATTAAAATGCTTAGGAATCTTATGATGAATTTCGAATTAGTGGCAATATGGTTCTGTTCAGATGAGTCTCCTGACCTTTCATGAGTCAGGGGACAGCAGCAGCATTAGTGGGGACAGCAGCAGTAGTCAGGCTTTTGAGCAGCAGCTTTAGGGACAGCAGCAGCATTGACACTCACTAAAAAAAGTTGGGTTAAAAATGACCCAACAGATAACCCATTGGTGGGTTGATATAGCACCGACCTATTGTTGGGTTATTTTAACCCAATTCATTGGGTAGTAAGTTTTTAACCCAAAATAACTAATTTGTTGGGTCATTTGGCCAAAATGTTGCTTTAACCAACCTAGTATTATAATTATTATTACCGTTAGTACTATAATTATTATTATTGCCATGCAAATAAATAACCAACAACTTTAATATATTGACAATGCTTTATTTACATTCAATTGGAAGTAAAACCATTTTACATTTACATTTATATGGGGGTAATATTGTAGCTTTATTCCAGACAAATATATTGTTATCCACAAATAAATGTAAAGCGATTCACAAAAAAATACAATGACATTTGTGAATAACATATAAATTTTAATGTCACAAACACACAACTCTGCCTTGCATAAGTTGCATTCATTTGTGAATCGCTTCCTGTGCATTTGTGGATCTCTTCTTGCGCATTTGTGGATCGCAGCAAAGCACATGGATTTTGAAACATTTCTAGCGTCTAGACTCAAACGAATCCACAAATATGTAGACTACACCCACCGTCTACTTAACCAATCAGATAACGGCCATATCGTGCTGACCAATCGTAGCACGTTCTTGCTTCAACCAATCACGTTTTGGCTTACTAACAGGGGGGGAACAGAGTGACACCGAACTTTTTACCAGTCTAATAATTACCAGTCTTTTTGAAGTTGAAGATGCCACTATAGGAGATGCCGCTGCAGTGACAGCTGGCTGTTGGAGAAGCCGCAATTTCAGCTTATCTGATTTAATACCAAAATTGTGCAGCACATCAGAAACTAGCTTCTGTATTAACTGAATAACAGTTTATATTCACATTTAATAACATTTCAAATTCATATTTAATGAAAAGCATTTTCTATGAAGGCATTATTTTATCGTCACTGAAACATGAAGGTGATATTGACACTTTTTTCATGTGCTGTCGAAGAAAGTCGCTGGCCGCTGGAGATGCCGCAGCACTGACATCTCCCGGTGAACGTCTATGGCCGCTGGAGATGCCGGCACACTGACGGCCGCTGGAGATGCCGCAGCACTGACATCTCCCGGTGAACGTGGCCGCTGGAGATGCCGGGTACACTGACGGCCGCTGGACATGCCGCAGCACTGACATCTCCCGGTGAACGTGGCCGCTGGAGATGCCGGTACACTGACGGCCGCTGGAGATGCCGCAGCACTGACATCTCCCGGTGAACGTGGCCGCTGGAGATGCCGGTACACTGACGGCCGCTGGAGATGCCGCAGCACTGACATCTCCCGGTGAACGTGGCCGCTGGAGATGCCGGTACACTGACGGCCGCTGGAGATGCCGCAGCACTGACATCTCCCGGTGAACATGTCACATGCCTGTCCTGTCTTGTGTGCACATGTGGGTTTTGTTAGTGTGGCCATGTGCCTCTGTCATTGTTTGATCCCTCCCCCTTGTTATCTGATTATTGGTTTCATTTGCCCCACCTGTGCCACCTCATTCCCAGCTTGATTTCTCCCCTTTATATACCCCTTGTGTTTGTCAGTCTTTGTCGGATCCTTGTCTTGTCTACGTCTCCCGTTTCCCCGTGATTTCCTTCCTGGTATGTGTTTGAGTATTTTGTGTTTTTGATTATGTGTTTTACCCCCTTGTGGGTTTTTGTTTCAGTTTATGTTTGTTTGTAAATAAATCCCCTTAATTCTCCGGTTTCGAGTCCTCCAACTCCTCCGTCAGGAGGGGAGAGAGGTCAGGAAGTTCGCCAGGAAGTTCCTGGAGACGGCCAAGGGGATCAAACTAGAGGACTCGGCCCTCAAGGACCTTTTTAATTATAGTCTAGATGAGCCCCTGGACTGGGGACTCAGGAGGGCCTTTGACCACTGTTCCTTTGAGGCAATGGTGGAGGGGATCGCTCGCCAGCAGGAGAGAGCGGCCAGGGAGATGTTCCCTGCCCTGATGGTCCCTGCTCCGGTGGCCTCCACCCCAGTGGTCTCAGCTCCGGTGGACCCACTTCCAGTGGTCCACGCTCCGGTGGCCCCCATTCCGGTGGATCCTGTTCCGGTGGATCGGGTCCCCGTGGTCCGTAAGCAGAGGAGAAGAGGGACAGCACGCTCCGTGACTGTTCCGGTGGTCCCTGTGCCGGTGGATCGTGTTCCGGTGGTCCCTGTTCCGGTGGATCGTGTGCCGGTGGTCCCTGTGCCGGTGGATCGTGTTCCGGTGGTCCTTGTGCCTGCGGTCCCTGTGCCGTTGGTCCCTGTCCCGGTGGATCGTGTTCCAGTGGTCCCGGTTCCGGTGGATCGTGTACCGGTGGTCCCTGTGCCGGCGGTCCCTGTCCCGGTGGTCCCAGTCCCGGTGGTCCCAGTCCCAGTGGTCCCAGTTCCGGAGGACCCTGTGCCGGTGGACCCTGTGCCGGTGGACCCTGTGCCGGTGGACCCTGTGCCGGTGGACCCTGTGCCGACGGACCCTGAGCCGACGGACCCTGAGCCGGCGGACCCTGAGCCGGCGGTCCGTTTCAGCGGACCCTGAGCCGGCGGTCCCGTTTCCGGCGGACCCTGAGCCGGCGGTCCCGTTTCCGGCGGACCCTGAGCCGGCTGTCCCGTTTCTGGCGGTCCCGTTTCCGGCGGACCCTGAGCCGGTGGTCCCGTTTCCGGCGGACCCTGAGCCGGTGGTCCCGTTTCCGGCGGACCCTGAGCCGGTGGTCCCGTTTCCGGCGGACCCTGAGCCGGTGGTCCCGTTTCCGGCGGACCCTGAGCCGGTGGTCCCGTTTCCGGCGGACCCTGAGCCGGTGGTCCCGTTTCCGGCGGACCCTGAGCCGGTGGTCCCGTTTCCGGCGGACCCTGAGCCGGTGGTCCCGTTTCCGGCGGACCCTGAGCCGGTGGTCCCGTTTCCGGCGGACCCTGAGCCGGTGGTCCCTGTGATGACTCACGGGCGAGTAGTACTTTATTTGTCCAGCAGGGGTCTCTGGGTAAATGTTGTGTGTGTGTTTCAGGTTGAGGGCTGTGATACAGGTGTGGAGAATTGACGGTGATTGACCATGCTGCTTATAAGAAGTTGAGAGTTGACAAGAGATCTCTCTGCTGTGTTGGGACAAAAGGCTGGGAGCGTGATCTCTGCGGTCCTGGTAGCTTGGACACCCCATGTTGGCTCTCTCCTCCTCTCCAGTCAAGGGCTTGGTGTGTTTTTGTACTTGTGTTATCTTTAATCTTTATTTGTAGTTATGTTTGTCTTTTTGATTAAATATTTAATATTTTGCTAATTGGATTCCGTGTATGGCCTCTCCATTCATGTTGCTTCTCCTCGAGTCAAGGGGTTGTAACATCCCGTTTCCGGCGGACCCTGAGCCGGTGGTCCCGTTTCCGGCGGACCCTGAGCCGGTGGTCCCGTTTCCGGCGGACCCTGAGCCGGTGGTCCCGTTTCCGGAGGACCCTGAGCCGGCGGACCCTGAGCTGGCGGACCGGTTTCCGGCGGACACTGTGCTGGATGTGCCGACCCCGGCCGCCTGAACTCTGCTGGCCACTCCGGCTCCCCCGGCCGCCTGAACTCGGCTGGCCACTCCGGCCCCTCCGGCCGCCTGAACTCTGCTGCCCACTCCGGCCCCCCCGGCCGCCTGAACTCTGCTGGCCATCCCGGCCGCCTGAACTCTGCTGGCCACTCCAGCCCCCCTGGCTGCCTGAACTCTGCTGGCCACTCCGGCCCCCGGCCGCCTGAACTTTGCTGGCCACTCCGGCCCCTCCGGCCGCCTGAACTCTGCTGGCCACTCCAGCCCCTGGCCACCTGAACTCTTTGTGTTCCCTGTCCCTCCCTTGTTTTCCCCTTCCTTATCTGTTTTTCCCAGGTCTGTCCCTCCCGTCCCGCCCTGGTCCGTCCCCGTCGCGCCCTGGTCCGTCCCGCCCTGGTACGCCCCGTCCCGCCTGGTCCGCCCGTCGCCCCGTCCCGCCCTGGTCCGTCCTTCCCGTCCCGCTCTGGTCCGTCCCTCCCGTGCCGCCCTGGTCCGTCCCTCCCGTGCCGCCCTGGTCCGTCCCTCCCGTGCCGCCCTCGTCCGTCCCTCCCGTGCCGCCCTGGTCCGTCCCTCCCGTGCCGCCCTGGTCCGTCCCTCCCGTGCCGCCCTGGTCCGTCCCTCCCGTGCCGCCCTGGTCTGTCCCTCTCCGTCCCTCCCTGGTCTGTCCCTCCCGTCCCTCCCTGGTCTGTCCCTCCCGTCCCTCCCTGGTCTGTCTTTCTTGCCCGCCCTCGGCTGATGGAGCGTCTGGTAGCCGCTCCGTAGAGAGGGGGTTATGTCACATGCCTGTCCTGTCTTGTGTGCACATGTGGGTTTTGTTAGTGTGGCCATGTGCCTCTGTCATTGTTTGATCCCTCCCCCTTGTTATCTGATTATTGGTTTCATTTGCCCCACCTGTGCCACCTCATTCCCAGCTTGATTTCTCCTATATACCCCTTGTGTTTGTCAGTCTTTGTCGGATCCTTGTCTTGTCTACGTCTCCCGTTTCCCCGTGATTTCCTTCCTGGTATGTGTTTGAGTATTTTGTGTTTTTGATTATGTGTTTTACCCCCTTGTGGGTTTTTGTTTCAGTTTATGTTTGTTTGTAAATAAATCCCCTTTCTATTGCACTTGAGTCCTCGCACCCGTTTGTCTTTTGTATGTATAACGTGACAGAACATCTATGGCCGCTGGAAATGCCGGTACAGAACACTGACATCTGGCGGTGAACGTCCATGGCCAAACGTGATTGGTTGAAGCGAGAACGTGCTACAATTGGTCAGCACTATATGGCCGTTATCTGATTGGCTTAAGTAGACGGTGGGTGGAGTCTACGTATTTGTGGATAAGTTCGAGTCTAGACGCTAGAAATGTTTCAAAATCCACGTGCTTTGCTGCGATCCACAAATGCGCCAGAAGAGATCCACAAATGCACAGGAAGCGATTCACAAATGAATGCAACTTAGTTGTGTGTTTGTGACATAAAAATATATGTGTGGATTTTTTTGTTATTCAATCAATCAATCAATCAATCAATCAATCAACTTTATTTATATAGCGCTTTTACAATGACGATTGTTTCAAAGCAGCTTCACAGTGTTAAACAAGACAAAATTGCAACAAAATTTGATTTGGCTAGTTTAATTTGGATAGTTTATAGAATTATATATGACCAAATTAATAAATTCTATTTGTATATTTAGTTGAGTAACTTGGATCATAATTTGAGTGTCCCCAACTGAGCAAGCCAAGCCAAAGGCGACAGTGGCAAGGAACCAAAACTCCATCAGGGCATGTTGGAGAAAAATAAACCTTGGGAGAAACCAGACTCAGTCGGGGTGCCAGTTCTCCTCTGGCCTATTATTAACAGTGTATAATTATTACTCTGGCAACCTTGCAGGTCATAAATCATATTAGATAGGAATATTCGAAATTTTGGGTATCACGCGCAGAGACAGGTTAATTTAGGATGGCGTCGATTACACAAGAATATGAATACTTGAAAGATCGGAGTTATTGCACCGAGACGGGTTAATTGAGGATGACGTGCCGGTGAGGCAAATTCAAAGGAGACACTAATGGACACGGTCTCAGCAGACACTCCAGGATGAGCTTGTCATGTCCAGATGCAGGTCCACCATCCGATCCGGACACGGCCTGGATCCGCCGACTGCAGTAAACCTCGGGATAAACAGAGAGACTAACATTAGTGTGGATGCCACTCTTTTTATGATGTAACGAGTACATCAGGTGTTATGGGAAGTGTTCGGTTCCGGCTGACCTAGTTAATGCAGCCTAACAATCAGTCATTTGATTTGAATAAAGAAAGTTAAAAATGTTCTATGTGTATGCCATAGTAAAGAGATGCGTTTTTAGTCTAGATTTAAACTGACAGAGTGTGTCTGCTTCCCGAACAATGCTGGGAAGACTGTTCCAGAGTTTAGGTGCTAAATAGGAAAAGGATCGACCGCCTGCAGTTGATTTAGATATTCTAGGTATTTTCAAATGGCCAGAGTTTAGCGACCGCAATAGACGTGATGGAGTATAATGCGTTAAGAGCTCGCTTAAGTACTGAGGAGCTAAACCATTTATTGCTTTATAAGTAATAAGCAAGATTTTAAAATGTATGCGATGTTTAATAGGGAGCCAGTGCAGTGTTGACAGAACTGGACTAATATGATCGTACTTCCTGGTTCTAGTAAGAACTCGAGCTGCTGCGTTTTGGACCAGCTGGAGTTTATTTATTAGGCGAGCAGAGCAACCACCCAGTAGAGCATTACAATAATCTAGCCTTGAGCTCATGAACGCATGTACTAATTGTTCAGCATTTTGCATTGAAAGCATGTGACGTAATTTAGATATATTTTTAAGATGGTAGAATGCAGTTTTACAGATGCTAGAAACGTGGCTTTCAAAAGAAAGATTGGTATCAAAGAGCACACCCAGGTTCCTCACTGACGACGAGGGCTTGACAGAGCAGCCATCGAGGGTTAGACAGTATTCTAGGGCACAAATTATTTACAAATGTCATTGTATTTATTTGTGAATCTAATTCATTTTTGTGAAACTCCTGCATTTATTTGTGGATCTCATTCTATTGATTTGTGAAATTATTATTTTTTTGTGAATCGCTTTACATTTATTTGTGGATAACAATATATTTGTTTGGAATAAAGCTACAATATTACCCCCATACATGTACTCATTTAGTAGTTTATTTTACAAATGAGGAGAGCAATAGAAGCAAACAAACAAGGGGCAGTGCTGTAACAAGTCTCAGTTAATCTAGCAAAGTACACATATACACTTAAAAAAACAAACAAAAAAAAAAAACACAGAAACATGATTAGAATAGATAAGTGCTAGTCTTTATTGGTCAGGTGCTGCTGGAAAAGATGCATCTTAAGATGTTTTTTGAAAATGGCTACAGACTCGGCTGCTCGAACTGAGATAGGCAGGTCGTTCCACCACGTGGAAACGGTCCAGGAAAAGGTCCATGAGAGTGAGTTCATGCCCCTTTGGGATGGCACCACAAGGTTTCACTACAGGATTGTTTTCAGAGGGTTCTTCAGTCTATATGTGAAGAGAAGACATTTTTGTATTTAATTACAGTTCCCTTTCAAGAGTACTCTCGTATTGTGTTTGCTAAACGCTATGGGGAATTCCTTTCCTCGAGATATTGAAGCAAAATTTGTATCCTAAAAATACCATATAACATGCAGTGCAGCTGCACAGCTCTCAGCAGGAAGCTGCTGTGTGCCGATTGGCTGTGCCGCTGCAACTGCAGCAACCTATGGCGAGACCGCTGGGTCCTTCTAAATTCCCGCCACAAGGGGCAACAGAATTTGCATAGCCAAGTGTACATAACACCCTGTCTCGCCAGGTTAGTCAGATTAATTCTTCTTCAGCGACTCACCTCACTGAGCTCTGGATCGAAGCCTGCCGTCGACATGCACCCAGCGGAACTCTGCAGCCTGAGGACGTCGGACTCTCCGCCTTCAGCCTGCCTTCCAGCTGCGCCATCCGGCTCATATCCTTTACATTACCATTCCTTTCAATATGTCTCGTTCATGTGCCTCGTGCAGAGGCTTTATCTCGGACGAGGATTGACACATCATCTGCGCATCATGTCTCAGACGAGACCACACGCAGGCTGCACTCAACCAGGGTGGCTGCCCGGAGTGCGACGAACTAGCGCTGCAGACCCTTCTGGCTCGGCTCGCCAGTTTCGACCCGAATCCCGTCTCTTGCTCTCAGCCTCTCGAGCCACGGAAAAAGAAACATCGCGACCAGAGGCCCCCGGAGTGCTCTGGCGAGCACACACCGGTCATTTCACCTCGTGCCTCGCCATCGCCTGTCATGTTCGTCGAGGAACATCACAGCTCCTCTCATTGGCGGCTGCTACTGTTTCCTTCGGCGGACCAGAGGAGGAGGAGGATGACAGTCTTTCTCTTGCTGCATCGAAAGTGGGTGGTCGGATACCGTCTCGGAGCACACCACCTCGACGCGAACTGCCAGCGGCAGCCAAACCTCAGTGGACGCTGAGCTTATATGCCTGCTCATGAAGGCCGTGGACGACCTCGGCATTGACTGGTCTCAACCCAAGGAGCCCACGAGAAGCAGACTGGACGAGTGGTTTTTCGAGAACCGTCGCCAACCTACCGCTCAAAAGCCCGCTCCCTTCTTCCCAGAAGTCCACTAGGAACTAGCTAAATCGTGGAAGGCGCCATTTTCTTCTCGCGCCAAATCCTCTTTTTCTACAATCAATCAATCAACTTTATTTATATAGCGCTTTTACAATGACGATTGTTTCAAAGCAGCTTCACAGTGTTAAACAGGACAACATTGCAACAAAATTTGTTTTGGCTAGTTTAATTTGGATAGTTTATAGAAATATATATGACCAAATTAATAAATTCTATTTGTATATTTAGTTGAGTAACTTGGATCATAATTTGAGTGTCCCCAACTGAGCAAGCCAAGCCAAAGGCGACAGTGGCAAGGAACCAAAACTCCATCAGGGCATGTTGGAGAAAAATAAACCTTGGGAGAAACCAGACTCAGTCGGGGTGCCAGTTCTCCTCTGGCCTATTATTAACAGTGTATAATTATTACTCTGGCAACCTTGCAGGTCATAAATCATATTAGATAGGAATATTCGAAATTTTGGGTATCACGCAGGAGACGGGTTCATTTAGGATGGCGCGTCGATTACACAAGAATATGAATATGAGCGCTTCTACAGCGCTCTCGGTGGTCGATGGCGCTCAGAAAAAAGGATACCAAGCCCTTCCTCCCCTCGAGGAAGCCGTCGCTGCACACCTTTGCCCGCCCTCCGCCAGAGGATGGCAGTCAAAAGCTGTGCACCCTTCAAAGGCCTGCCGCTCTACTTCCAGCCTCGCCGGTCGAGCATATGCCTCCGCCGGCCAGGCGGCCTCAGCGCTACACTCTATGGCGGTGCTTCAGGTCTTCCAGGCCAAACTCCTCCGTTCCCTGGATGAGTCTGTCCCTAATAATGAGGCTCTGAAGGATCTGCGTGGCGCCACTGACTTGAGAGACAAGTTCAGTCGTTGGAACAGGATCTCAAAAACACCTATTGTCAAATGAAGGCCAAAAAACGAAATGCACTTAAATCTGAGCTGAAAGGTTTTCTTTTATACAGAGCTGAATTTATTATGCATCGAACAAGGCAATGTTATTACTTCAACAGTGAGAGACCAAGTAAACTATTAGCATTACGGATCAAACAGATAGAGCAAACATAAACGCTATAAAGAGTGACGGTATTTTATGCACTCAACCTGAAGATGTAAACCAGACTTTTAAAAAGTATTATGAACATCTATACACTTCTAATTCCTCTATAAGCTACGAACAACAAAAATCTTTTCTGCAACGGGTTAATCCTCCTAAAACTGATGAACATCACGAGGAGATGCTTAACTGGCCCATGTCGCTTGAAGAATTAAAACCGGCTCTGGACTCCATGCCAAAGAACAAAGCTCCAGGCAGTGACGGAATTCCCACTGAATTAATTTACGCTATTTGGGATATAGTATCACCACTTATACTAAATTTATTTAATTTCGCAATTGAACATGGAGCCCTTCATAGGGACAAAAACACAGCTTTCATAACCCTTTTACTTAAGAAGGGCAAGGATCCTGTAGATTGTGCTAGTTACCGACTTATTAGTTTAATTACCACTGATGCCAAACTTTTTGCTAAAACTCTAGCTCTTCGACTGAATCAGTATGGTTTTCTCGAAAAACGATTTGCATCCGATAACATCAGGCGACTATTACACATTGTACATAGATCCAATTCTTAGTCATTTCATTAGACGCGGAAAAGGCCTTCAATAGAATAGAATGGAGCTTTCTCTGGTCGGTCCTGGAACATGTAGGGGCTGGACAAGGATTTATTAAAATGATTAAAACACTTTATAATAACTGCTCAGCCAGGGTTCTTACTGGCTCCTTAGTGTCTCAACCTTTCGCTCTTGGTCGGGGTACCCGCCAAGGATGTCCACTATCGCCCTTGCTTTTCACCCTGTCAATTGAGCCGTTGGCTCAAGCTGTATGTCAGTTGACATACAGCATGTATGTCAGTTGTCAACTATACAACCCATTATCTGTGTAAATACTTTGCATAAAATCTCTCTTTATGCTGACGACATTTTGCTCTATATTTCCAATATTTCTGTGTCCGTTCCTGAATGCTTAAAGCTTTTTGAAATATTTGGTTCTCTCTCTGGTTACAAAATTAATTGGAATAAATCTGCCTTAACACCTCTTAATGACTCAGCGAGACAGGAATCTAATAACCTACCTCCCATGATCCCTATAGTTAAACAGTTTACATATTTGGGCATCACCATATCTCCTCCAATTAATATAATTTCTAAAGGTAATTATCAAACCCTTCTGAATAAGATCAAAGAAGATCTTGATCGGTGGTGCCCCTTATGTTTAGCTCTTCACGGAAGAATATCCATTATTAAAATGAACATACGTCCTAGAGTCAATTTTCTGTTCTCTATGTTGCCTTTGGCACCGCCTGGATGTTTTTTCAAAGAGCTCAACACGACTATTTCTAGATTTATCTGGAATAAGAAAAAACCCAGAATTCGACACAAGACAATGCAGCGTAAGAAACTTGATGGGGGTCTATCATTTCCTGATTTCAAATTATATAACTTAGCATTTTAAATAAGACCAATTAAGACCTGGGTTAATCCTGATTCCTTGGTTCCATGGTGAGATTTAGAAGCCAACATTGCCCATCCTATTCGCCTACAAGATCTACCTTTTTCAGGTGTTTCTAAATGTTCTAAGAAAAATTATGGACCAATTGTCGAATTGATGTGTGGAAAAAGGTTGAGAAATTTATGGGAGGACCCTTCTTATACACCAAGATAACTTCATTATGGAATAATACTTGTTTGCAGACTGGTAACAAACCCTTTGTTTTTAAAGCTTGGTCTGACTTAGGTGTTCACACCCTGAATGACATTTTCAGTGACAGGGCCATCAAATCGTTTCAGGACTTAAGTACAGAATTTTCTTTACCTGGATTCTCGTTCTTTTTATATTTAAGATTAAGGTCAGCCCTGAAAGCTTATGGGGTCCCCTGGGCTACTAGCATCCTGCCGCATCCCCTGTGGGAGTGGCTGGGCCCTGACACCCCTGTCAATGGCTTAGTTTCTGAGGTTTATAATTTTGCTCTTTTAATGCAGTACTCTTATATTCCAGCAGTCTACTCCAGGGAAAGGGAAGGTTTAGCTAAACCTGACTGGGGTGTGGTATAGGCCAGAAATTTCACTGCATCTAAGAACCTGGCACACCAGATGATTCATTACAAATGTATTAATAGAGCCTATATCACTCCTAGTGTGCTGTATAAAATGTCAGAGCTAATCCAAACTGTCATTTATGTGATTCATCTACAGTAGGCTCTTATTTGCACATGTTTTGAGAATGCCCCACAGTGATTCCTTTTTGGACTTTTGTATTGACTGTGCTTTCGGACATTCTACATTTGTGTATACCTCTGGACGCTGTGATATTTCTACTTTTAGATGATTCCGCTCTCCAGCTTAATGCTCACCAAAACAGGACCTTATTGGCAGCAAGCACTGCTGCCAAAAAGACTATTCTTAAGCTATGGATAGAACCAGCCACTCCTACAACTTTCCTCTGGTTATCTTATTTTAGAGACATTGTCTTACTAGAAGGTACCACTGCTAAGCTCAATGGCGCAAAAGAAAAAAACATTCAGAGTTGGACAACTATTGCAAAGTTGCTGTTATATAAGTTGAAATGATGACATTCAATTTTTCCTTTTTCTCTGCATATGTATGCTCATGTATAATTTATTGTTTTTATTCATTAGTTATTGATTTATTATTATTTTTATATATTTTTTTTGCATTGCAGACAATTTTCATTGTATATAGTTTATGGAGGCCTTGATATGTTCCTGATTGAGAATAAATTCAAATAAAAATGTTGATCAAAAAATTAAAAAAAGAAGTGCTCACTTTTTTACAAGAGCTGTTGGATGCGGGTCGTTATAGCTGGCCGCTATAGCAGCACACCACATTCAAGTGAACGGACTGTCACTGGGAAAGAACAATCTTATTGTGCGCTTCCTTAAAGGGGCTAGAAGGCTTCACCCACCTCGCCCCCCTTCAGTCCCTAAATGGGACTTGTCTACGGTCCTGGATGCCATGAAAGGCTCTACATTCGAGCCTCTGCATTCGGTAAGCTTAAAGCTCCTGTCACTAAAGACCGCTTTTCTGCTGGCGATCGCATCAGTTAAGCGGGTGGGTGATCTGCACGCGCTCTCTGTGAGCGCCTCTTGTCTGGAATTTGGGCCAAACGACTCTAAAGTCGTCCTCAAACCAAGGTATGGATACGTACCTAAAGTGCTTTCAACTCCGTTCAGAGCACAGGTCATTTCACTTTCAGCACTTTCATCATCGTTAGATGAAAAGGATGCTAATTTGCTCTGTCCTGTCAGAGCGCTGAGAATATACATAGAGCGTTCCGCTGTTTTCAGGCACACTGAACAGCTCTTTGTGTGCACAAAGCAGACCTTGTCACGATGGATAGTGGATGCTATCTCGCTGGCTTATGAGTCTAAAGATCTCAGCTGCCCTATAGGCGTCAAAGCCCATTCTACTAGAGGCATGGCCTCTTCGTGGGCTTGGTCTACTGGCATTTCTCTTAATGATATCTGTGCGGCGGCAGGCTGAGCCTCACCGTCCACTTTTATCAGGTTTTATAATTTAGATGTTCCTTCCTTACAGGCTGGGCTTCTTGCTGTGTAATACATTTGACCCCTTAAGGCTCGATAGTCTGGCCTGGGTTAAGTATTTGTATAAAAAAAAGTACTGACCGCAAATTTTAATGTTTGTTATTGGTAGTGTTGTCAAAAGTACCGACCGCGATACCATCTCGGTAGGCTACTGAATTTTAAAAGTGTGACGCTTTGAGTGCTGTTGAGCTGTAATCGTAAACACCTCTGACTGGCCATTGTGCTCACGCGCTCATCGGATGTGCCTGTGATTGGCTACAATGATCAGCGCACGGCAGCTCTTGAAAGCACATGGAAGTGTTTGAAAATGTTTTGAAAGAAGGAGAGGCAGCGTTTGAAAGCACAAGCAGGCATCAACCAGCGGACCGGTAGGCTGACAGACGCCTGCATTAAAAAGCTCTGTGTGTATCTTTGTGTAACAGAGTTAAAAAAATAATAATTATTCTACATGTATTCATGGTGTTTAATTACATGAAATTAGAGGTTAAAATAAATCAAATGGTGCTTAAGTGCCCCCTAGTGGTTATCACATTGCAGACATTCGTTAGTTTGTTCTTGCACGCTTACTGTGATGAAGCTGAGAAAAGCAGGAGTAGTTGATGGAAGCAGTGAGCTGAGCACTGATGTAGTTCTTGTGGGCTGTGGTGGATTGCATGTCAAGCCTAAATCCGTACTCAATCTGGCCATGGAAGTTTATGGCTTGAAGATGATTGTACCTACTTTAGTGGTTCCCGGCCAGAAACGACAAACTCATAATAGGAACTAATGTCATCAAACATATCTTGAGACATTTCAAGAAGTGTGAGGGTTTCTGGAGAGCTGTGTCCAGCCCTACATCAATGAATCCTGAATGTGAGAGCTTTCTGTCTAGCTCGCTGGACTAAATCGCTGGAGAGGTAAAGATATGCCTGAGAAACTTGGCACAGTAAGATGCAATTCGGCTGTTTGTCTTGAGCCTGGTTATGAATATTTGGTGTGGGGAGGATTGAAATCAGCTGTTTCCTCACCAGGCAGTGCTGTCATGACAGAGCCCACCACTTCTCGTTCGATACCCAGAGGTGTCATGGTGGCCAGACTTGTTACATCGTTGTGGAGTGACGGATGGGTCCCTTTTTAGGTGATCAATACATCAGGGAGACTTGTGCTGCTGAGACGGAATTCAAAACTGGCAGAGCTATACCCTTGCGTTGCACTTGAGGATGTTGATAGCGCGGATACAGTCATACCTCCCCTTGTCAGTTGCTCCATGGGTTTGTCTGACAGCAGGGACAAGTCGACATTGGCAAGTGAAAGGTTAAAATCCATTGGAATATCTGACCTTGATGTAGAGTCATGTGATGTTTCTGACCAGTGCAAGCAGCAATTAGCCAGTTTGATCTTGACTTTTGAGGACATCTTTTCAAGAAATCATCTTGATTGTGTAGAGGCTAAGGGCTTCGTACATAGGATCCAACTTTCAGACCCCAGGCCATTCCGACTTCCATTCAGGCGGGTAGCCCCTAGCCAATACCAGAAGCTGCGTCTGGTCCTGACGGAGATGGAAGAAAAAGAGATCATTTGTTGTTCTTCAAGTGAGTACGCATCTCCACTTGTTTTAGTGTGGAAGAAGAATGGGGATCTTCGGGTTTGTACTGACTTCTGTTGGTTAAACAGAAGAACATTAAAGAATGCCGACCCTCTTCCACATCAGGAAGATTGCCTGGCGGCGCTTGGTGGTAATGCTCTGTTCAGTACGATGGATCTCACGTCAGGTTTTTACAACATGCCACTTCATGAGGATGATCGTAAATTCACTGCCTTTACCATGCCGATGTTCCTGTTTGAGTACAGCAGGCTACCTCAAGGTCTTTGCAATAGCCCTGGCAGCTTTATGCGGATGATGAACAGTATTTTTAGCGATCAAAACTTTCTAAGCATTCTGTGTTATATTGATGATCTGATTGTCTTTGGCCCAAATGAGCAAGTAGCACTTGATCATTTGGAGATGGTGTTCGGAAAGCTACGAGCCCATGGCCCATGGCGTGCTCCAAAAAAATGTGACCTCCTGAGAGCATCAGTGAAGTTTCTGGGACATGTTATAAATAAGGATGGAGTGTCTACAGACCCTGATAAGGTAGAGTGCATTTCCAAGTTGAACAGTTCTGACCTGATGGAAGCGGACGGCAAGACACCATCTCAGAAGAGAATCAGATCATTTTTGGGAATGGTGAACTATTATCAACATTTCATTCCGAATTATTCTGTGAAAGCAAAACCACTCTTCGATCTTCTTCAAGGCCAGAAGGTCAGTGGACGTAATAAGACATGGAATGTGTGCCAAAACAGGAAGTTGAGACCTGAGGATTGGATTCAAGCACAGCATGATGCAGTTGAGCAGCTGAAACTGTCTTTGGTTAGGAGTGTTGCTCTAGCTCACCCGGATTTCTCATGTCACTTCATATTGGCGATGGATGCTTCCTTGGATGGTATAGGAGCTGTCTTGTCACAAGTTCAGGAGGGGGAGACCAGAGCGAGACCGGTTGCTTTTGCCAGCAAGTTCCTATCATGTTCACAGCGAAACTATCCAGCACACCGGTTGGAATTTCTGGCCCTGAAATGGTCCATTTGCGAAAAGTTTAGCCATTGGCTCAAGGGGCACAATTTCACCGTTCTGACAGACAACAATCCGCTCGCCCATATACTCACAAAGCCTAAACTCGACTGCTGCGAACAGCGCTGGGTAGCAAAACTGGCAAGTTATGACTTTGATATAAAGTATGTACCTGGCCCTCAGAATGTCATTGCTGATTCCCTCAGCAGAGTCCCTTTTGTCAAGAGTGGAGTGACGCAAAGACTGCTTCAAGTGCCCTATGATACCACGCTGACAGATATGAGAGGGATGTCATCTAACTCTGTACAGGATGCTTTCAGATGGTCCTGTGACAAAAATCAGGAAGAGCGTTTTGTACAACAACGACAGTCATGCTCAGTCAATGATAATTTTGGCATGGATCATACTATTGTTGCAAGCTCTAATATCTCTGCTGTCTTGACTTCATATGTGGAATGGGAACTTGGTGCTGATACACAGGCAATGGCGGTTGTGGATCACTTACCCAAGATAGTTCCTACGGGCCAGGACACATTGCTAGCGTTTTCTGTGGAGGACCTGTGTGATAAACAGATGAATGACAGAGTGTTGTCAAGAGTCATATCTTACATTGAGAGTCACCACAGACCTACAAGACGAGAAAGAACAGGAGAATCACCAGCGGTGGTTCGTTACCTCAAACACTGGGATAAGTTGATTGTGAGGAATGGTGTTCTCTACAGGGTGTCTCTTGACCAGTTGTCAAGGACAAAACACTTCCAGTATGTTGTCCCAGACTCGTTGGTTGATATAGTTCTGAGAAGTGTTCACGATGACAGTGGCCACCAAGGTCAATTCAGGAGTGCTAGCTTGGCGAAACAGCGTTTTTTCTGGTTAAACATGGAGCATAGACTATGTGAATATGTGTGTCACTGTCAACGCTGCATCATAAGTAAAATCAATCAATCAATCAACTTTATTTATATAGCGCTTTTACAATGACGATTGTTTCAAAGCAGCTTCACAGTGTTAAACAGGACAACATTGCAACAAAATTTGATTTGGCTAGTTTGATTTGGATAGTTTATAGAATTATATATGACCAAATTAATAAATTCTATTTGTATATTTAGTTGAGTAACTTGGATCATAATTTGAGTGTCCCCAACTGAGCAAGCCAAGCCAAAGGCGACAGTGGCAAGGGACCAAAACTCCATCAGGGCATGATGGAGAAAAATAAACCTTGGGAGAAACCAGACTCAGTCGGGGTGCCAGTTCTCCTCTGGCCTATTATTAACAGTGTATAATTATTACTCTGGCAACCTTGCAGGTCATAAATCATATTAGATAGGAATATTCGAAATGTTGGGTATCACGCGACGACGGGTTCATTTAGGATGGCGTCGATTACACAAGAATATGAATACTTAAAAGATCGGAGTTATTGCGCCGAGACGGGTTAATTGAGGATGACGTGCGGTGAGGCAAATTCAGAGGAGACACTAATGGACACGGTCTCAGCAGACACTCCAGGATGAGCTGGTCATGTCCAGATGCAGGTCCACCATCCGATCCGGACACGGCCTGGATCCGCCGACTGCAGTAAACCTCGGGATAAACAGAGAGACTAACATTAGTGTGGATGCCACTTTTATGATGTAACGAGTACATCAGGTGTTATGGGAAGTGTTCCCGGTTCCGGCTGACCTAGTTAATGCAGCCTAACAATAAGTCATTTGATTTGAATAAAGAAAGTTAAAAATGTTCTATGTGTATGCCATAGTAAAGAGATGCTTTTTAGTCTAGATTTAAACTGACAGAGTGTGTCTGCTTCCCGAACAATGCTGGGAAGACTGTTCCAGAGTTTAGGTGCTAAATAGGAAAAGGATCGACCTGCAGTTGATTTAGATATTCTAGGTATTTTCAACTGGACAGAGTTTAGAGACCGCAATAGACGTGATGGAGTATAATGCGTTAAGAGCTCGCTTAAGTACTGGGAGCTAAACCATTTATTGCTTTATAAGTAATAAGCAAGATTTTAAAATGTATGCGATGTTTAATAGGAGCCAGTGCAGTGTTGACAGAACTGGACTAATATGATCGTACTTCCTGGTTCTAGTAAGAACTCGAGCTGCTGCGTTTTGGACCAGCTGGAGTTTATTTATTAGGCGAGCAGGGCAACCACCCAGTAAAGCATTACAATAATCTAGCCTTGAGCTCATGAACGCATGTACTAATTGTTCAGCATTTTGCATTGAAAGCATGTGACGTAATTTAGATATATTTTTAAGATGGTAGAATGCAGTTTTACAGATGCTAGAAACGTGGCTTTCAAACGAAAGATTGGTATCAAAGAGCACACCCAGGTTCCTCACTGACGACGAGGGCTTGACAGAGCAGTCATCGAGGGTTAGACAGTATTCTAGGGCACTACTTGTGGAGCTTTTCTGTCCAATAATTAAAAATTCAGTTTTATCTGAATTAAGTTGCAGGAAATTACTAGTCATCCATTTTTTAATATCAGCTATGCATTCCGTTAATCTTGTGAATTGGTAAGTTTCGTCAGGGCGTGAAGAAATATAGAGCTGTGTATCATCAGCATAACAATGAAAACTAACGCCATGCTTCCTAATGATATCTACCAGTGGTAGCATATACAGGGTGAAAAGCAACAGTCCTAACACTGAGCCTTGCGGTACTCCATACTGAACTTGTGATCGTTGTGACATCTCTTCATTTACTGCTACAAACTGATAATGGTCAGATAAGTAAGATTTAAACCATGCCAATGCAGTTCCACTAATCCCAACATAATTTTCGAGTCTATTCAAAAGAATATTGTGATCGATAGTATCGAATGCAGCGCTAAGATCGAGTAACACTAATAGAGAGATACAACCACGATCAGATGATAAGAGTAAATCATTTGTAACTCTAATTAGAGCAGTCTCAGTACTATGAAACTTAAAAGTTTTTGGTACATATCCTAATTTCAAGGATGAATTTATAATATTAAGCAGAGGATCTATGACCTCTAGAAGCATCTCTTTTAATAGCCTAGTCGGTATAGGGTCAAGCATACATGTTGTTGATTTTGATGATTTAACAAGTTTAGCCAATTCTTCTCCTCCTATAGCAGTGAATGAGTGTAATTTTTCCTCAGTGACACTACAATGTTCTGTCTGAATTGATACTGTAGTAGACGGCTGCATGGTTATAATTTTATTCCTAATGTTATCAATCTTACTAGTAAAGAAGTTCATAAAGTCATTACTGCTGTGTTGTTTACAAACGTCAGAAGTTGAAGCTTTATCCTTTGTCAATTTAGCCACTGTATCGAATAAATACCTAGGGTTGTGTTTGTTTTCTTCTTAAAGAGTTGAGAAATAAGCAGATCTAGCAGTTTTTATGGCCTTTCTGTATGCAATCATGCTCTCTTTCCACAAATTGCGAAAAACCTCCAGTTTTGTTTTCTTCCAGCTGCGCTCCATTTTTCTGGCTGCTGTTTTAAGGGCCCGAGTGTGCTTGTTGTACCACGGCGTTGGATTATTTGCTTTAATCTTCTTTAAGCGCCGAGGAGCAACTATGTCTAAAGTGCTAAGTGGTGTCCGCAAAATAACATAGGGTTCATAGACAATTGGAAAAGTTTTTGGGGCAGACCCGACCTGTTGAAGATAGACGGAATTCATCCTACCCGGGCTGGTGCTGCTCTTCTCTCTAGTAATTTGGCACATAGTCTTAGAGCTAAACCTTGACTCACTGGGGCCCAGGTCAGGAAGCAGACAAACTGGCTAAACCAACCGTCTGCTAGCTGTCTAACGTCACCAGAGTCAGCTAAATCCCAGCACATAGAGACGCTTTCACCTAGATATTATCACATAGAGACTGTGTCTGTTCCCCGAATCAGTAAATACAAAAAAACATCAAAACCATTCAACAGTAAAAATTTAATTGATGTCCAACAAATAAACAACAGATATAATACGGATGAACAATTAATAAATCTCGGGTTGCTGAATATTCGATCCCTTTCGCCAAAAACGCTTATTGTTAATGATATGATTATGGATCATAACCTAGATGTGCTGTGTTTGACAGAAACCTGGCTAAAACCTGACGACTACATTACTTTAAATGAGTCCACTCCCCAAGATTATTGTTATAAACACGAGACGTCTGAAAGGAAAAGGGGGAGGTGTTGCTGTAATTTATAATGATATCTTCAGTATTACTCAGAAGTCTAGTTTCAAATATAATTCCTTTGAAGTTTTGGTGCTTTATGTAACATTGTGTAGTGTAAATGATAAATCCCGTTTGACATTTGTGTTGGCTACTGTATACAGGCCACCAGGGCACAATACAGACTTTATCAAAGAATTTGCTGGTTCCCTTTCAGTCGGTCACGTTCGACGACGCCGGACGTTACCGACAATTGGGATCACTTTAGGAGCCCCTATCAGCTTCGAGATAAAGAGAACTGGCCAATGGCCATTGGCGTCGTGTTTTGCATATCGCACCCGCCCCGCTATAAAGCGGATGCAATCGCCACGCACCATTGTCATTCACTTCGAGCCGAACAGCGTTCAGGTCGAAGACTAAGACTGCTATTCAGCAAGAGAGAGAGAGAGAGAGAGAGAAGACGCTCGTGTTGGCGTTACAGCACACAACAGCGCGACCGCGGGCTCACAGCTGCAGCAAACAATTGCTGTTCTCACAGCACTTTCAGTGAGTGCAGCACACAGGCTGCACTATTTCCTGTGTGCTGCCGCGGTTTTCCTGGGTGCTTCAGCACATTTAAGAGAGCGTTCCTCACAAAAGAGCAACACGGGTGTGACACTGCGTCTTTTTCAAGATGTCATTCCACCCCGTGCGTTTCTGGATGCGGTCGTTCCTCTCGCCCGCTGGACGGTCACAATCACTGTCTCACGTGTTTGGGCGTTCAGCACCCTGAGGCAGCGTTTGTGGATAGTTCATGTTCTCACGGGACATGACTATCGCGGAGCTTAGATCGAGACTCGCCTGCCTTCGGGAGGTGGGGTCCCCTCCGCATGCCTCGATCTAGTGTTATTCCTGCCCAACAGCAGGATAGACCTATTTCGGAATGCCCGGGTGATCTGAGGATTACGGTCAGGGCAAACCCGCCGAGTGAGTCTCCGTGGGCCCCTGATCCTCACAAGCTCTGCAGCCGGTGGTGCTTCCGAGAGAAACTGCTGGCCCCTCCCTTGGGCGTCCAGTGGTGACTTTGGGCACCCGCGGATGAGCAGATGTCGCTGCATCAGAGGGGAGTTTCAGTCCTTGGAGGATGAAGACTCAGCTGTACTGCCTCCCTCTGGGAGAGTGGCAACGGTTGAGTCAGACCCCGAGTTGACGGCTATGCTTTCCCGGGCCGCCGAGAAGGTCGGGCTTGAGTGGAACCCTCCACCACGTCCCGAACCTTCAAGGTTGGATGATGGGTTTCTCGGGGCGGCTCGCGCTGGTTCTCAGCGTCCGCCTGGTGCCTTTCTTCCCGGAAGTGCATGGTGAGCTGACTAGGTCGTGGCGGCGCCTTTCAGCGCCAGAAACAGACCTAGCGCTCCTCCTCCTCACTACCCTCGACGGCGGACAGGCCAAGGGTTACGTGGGGATCCCGCCGGTTGAGCGGACCGTCGCGACGCAACTGTGTCCGGCGACCGCCTCCAGCTGGCGTGGTGACCCGCGTCTCCGTCCAGGGCCTGTAGGTTCTCTTCCAACCTCGCGTTGCGAAGGCTTACAGGTCCTGTGGACAGGCGCGTCCGCCCTGCACGCCATGAGTTTGCTCCAGGTGCACCAGGCCCAGGCGCTCATGGACCTGCACGAGGGTAGACCTGACCCAGAGCTCCTCCGGAGCTCCGGACGGCGACGGACCTTGCCCTCCGGGCGGACGAAAGTCACTGCCCGTTCCATTGGTCAGGCGATGTCCACCTTAGTGGTCCAGGAACGGCATCTCTGGCTCAACCTGGCGACATGAGGAGACCGGACAAGTATCGGTTCCTGGACTCCCCATTTCGCCGGCCGGGTTGTTCGCGACGCGTCGAGAGCTTCGCCCAACAGTTCTCGGCCGCCCAGAAGCAGACGGAGGCTATCAGGCACATCCTGCCCCGCCCGCTCCACCGCCGCCGCAGCACCTCCGCCTGCCCGTCGCCGAGGCGCCCACCTGCCGCCGCCTCCGCTCCCGCCCGGCCCAGCAGCAGTCTACATCACGCCGTGGGCGTGGAGCCGTCCGCGGGAAGGACGCCCAGCCCACTCAGGCCGCTGCCAAGCCAGGTGGCAAGCGCCCGTCGTAAGAGACCCTGAGACGGGCCGCCCAGAGATGGAGGAAACTGCTCTTCAGGAGATGGCTGCAGCACCACTCCTTTCCCGGAGGAGGGCCGGGGAGAATTTTTGTTCTGTATTTTCTGTTCCGCCGCTGGTCCCAGCGCCAGCGTACCCAAATTGTCCAGAAAAGAGCAGTTTCCAATATCTCTGGGTGCCAAGAGAGCGCGTGCCTGTCGGTGGGCGACGCCTCCATGCCTTGTCACCTCGGACGCCTCTGTTCGCCAGCAGGGGATGCCGGCTGCCGGGGCGCACTCAAGAGGCCTTCCTGCACTCGCACCCCTCAGCGGAAGCAGGTGAGTGTTGCACAGCACACACAGGTCCCACTGCGAGCCGCCACCAGGCCGTTCCAGTCGGATCCCTGCATGCCGCCTCGCTGCCCCGCGTGCGTACGCCAGTGGTGCCGATGGTCCCGCTTGCACGGTCCCTGGGAGCCTGGCTAGCGCTTCCCAGGCCGTCTCGCGGGCTCATCCGTACCATCAGACTCGGCTATGCGATTCAGTTCGTCCCCAAGTTCAGGGACATCCACTTCACCTCCGTGTCGAAGGAGGATGCTCCTGTGCTCCAGGGGGAGATCGCGGTCCTACTGGCGAAGGACGCGATAGAGCCGGTCCCTCTAGCCGATATGAAGACTGGCTTCTACAGCCCGTACTTCATTGTACCCAAGAAAGGCGGCGGGTGACGGCCAATCTTGGATCTGCGGCGCTTGAACCGGTCCCTTCACAGGCTGCCGTTCAAGATGCTCACGCAGAAACGCATCTTCAGGTGCGCCCGTCCCCAAGATTGGTTTGCAGCGATCGACCTGAAGGACACGTACTTTCATGTCTCGATTCTCCCTCGACACAGGCCATTTCTTCGCTGCGTTCGACGGACGAGCATATCAGTACAAGGTCTTACCCTTCGGCTAGCCCTGTCGCCCGCGTCTTCACGAAGGTGGCGGAGGCGCCATTGCTCCCATGAGGAGCAGGGCGTTCGCATCCTCAACTACCTCGACGACTGGCTGATTCTGGCGCAGTCGCGAGGGCAGTTGTGCGAACACAGGACAGGGTGCTCAGACACCTCAGCCAGTTGGGGCTTCGGTCAACTGGGAGAAGAGCAAACTCTGCCCCACGCAGAGATCTCTTTCTCGGGATGGAGCTGGACTCGTCGCCCAGACAGCGCCTCACCGAGGCGCGTCCAGTCGGTGTTGAACTGCTTGAATTCGTTCAACGCAGAACAGCGGTACCACTGAAACAGTTTCAGAGGCTCCTGGGGCATATGGCATCTGCAGCCGCGTAACGCCGCCGGATTGCTTCATATGAGACCGCTTCAACGCTGGCTACACGATCGAGTCCCGAGATGGGCGTGGCACAGCGGTTCCCTCCGTGTCCAAGTGACGCCGAGTTGCAGCCAAACCTTCAGCCCGTGGTCGGACCCTTCATTTCTACGGGCAGGAGTGCCTCTAGAACTAGTGTCCAGGCATGCTGTTGTCTCCACGGATGCCTCATCCACCGGCTGGGGTGCCACGCATAACGGGCTTGCAGTTTCGGTCTTTGGGCGGGACCCCAACTGCAATGGCATATCAATTGCCTGGAGTTGTTAGCAGTTCATCTTGCGCTCAGCCGCCTCAAGGGGCCGCTCAGAGGCAAGCACGCTCTGGTCCGTCACGGACAGCACTGCGGCCGCTGCGCATCAACAAACAGGGTGGTCTACGCTCCCGCCGCATGTCACAACTCGCCCGCCATCTCCTTCTGTGGAGTCAGAAGCATCTGAGGTCGCTTCGCGCCACTCACATTCCGGGCCTGCTCAATCGCAGCCGACGAGCTCTCACGTCAGCAGGTGCTCCCGGGAGAGTGGAGACTCCATCCCCAGATGGTCCAGCTGATATGGAGCCACTTCGGGACCGCGCAGGTAGACCTGTTTGCCGCCCCGGACTCGGCCCATTGCCAGTTGTTTTACTCCTGACCGAGGAACCCTCGGCTCGGATGCCCTGGCACACAGCTGGCCCCGGGCCTACGCAAGTATGCGTTTCCCCAGTGAGCCTTCTCGCACAGACACTGTGCAAAGTCAGGAGGACGAGGAGCAGGTCCTGTTGGTAGCTCCGTATTGGCCCAGCAGGACTTGGTTCCCGGAACTAGTGCTCCTTGCGACAGCACCTCCTTGGCCCATTCCTCTGAGGAAGGACCTCCTGACTCAGAGACGGGGCACCCTTTGGCACCCGCGTCCGGACCTCTGGTCACTCCATGTTTGGTCCCTGGGACGCGGAGGTTCTAGGTGGGTTACCACAGACTGTGGTAGACACCATCACTTCCGCTAGAGCCCCGCTCACGAGACGACTCTATGCGCTGAAGTGGAACCTGTTCGTCGACTGGTGCTCCTCTCACCGAGAGGACCCCCGAAGGTGTTCGGTCGGGTCAGTGCTTTCCTTCCTACAAGAAGGGTTGGAGCGAAGGCTGTCTCCTCCACCCTCAAGGTGTATGTTGCCGCTATCGCCGCAAATCATGACTTGGTAGAAGGTAAGTCCTTGGGAAAGCACGATCTGATCGTCAGGTTCCTGAGGGGGGCAAGGAGACTAAATCCGCCTCGCCCCCCCTCTATACCCTCTTGGGACTTAACTCTGGTGCTTACAGCACTGCAGAGAGCGCCCTTTGAGCCCTTGCAGTCAGCTGAGTTGAAAGTCCTGTCTTTAGAAAACAGTTCTCCTGGCTGCATTGGCCTCCATCAAGAGGGTAGGGGACCTGCAGGCATTTTCGGTCGACGAATCGTGCCTGGAATTCGGGCCCGGTAACTCTCATGTAATCCTGAGACCCCGGCCCGGATATGTGCCCAAGGTTCCCACCACTCCCTTTCGGGATCGGGTGGTGAACCTGCAAGCGCTGCCGGAGGAGGCAGACCCAGCCCTGGCTTTTCTCTGTCCCGTCCGTGCCCTACGGATGTACGTGGACAGAACGCAAAGCTTTAGGACCTCAGAGCAGCTCTTCGTCTGTTACGGAGGACAGCAGAAGGGAAGGCTGTCTCCAAGCAGAGGATGGCCCACTGGATAGTGGATGCTATCGTCTTGGCGTATGATTCCCAAGACGTGCCCTGCCCGCTGGGTTAGAGCCCACTCCACCAGGGTGTGGCCTCTTCCTGGGCGCTGGCTCGTGGCGCCTCGCTGACAGATATTTGTAGTGCTGCGGGCTGGGCGACACCCAACACGTTCGCTAGATTCTATAGCCTACGTGTAGAGCCGGTAGCTTCCCGTGTGCTCGCTTCCCATAGCCAGTAACACTGAGGTGCCCGTTCTAGTGTCGGCTTGCTGCGCCACTCCCTTCCCCTTGGAACGGATATGTGCGCTTATATGCTCCAGTCGAGTTCCCAGAATGGCGAACCCTGTCGAGTCCTCCGCAACCCTCGGCAGTCGGACGTGGCGGGCGCCAGGCGCCAGGTCTAACACTCGTAAGCATTGGTGGAACTTGTGTTAGGCTGGGTTCCATATGTTGTGACCCCCTCGGCGGTCCCATATGTGTATTCTTCCACGGTAGTGCTCCTCACGGCGAGCCCGTGTCTTCCCTCGGCAGAGCCCGCTCTGCCGTCTCAGTCTGGTGTTGTTCCCCCGCCTACTTGGCCGGGCCACCCCTGGGACTTTTCAGATGTTGTACTGCCCACGGCCAGTCCATACGTGTATTCTCCACATGGAATTCCCTCTGGGCTTGATGTGGCTTCCGCAGCGTCCTCCGGGCACGCTTTCCCAGCGTTATCCAATAGTCTGCTGAATGGGTCTTGCGGAACAGCAGTGTGACTCCCCTGCGTGAGTTCCCGCCCGGTGCAGACGGGGTCTGAGGGGCTTTCGCGGGGCGCTGGAAGTGGTAGTAACTGTGGCGTTTTCCAAAGATCCCAATTGCCGGTAACGTCCGACGTACGTCGAACGTGACCGACTGAAAGGGAACGTCTCGGTTACGTATGTAACCCTCGTTCCCTGAAGGAGGGAACGGAGGCGTCGTCCGCCGCCACAGTTGCTGTACCATCACTACAGGGCCGAGTCACTAGTTCGGCTCCTCAGTGAAAAACAATGGTGCGTGGCGATTGCATCCGCTTTATACCCGCGCCGCGGGGCGGGGTGCGATATGCAAAACACGCACGCCAATGGCCATTGGCCAGTTCTCTTTATCTCGAAGCTGATAGGGCTCCTAAAGTGATCCCAATTGCCGGTAACGTCCGACGTACGTCTCCGTTCCCTCCTTCAGGGAACGAGGGTTACATACGTAACCGAGACGTTTTCTATCAGAGTTAGTACTGGCTGCAGATAAATTACTAATTGTTGGTGATTTTAATATCCATGTTGACAATGAAAAAGACGCATTGGGATTGGCATTTAAAGACATTATAAACTCTATTGGAGTTAGACAACACGTATCTGGACCCACTCATCGCCTTAATCATACTTTAGATCTAATACTGTCACATGGACTAAATGTTGATACCATTAAAATTCTGCAGCAGAGCGATGACATCTCAGATCATTACCTAATATCATGTATACTTAATATAGCTAAGGCTGCAAAGCCATCCCCTGCTTCAAATATGGCAGGACTATAACCGACTAAAGATTGCTTTATACATAATCTTCCTCATCAGTTCCATCTCCTCAGAATTACAGATAGCCAAGAGGAACTTGATGTTGCAACAGAAACTACTGACTCTCTCTTTACTAGCACTTTAGACATAGTTGCTCCTCGGCGCTTAAAGAAGATTAAAGCAAATAATCCAACGCCGTGGTACAACGAGCACACTGGCCCTTAAAACAGCAGCCAGAAAAATGGAGCGCAGCTGGAAGAAAACAAAACTGGAGGTTTTTCGCAATTTGTGGAAAGAGAGCATGATTGCATACAGAAAGGCCATAAAAACTGCTAGATCTGCTAATTTCTCAACTCTTTTAGAAGAAAACAAACACGACCCTAGGTATTTATTCGATACAGTGGCTAAATTAACAAAGGATAAAGCTTCAACTTCTGACGTTTGTAAACAACACAGCAGTAATGACTTTATGAACTTCTTTACTAGTAAGATTGATAACATTAGGAATAAAATTATAACCATGCAGCCGTCTACTACAGTATCACTTCAGACAGAACATTGTAGTCTCACTGAGGAAAAATTACACTCATTCACTGCTATAGGAGGAGAAGAATTGGCTAAACTTGTTAAATCATCAAAATCAACAACATGTATGCTTGACCCTATACCGACTAGGCTATTAAAAGAGATGCTTCCAGAGGTCATAGATCCTCTGCTTAATATTATTAATTCATCCTTGACATTAGGATATGTACCAAAAACTTTTACGTTGGCTGTAATTAAACCACTTATTAAAAAACCGCAACTTGATCCTAAAGAATTAGTCAATTACAGACCAATCTCGAATCTACCGTTTCTATCAAAAATATTAGAAAAGGCTGTGTCTTCACAATTATGTTCCTTTTTAGAAAGAAATGGTATATGTGAGCATTTCCAGTCAGGATTTAGGCCGTATCATAGTACTGAGACTGCTCTAATTAGAGTTACAAATGATTTACTCTTATCATCTGATCGTGGTTGTATCTCTCTATTAGTGTTACTCGATCTTAGCGCTGCATTCGATACTATCGATCACAATATTCTTTTGAATAGACTCGAAAATTATGTTGGCATTAGTGGAACTGCATTGGCATGGTTTAAATCTTACTTATCTGACCGTTATCAGTTTGTAGCAGTAAATGAAGAGATGTCACACCGATCACAAGTTCAGTATGGAGTACCGCAAGGCTCAGTGTTAGGACCGTTGCTTTTCACCCTGTATATGGTACCACTGGGAGATATCATTAGGAAGCATGGCGTTAGTTTTCATTGTTATGCTGATGATACTCAGCTCTATATTTCTTCACACCCTGACGAAACTTACCAATTCACAAGATTAACGGAATGCATAGCTGATATTAAAAATTGGATGAATAGTAATTTCCTGCAACTTAATTCAGATAAAACTGAATTTTTAATTATCGGACAGAAAAGCTCCACAAGTAGTGCCCTAGAATACTGTCTAACCCTCGATGACTGCTCTGTCAAGTCCTCGTCGTCAGTGAGGAACCTGGGTGTGCTCTTTGATACCAATCTTTCGTTTGAAAGCCACGTTTCTAGCATCTGTAAAACTGCATTCTACCATCTTAAAAATATATCTAAATTACGTCACATGCTTTCAATGCAAAATGCTGAACAATTAGTACATGCTCATGAGCTCAAGGCTAGATTATTGTAATGCTCTACTGGGTGGTTGCCCTGCTCGCCTAATAAATAAACTCCAGCTGGTCCAAAACGCAGCAGCTCGAGTTCTTACTAGAACCAGGAAGTACGATCATATTAGTCCAGTTCTGTCAACACTGCACTGGCTCCTATTAAACATTGCATACATTTTAAAATCTTGCTTATTACTTATAAAGCAATAAATGGTTTAGCTCCCAGTACTTAAGTGAGCTCTTAACACATTATACTCCATCACGTCAATTGCGGTCTCTAAACTCTGGCCAGTTGAAAATACCTAGAATATCTAAATCAACTGCAGGCGGTCGATCCTTTTCCTATTTAGCACCTAAACTCTGGAACAGTCTTCCTAGCATTGTTCGGGAAGCAGACACACTCTGTCAGTTTAAATCTAGACTAAAAACACATCTCTTTACTATGGCATACACATAGAACATTTTTAACTTTCTTTATTCAAATAAAATGACTGATTGTTAGGCTGCATTAACTAGGTCAGCCGGAACCGGAACACTTCCCATAACACCTGATGTACTCGTTACATCATAAAAAGAGTGGCATCCACACTAATGTTAGTCTCTCTGTTTATCCCGAGGTTTACTGCAGTCGGCCGGATCCAGGCCGTGTCCGGATCGGATGGTGGACCTGCATCTGGACATGACCAGCTCATCCTGGAGTGTCTGCTGAGACCGTGTCCATTAGTGTCTCCTCTGAATTTGCCTCACCGCACGTCATCCTCAATTAACCCGTCTCCGCGCAATAACTCCGATCTTTCAAGTATTCATATTCTTGTGTAATCGACGCGCCATCTTAAATGAGCCCGCCTCGCGCCATACCCAAAATTTTGAATATTCCTATCTAATATGATTTATGACCTGCAAGGTTGCCAGAGTAATAATTATACACTGTTAATAATAGGCCAGAGGAGAACTGGCACCCCGACTGAGTCTGGTTTCTCCCAAGGTTTATTTTTCTCCATCATGCCCTGATGGAGTTTTGGTTCCTTGCCACTGTCGCCTTTGGCTTGGCTTGCTCAGTTGGGGACACTCATATTATGATCCAAGTTACTCAACTAAATATACAAATTGAATTTATTAATTTGGTCATATATAATTCTATAAACTATCCAAATTAAACTAGCCAAATCAAATTTTGTTGCAATGTTGTCCTGTTTAACACTGTGAAGCTGCTTTGAAACAATCGTCATTGTAAAAGCGCTATATAAATAAAGTTGATTGATTGATTGATTGCTAGTAAAGAGAGAGTCAGTAGTTTCTGTTGCAACATCAAGTTCCTCTTGGCTATCTGTAATGCTAAGGAGGTGGAACTGATGAGGAAGATTATGTACAAAGCAATCTTTAGTCGCAGCGGTTATAGTCCTGCCATATTTGAAGCGAGGGGATGGCTTTGCAGCCTTAGCTAAATTAAGTATACATGATATTAGGTAATGATCTGAGATGTCATCGCTCTGCTGCAGAATTTTAATGGTATCAACATTTAGTCCATGTGACAGTATTAGATCTAAAGTATGATTAAGGCGATGAGTGGGTCCCGATACGTGTTGTCTAACTCCAATAGAGTTTAGAATGTCTTTAAATGCCAATCCCAATGCGTCTTTTTTATTGTCAACATGGATATTAAAATCACCAACAATTAGTACTTTATCTGCAGCCAGTACTAACTCTGATAGAAAACCAGCAAATTCTTTGATAAAGTCTGTATTGTGCCCTGGTGACCTGTATAGAGTAGCCAACACAAATGTCAAACGGGATTTATCATTTACACTACACAACGTTACATAAAGCACCAAAACTTCAAATGAATTATATTTGAAACTAGACTTCTGAGTAATACTGAAGATATCATTATAAATTACAGCAACACCTCCCCCTTTTCCTTTCAGATGTGGCTCGTGTTTATAACAATAATCTTGGGGAGTGGACTCATTTAAAGTAATGTAGTCGTCAGGTTTTAGCCAGGTTTCTGTCAAACACAGCACATCTAGGTTATGATCTATAATCATATCATTAACAATAAGCGTTTTTGGCGAAAGGGATCGAATATTCAGCAACCCGAGATTTATCAATTGTTCATCCGTATTATATCTGTTGTTTATTTGTTGGACATCAATTCAATTTTTTCTGTTGAATGGTTTTGATGGTTTTTTGTATTTACTGATTCGGGGAACAGACACAGTCTCTATGTGATAATATCTAGGTGAAAGCGTCTCTATGTGCTGGGATTTAGCTGACTCTGGTGACGTGAGACAGCTAGCAGACGGTTGGTTTAGCCAGTTTGTCTGCTTCCTGACCTGGGCCCCAGTGAGTCAAGGTTTAGCTCTAAGACTATGTGCCAAATTACTAGAGAGAAGAGCAGAACCAGCCCAGGAAGGATGAAACCCGTTTATCTTCAACAGGTCGGGTCTGCCCCAAAAACTTTTCCAATTGTCTATGAACCCTATGTTATTTTGCGGACACCACTTAGACAACCAGCCATTGAGTGATGATAATCTGCTAACTATTTCATCACTCCTTTTAACAGGGAGGGGGCCAGATAAACAGACTGCCGGTGACATTGTACTTGCAAGTTTACACACCTCTTTAATGTTAATTTTGGTGATCTCCGACTGACGAAGTCGAACATCATTAGTGCCGACGTGAATAATAATCGTAGAGAATTTACGATTAGCTTTAGCCAGCACTTCTAAATTTGCTTTGATGTCAGGCGCTCTGGCTCCCGGTAATCATGTGACTATGGTGGCTGGTGTCTCTATTTTCACGTTCCGTGTAATAGAATCGCCAATAACTAGGGCACTTTCAACAGGATCCTCAGTGGGTGCATCACTGAGTGGGGAGAACCTGTTTGATGTTCTAATCGAACGGACAGAGGTGTCAACGAAGTACAAATACTTGCTACCTTACTTAAGTAGAAATTTTGGGTATCTATACTTTATTGGAGTAATTATTTTTCAGCCTACTTTTACTTCTACTCCTTACATTTTTGCAATTATCTGTACTTTCTACTCCTTACTTTTTTTAAATAGCCTCGTTACTCCTTTTTTTTTTTTTAGCTTGTTTGTTAAAAAAACTATGCAGATAAATCCGTCATCCGGATAGTGTGAATTTGACTGTGGTTGGATGAGAAGAAGTGTAAACATATACCATTCCAACACCCTATTGGTTACTACGAGATCCATCGCCGCAAATGGTTCAGAGCACAAATCACTCACGGTGTTGCCAGATTGGGCGGGTTCCCGCGGATGAGCACGCACGTTCAGCCAATCAGCGATCAGCAGGACGCGCTCATTCAAATCATGACAGCCAGGTTTTTAGCGCGATAACTCCGTATAGCTGACTGTATATTCAAGAGATATGCTAAAGTTGTCACGGTTCATGAATTCACCTGCTCGCCCTGCACTGTGTCATGTGGTATGTGAGTGTTGGTGTGTGGTGGTGGGCGTGGCAGCTGATTGTCACTCTGCTGATTACAGCACCAGCTGCCACTTGTTTCCTGGGTCTACTTATACCCAGTGTCTAGCGTCTGGTGTTTGTCAGATCGTTGCTTTGTTTCCCGGTGTTGTGTGTAGGCATTCTCTCCTTCTCCTGCAGGATCGTGGTGTTCTCAGTACGGACTTCTCTCTGTTGTCTCCCGGAGGATCGCTCCAATTATTCTCGGAGGATCGCTCTGCTCAGTTCATGTGACTGTTCCAGGACAGGTTCTGATCCTATCGGGTTCTGCTGTGGATCTTGTCTACTCCTCACCTGGAGGATCTTCACACACACGGGATTTCGTCACTTCACCAGCGGTCTTCACTCACGGTTGCACGGACCAGAGATCTGGGTTGTCCATTGGGTCCCTGCGCTGCCAGTGTCTACATCGACGCTCCGCCTTCGAACTCTGACATTCGATTACTCTCCTATTATCAATAAAGACATTACTCACTTGCTCTTGAATCCTCTGCCTTTATTCCCGTGACAAAAGTGGCATATATATATATAAGTAGGCTACAGTAAGCTGTATCTACAGTAAAGAGTGGGAGAGTGAACCAACTCTCAAACGAGGATTACACCTGTGACTCAAGACTCTGTATAAATATAATCATGACTCCTGTCCATCATCATATACACACTCAGGACATCTGCAACCCCAACAGCTGCTGAAAGAGGTTAGAATCAACAATTCATCAGCTTTGACTGGGCTAAGTGTTCTACTTCACGAATGTACTGTCATTTTGTCAGAGCAAAGCTAAACGCATTGTTGTTATTTTTTTATTTGACGATTATTGTACAGTATCGCACATTTTGGCAGTGGTGTGTTAATAACGTGTGAAATGCCTGTCAATTACGGTGCTTTTTCCGATCTTTTATATTAGGCACTTTTTGCACTTAAAGTGGCTAATTCAATGATATTACATTATTTTCCCAGTTAAAGTTTTTTTTTTTTTTTGAGCGGGCTGATTTTGGTGAGCTTTGAGCCCTGCACGGGCTTCAGTTCTAGGCCCTAGCCCGGTCCGAGTCCGACTGGAGCCTGTGTTTAGTTTGTTTTTTGAATCCTCCTTATGACACACTGCTGCAGTCATTGAAACAGTTCAGCTTTGTTTTTAATGTCAAAGTAGTTATATTTCGTTTCGTTTCTTTATTAAGGTTATTTAGAAAAATGTTTGGATATTTTTTAGTTTTTTAAATTAAAGTTTTTATTTTTTAAAGTGACAACCAAGCAGTTAGCGGTCGACAGTGAGTTACACAATCTAAACAAATAAAATAAAAATAAAACATGCTGGTTGTCTTACCTTACACCTCTCCGGGAAATGAATAGCTATAAATCGATGCGCGAGTTCACCAAAAGATATGAGCTGCATTTTATTCATAATCATCTCATTTCAAGATCAAAGACCGCAATATGACAAAAAGCGAGCTAAGCACTAGTAAGATAATTTAGTCTCATTCATTTTATTGAAGATGATTATGAGTGTGTCTCAATCTGATCCCTAGTTCAGTAGTCAGGGCACTGATCTGGGATCAGCCTATTGACTTATGTCCTGATCAGTGCCCTGACTACTGAACTAGGGAGCTGATTGAGACACACGCCATGTGTTTTTGAGCATCTAAGACTTATTTTTAGTTTCACTATGGCCGCTTGAGTGTTGAGTGTAGGCTACTCATTTGTGGCGACGCATGTTGCAGTAACGCCCGTCGGATCTGGCTACAAAAAGCCTATAACACGCTCTCACTCGTTTATCTTTTAACAATTTGCCAGGAGTGAAATTTACATATGTGGTTTAAACAACCAGATGCATTTATACTTGTCCAGTTTTGTCTGAAATGTTTTGTAGACCACCTTCTGAATTGGTTTGTTTGAGTGAACGCTCCTGATACTGCTGCTGGCGCAGCCCGGACTCTGAACACTGTGTGAGTCAGTTTTGACAATCGCCTATATCGCCTAATAATCGCCTAATAGCCTATCATGTTCTCATGCTGTTTCCACCAGCGCAGCACATCTCTCACTGTTTCTTTTAATTACTAAAATAAATATAAAATGAAGGAGAAGCCTAAAAAGGGCCCGGCCAGGCCCGCTTGAGGTATGACATGAAAATTGGCCCAAGCCCGGCCATAGGGCGTTAAAAAGTCGGGTCCGTGGCTCGCCAGAAATGTAGGGCTCTAAATCGTCGACCCAATCTGGCAACACTGATTACACATGTAGCCTACATTTACATTCCAAAAAGGTAATTGATAACATGCCCCGAGTTTAATGTTTTGCACCATTACAATACATATAGGTAACTAGTCATCATATCTTCCGCTTGATGAAACACATGTTAATGCTCAGCAGTACACATATATGGTATATTTGCATTGTACTAAAATGCATTCATTTTCAATGGGTATATATGCGGCCTGAACAGGTAGCCTAGTGCATCCCAAATTTTTCAACATTAATATTTTATTACAACATTATAGTAATTATGGCCTTTAGAAAAATGCTTTTGAGGAGGTGGGGTAGTGCACTATAGACCCCTGTCTGTAATGCACTGTAGGCTCCTGCGGCCTAAGCTTTTGTCCTTAATGGCATTTGTTCTCCTTACATTACTTTTACTTTTATACTTTAAGTAGTTTTAAAACCAGTACTTTTATACTTTTACTTAAGTAAAAGCTTGAGTTGATACTTCAACTTCTTTAGAAGTATTTTTAAACCCTAGTATCTATACTTCTACTTGAGTAATGAATGCGAGTACTTTTGACACCTCTGGGAACGGAACAGTCCACGAATATGCTGTCTCACAGTCACCCAATTGCCCTGCTGCAAGGGCTCAGCCGGAACCAAACAATGAGTGTTCACTAAGCTAGTCGCATCCAAAGCAGTATCTAAAGCTGTTACATTCTCACTACTTTCACATAAAGTCTGGATGCGTGTCTCTAAATCTGAAATTTTCTCCGTCAGCCTGATTAATTCCTTACATTTAACACATGTGAAGCCCTGTTCGCCAACGGAGATAGATATGCTAAACATGTAGCATGCAGTGCAAGTGACAATGACAGGAGAAGAAGACATGGCTTACCGTATTTGTTGATGAATCCAAAACTTACCACAATACTTACTCCACTTACTTTGTTTGATGGAGTCTATTTAATAATCCAACTCACCACAGTTGTCTAATGAACTCAGAAAACAGGAGACCCGGGTGCCGGGATGGAAAGCTACCAGGCTAGCTAACACGTGGTAGTGATTTAGATTAAAAGCTAGTGATGTCAAATTTAACTTGATAGGCTATATTAAACAATATATGGTGATGAGTAAGTTATATTTAGCAGTATAGATAACAAAGAAAATATATCAAATAGAGATTCAAACGCAGCTATACAGAGCTACAAACACTGAAGCATGCAGCAGCAGCAGTAGGTAGACTGGAGCAATCGATCAGGAATCACAATCGATCAGCACCAATCTGCGATGCACTGTGTATTCTCTGTGTATTTTTGGAAAATACTGTGTATTTTTGGTAAAAGTCCTGACCCTTCCGGCAGAGCTCCTCTGGAGAATATAACTTCTACAAAACCGCTAGAACTGGTCTGTATTGATTTTTGGTCGGCAGAAAATGCAAAGAATAAATCTATCGATGTCTTAATTGTGACCGACCATTTCACAAGGCTAGCTCAGGCATTTATGTGTCGAGACCAATCTGCCAAGCAAGTTGTCGGAGTCCTGTGGGACAGATATTTTTGTATATATGGCCTACCGGAACGTATCCACAGCGACCAAGGTGCAAGTTTCGAGAGTCGGCTGATAAGAGAACTTCTCAGGGTATTAGGGGTGAAGAAATCACACACAACCCCCTACCACCCTATGGGCAACGGTAGTGTGGAACGTTTTAATAGGACGCTGGGCAACATTATCCGTGCTCTATCTCCGGATGTCAAGAGGGATTGGCCGTGACGTTTGCAGACGTTGACGTTCCCATACAATTGCACAACACATGAGTCGACAGGCTATGCACTCTTTTATTTGATGTTCGGAAGGGTACCACGTCCTATTAGTTGATATTCTCTTCCGATCAGTCTTGAATGACCAGAATGTGATCAGCTATGACAAGTTTGTGAACACACTTGTTAAAGATCTCAAGGAGGCTATGGTGATTGCACAAGAGCATATTACAAAGGAACAGAAAAGACATGTAGCTCTATATAACCGTCGGGTGAAGGGGCTCATCATCGATGTGGGTGATCAAGTGTTGTTGGCAAATAAGGCTGAGTGAGGAAAAAGAAAAGTTGCGGATCGATGGGAATCCATGGTCTACACTGTGGTGGACTGCAAGCCTCAAACTCACACTTACAGGATTCGGAACCCTGCCACTGGTCAAGAGAAAGTGGTTCATTGCAATCTCCTGTTGCTGGTTGATTTTCTGCCTGTTCCTGAAGAGAGTTCTGTGGCTTGTCCGGGTTCAGCTGCGAGTTGCCCTTGTAGCAACATACCTTCAAGTTCATCGCCAAGCCTGAAAGACGGCACAGTGATGTTAGGAGAAGCCCTGCCAACACACATGGATGATGACATTTCCTGCAAGAACGTTCCTCTGACAAGTCGTGTGAATGACGATACTGATAGAACATTGAATTGGGTTTCTCACTTACCTGTTGTGAGTGAAACACCTCCTTCAACTGTAACCTCAGCCAATGTTATAGTTTACCCGACACCCCAAACTACTTCATCAATGTCTGTTGAAAGTGTATCTGAGGAGTCAGATGAAGAAACGGCTGATGTGACTGTCACTGAGGATGAATGCCGTTCAGAATCAGAAAGCATAGAATCTGCATGTACTGTTACGCCTGCTCAAGCACAATCACAGTCCTCCGGTGTGACTCTGAACACACATGTGGCAGATGAAGCTATTTCCACCAGAAAGATCAGATCACGCTTTGGCTGTGTCATCAAACCAGTTGACAGATTAATTCAAACAATGTCAGGCCAGGCTGTGATTCAGGATGCAAAGCGTAATGTTGAGGGTGTTTGCAAGTCTCTGTTTTGTACTTTTGCCAATTAGGAAAGTAAATCTTTTATGGAACATTTGAGAAAGCTTTTTTTTTCTATCCTAGTTTGTCTGGACTGGTTTAAGGTCCTTGGTTCGTGTTCAAGTAATATACCTGAGGATGAGAGGTACTTTGGTTGACCATTGGGGGGCCTCTTTAAGTACCCAATTATGCATTTTGACTTGACTTATCAATTCATCCTTAAGGGATAATTTTCATAATGACTGTCCTTTTATGGGAAGTTCTTCTTTGATATGACATGCTTATTGCATGTGACTGCTTTATTACCTTTGGTGATGCTTACGTTTCATGTAATTCTGTGGGGGTGAATGTAACAGAGTTAAAAAGAAAATGAATTCTAAATGTATTCATGGTGTTTAATTACATGAAATTAGAGGTTAAAATAAATCAAATGGTGCTTTAGTGCCCCCTAGTGGTTATCACATTGCAGACATTCGTTAGTTTGTTCTTGCACGCTTACCATAGTTCAGCAGAAAATGGCTGATACTGCTGTGGGTAAGCGTGTGTCTTTTCTCTCCTGTGTAATGTGTCTAAAAATGTGATAAAAGAGTATAAAATATGATTTTGTTTCAAATGTAAACATTTGTAGTGACTATATCAACAAATGTACAATGAGTTGAATGGGTTAATATGTCCGATAGAAAATTTGAGTAATTATCAATGTACTCCGTGTCTCATATAAAGCACACAGTTACTCTTAAAGGGAGAGTTTGTTCATTTTATGTTTTTCTTATTTCAGTGGTTTTTGTCTGCAGTGTTTTCACCCATAGTAATACATATTAATGTATTTCTCAGGTATGTTATTATTCATGTTTATGTTATTTTGTCAACATGGAATTGTGATAAGTTGTATAGAATTTAGCAGAAAATGGCTGATACTGCTGTGGTGGTTTATGTCTGCAGTGTTTTCACCCATAGTAATACATATTAATGTATTTCTCAGAACTTTGCTGCGGAGAATAAAAAGAAAGACAACCAGTTTCATACGTGTCCATTAAGTTTGTGACGGTTGTGTGGGACATTTGAAACAACAATCGTTACATGTGCAAGCGCTCTGTGAAAAGCGTCATTAATGTATATTTAAAATGTATTAGTGAAGTGCTGATCGTTGTAGCCAATCACAGACATATCACAGGCCAGTCAGAGGTGTTTATGATTCCACTCAACAGCGCTCAAAGCGTCACACTTTTAAAATTTCAGTAGCCTACCGTGTATCGCGGCCGGTACTTTTGACAACAATACCAATAACAAACATTAAAATTCTAACATGTAGCCTATGGTAAAGTGTGTATGTACAAGAAGCTTATATTTATAACATGTAACTATTTAATAAAGATGTACTGATAAGGACAGGGAAAGTAAAAGTTTACTTCATGTTTAAAAAAATGTAAAAATGCCTTAAAAACGTCTGTAGCGCAAGGGAACGTACAAGTTATCCTCTACATTATATGATTTCACAGCATGCAAGGGCTGAAAATCATGAAGTGAATTCACAGAGACAGCACAGAGAGCGTCATCAGAGCGGACACCGCGTATGCAAAGTAATGGCGATCAAAACCCACATATTGTATAGGCTACTGTCTTATTAAGTCTTATCTTCAACTTTTTATCTTAAGAGTTTTCTAGACAAAATATGTCGTAGGCTATTTAATGTTACACTGTAGTTGAGATTTGTAGACATTTGAGCTAACTTACATGTATAACGCTGCATACCTTCATCAATGACTGGACACCGGACGGACGAGGCTTCCGCTGGTTCCTGAAGCCGAGCTCGTCAGTTAAATATCTGAAAACATGAATAACTTCCCAAAAATGATTGGAAAGAACATAAAAAGTGAGGAGGGGGATCACAAGCGAGTATTTTTTTTTTTTTAAAATAAAGAAATGGGCTTGTGCTGGCTATAAAATTAAAGCATCGGATAGTTAGTCAAAGATACAGCGTAACAGCGTACAAAAAGCACTCGCCAGGGGGAGATGTAAACACATTTTTGGGGAAAAGCGGCAATAGCACTATGTAAGGAGCTTAAAGTCACTTTATAACGGAAAACACATTAAATATAGTCCAATATTAGTCTAACTTACGTGTATCTTCTGTCACAGCTGCAGCTGGCAGCCGTTGAAATTTGAATTTTAACCCAACTGGCTGAGTTGTTAAAGAAATAACCCAATAAAAATTCAGAATAACCCAACAGAATGACACAATATTTTTAACCCAGCTATTGGGTAAAAAAAATAACCAAACGTTTTTTAGAGTGCACTCACATGAATTAGGACTAGGAGAGCTGAACTATTCCCCCAAACAGAACATACAGCAACCTTCTGTGATAAATAATGAGAGAATGAAATTAAGCAGCCATGTGAGACGTCTCATGAACCAGTTGATTAATAGGACCGATGAGCGCCCCTAATTAATGATATTAACGCTTTGTTGTCGCAGAGAAACATAATTTTCTTCCTAGCCCAATGTTTACTCCAGAGAATGCATGCAACAACAATCGGATACAGCTCTAATAGGGCTGTCGAAAAATACCTGCAGGTAAAGAGCGTAATTCTTCTGGCCAGGCACACGCAAACCATTCATTTTTGAAAACCCCCTAAACCCTATGGAAGGCACGGCATCCGTATACAGATTGAGAGCTAAAGACGATTCCATGAAATCATTGAGAAAAAAGGAAATGCCATTTCACTTATCTAGGAGCAGAGACCAAAATTGTAGCTCAGGGGGCGTATTACAGAAACATCTTAACTTTAGAATCCTATCTTATCTGTTTGGTAACCATGGCAATTTCAGTTAGGACCGCATTTAGGACAAAGGCTATTACAGAATGACATTTCTTAAAGGCTTAATCTTATGTGAAGTTACTAAACGTAATTTCGGGAGGAAGTACGCCCATCTAATCTTCCAATTACTACCAAGGTATAAAACCAGCAGCCTACCTTTTCCCATTGTTAGTTCTTGCAGCATTTGACCCGCCCAAACCGCATCATGACTGACTTCCAGGAAATCGAATTGTTTCCCTCAGACGACGAACTTTCTAACGTGCCAGAAACACCTGCACGCTCTTCTCCCAACAGTTTGGATCCTCCTTCACTGCACATTTCACCTGTCGATCGTCCAGGTCGCCGGTCTCTCTGCTCCACAAACTAGCACAAAAAACCACGCTCAAGGAGAGCTTCAGTCCCTCCGCGATAGTTTTGCGGCCTCTCCAACTGTGACTGTTGCCTTTTCTCCTGCCACAGGTGAGTCTATCACAGCTTCTACTGCCCACGCTTCCAACATGTCTGTTCCTCCTGTCTTTCATCCCCAGTTAAATACATCTACCCATGGAATACATTCAAATTTGTCATGCCCCCCCCCCCTCTCTTTCCCCCTCTCACTTATTTCTCCTCTGCTATCGGCACAGACCCAAGCGTGAGGCTGCCTCCGCAAACGGTCCTGCCACCCCCTCTCTTTCCTTTATCTGCTGCCGTTGGAGCCGATCCAAGCATGGGGTTGCCTCCCCAAGTGATCAATTCTGCAACCTTGTTCCATCCAGCCTTATTCCGTTCCTCGCCTCCCAACATATACACTCTCAACTGCATCTGCTCTTCCAGTTCCTTCCAATGCCCTTGCTATGGATCCACCACCCGTCTCCACTCATCTACGTTCCCAGATTTTAGCAGGTGCGGACATTGACCTCTCTTCTCTCCTTCCCTCTGTTTCAATAAGTGAACCCCATCGCACCCTTGACTGTGGTCAAATGATAATCAATCTGAAAACCACAAATTCCAAATCAAATCGCATACTTACCATGGCTGAATTTTGTATCGCTTTTGGTAGATATACAGAGATTATTTGTTCTGTCTTCCCCTCTAGAAGCAAGGAGTTAACCCTTTAGGCGCCAGAGGTTTTTTCGTTAAACGTTCGATTTTGACATCTTAATTTCAAAAGGCTATATCTTAAAAGTGATAAAAGATAGAGTCTTCCTGTAAATTAGAGAAATATGAATGACCCAAAGTTAATGTAGGGATTACATTTTCCCATCTAATTTGCATATTATGACGTCATATGGTGGTGTCCATCATAGACGATAGAATTTTCATGAAAAGTCACATGTTTAAATGATAAGATGCAGCACTTCTTTCCCCCCAAAATTTTCCCCAACTTCTGTATGCTATATTACACAATACTGAATGCTTAGGTAAATAGTAAATAGTAAACAGTAAACAAACTGTGTAAATCATTACTAATAAATGGTTGAAACAAACCGAATGCATGTTGCGGTTGGCCTTTTGCTGTAGGGATTTTCCATCCACTACATACATTAGGCACTCTGATTCCATGTATATGGCACATATATATTATATATTATGCATAATAGCCCCACTGCCCCGCGTCACACCGCGTCTGCTCCTGCTATGAGCAGCGAGGCCAGATCTGTGTTGAGCGAGCGGCCGCCGAGTGTGCACAGCTCGGATGGATTACTTTCATTGTGACTCCCCATCCTGCCTCCACATTGCCCCATAACAGTCCTATGAATACTTCGACCTGGTCTAACATACCCAGTGGCATTAGACAAAATCTCCACCACAATACTGTCGCCGCGATTGCGGAGAGGCACACGGTCAGAAGACGCCCATGGCTCGTGGCGGTAAAAATCTCCCGCGCCGCCTGCTTCCCACAACACCAACACACCTGCTAACTTCGAGATGAAGACTCCGAGCCCGGGAAACATTGTTCCCACCACTGACATTGGGCATAGGACCATCTACATTGGGCAAAGGATTCACCGTTTGTGCTTGGTGTAAGGCTATACTTTCACTTTCAGAATCACCGTCATCTTCTGACAGCAAATAGAAACAGGGTCCGCGAATAGAAGACCCAACACTTCATTACACTACGGGTAAGATTTATTGAAGCCAATAGATAATAATAATAATAATAATAATAATAATCTAATGCAAATACTGCTGACGCTGACAATATTGCTCTGATAAAATGGCTCACTCGAACACGAGCTCCGCTTTTTTTTGCACTGATTCAATGCGCTCTTGCTCGAAGATTTTGTATAGAAGCATGACGTTTTTTTGAGTCAGGGATGAAGTATGACATGTTTGCCATCTAGTGGAGGGGAGGTCGAATGAAATTCGATACCCTATTTGACAAAATCGGCCGTTTTATTCAGTGACGCATCTCGTCGAGTAAACTCGACCGTGGCGCCTAGAGGGTTAACTATCATAGCAGAACTGTCACACACCTTCGGGGGTACCCATTTCTTCACTTACTACAGGCTTTTTTCAGCCAAATGCACAGCTCGAGTCACCCAGTGGAATCAATGTCCTTATTGGGGAGCTCTTGACTTGGAGCTATACAATAAGGTTTTTCTGGGCTGCCGTAGTGTCTCTTGCATCTTGTGTAATTATATCACACACGAGCCTTCCTCATGTCCCCTCTTTAATTCCGGCCCTTCAAGCAATATGAGCACCAATCCTGGCACCTCTCAGTTCGTAAATTCAACATCTTACGTACCACAGTCCAGGGCGACTCAAAGAGCCGCAACTTCAGGTTCACTTCAGGCAGACAAGTATGCAATAATTTCAATCAGTTTGGTTGTACTAGACAACACTGCAAATATCTACATGTGTATAATTTCTGTGGTGGAGCTCATGCTCGCTCTGTATGCCCTGTCTATCACTCCTCAGCAAACTCCAATAAAGAATTACGAAAGTATCTGTCTTCTCCCATCATTGTCTCCTCTCTAGCAAACGAACTGGCAAATCACCCAGACAAAAACTTCACACAATATCTTCTCAAAGGTTTAAAGGAAGGTTTTAATCCCGGTCTGGAAAGCCTCCCTACCAGTAGCCTTATCTGCAAAAACCTTCAGTCGGCAAACGCTGAACCTGAAGCAGTTGACACCTTAATGGCAAAGAGCTAGATTCTGGATTCATGATTGGCCCCTTTGATTCCCTGCCTTTCAAATTATTTCGGATAATTTTCAGGGAAAAAACACATGATCATAGATCTTTTGGCTCCCCACAACAATACTCATCCAAGTATAAACAGCCTCATCCCGCTAGAAGAATTCTCCTTGTCCTACCATAACATAGACCAAGCCATTCACCTAATCAAAAATGCTGGTTACGGAGCCTGGTTAGCAAAAGTTGACATCACATTAGCATTTAAAGTCATGCCTATACATCCAGACTTTTGGCACCTTTTTGGCATTCACTGGAGAGGAAAATTCTTTTTGCAGTACGTTTAACTTTTGGCTGCAAAAGTAGTCCAAAATTTTTTGACATGCTGTCAGAAGCGCTTTGCTGGATCCTGCAAAACAACCATGCAGTCCCTTACCTGGTGCATCTTCTGGATGACTTTCTCACTGTTTCCCCCAGCTTTTTTCCTCCAGCAGCTCACCTTTCTACCGTTCAGAGTGTTTTTTTCTGAATTAGGAGTCTTCAGAGAAGACACTGGGCCCTACAACATCTCTTGAGTTCCTCAGAATTAACCTCGACTCTGTTAAATTCCAAGCCTCCCTCCCCAAAGACAAAATCGACAGAATAATTGCCATCTCCTCCAATCTGCTCGAAGCACCTCAGTGCAGCAAACAAGATTTACTATCCCTGCTAGGACACTTAAACTACGCCATGCGTATAGTGCCTCAAGGACGCCCTTTCATCTCCCACTTGCTGTCTTTTGCATCGTCCATTCAGGAATTGGATTACACCATATCTCTATACCCATCTTGCCTCACCGACCTGAATCTATGGATCATGTTTCTTAAACAGTGGAAAGGCCTTACCTTCTTTTACGACGACTTTCAATCTCAACCTTGTGATCTCCCGCTGTTTACAGATGCCGCTCCCTCAGTAGGATTTGGAGGATTCTACAAGACTCATTGGTTCGCTTCAACCTGGCCTCCTGAGCTCTCCACGCTAAATCAACATTTAGCATCCTCAGCTCTTTTTGAGCTTTATCCCATCGTCATAGCTGCATATTTGTGGGGTCACGAATGGTCTTCTAAAAACATAGAATTCCACTGTGATAATCTAGCCACTGTACACTGCATCAACAAAGGCCGTTCAAATTCCCCTGAAATCATGCCCCTCTTGAGACACCTCACATGGTTATCTGACTGTAAACAATTCATCTTCAAAGCTGTTCATATTCCAGGCCACCAAAACCAAATTGCTGACGCACTCTCTCGCTTTCTCTTTCAGAAATTTAGAGCATTAGCCCTAGAGGCGGACCCAGATCCAACTCCAGTTCCTCCCTATTTAGACTTGATATTCCAGTAACTCACCCACTTAAACACCTCCACACTTCATCTCTGGATTCGATATTTCACGCCCTCTCACCCAGAACACTGCAATCTTACTGGACAGCTTGGAGAGCTTTCAAACAATTTCATTCTTCCTACAACCAGTTTTTCCCCAATTTTTCCCTCCTATCAATTTCTTCATTCATCTCATATCTCCACCAGATCAAGTCCATCCAACCCAGTACCATCAAAGTCTATCTCAGTGGCATTCAATTTTTCTTCAAACGAATCTACGGCCATCCATGTCCTGCCATAACAAACCCCCAGATCACACTCCTAATCAAAGGAATTCAAAAACCCAACCCTACTCATCCTGATTCCAGGCAACCTCTAACCATTGATCTTTTAGCTAAATGTCTGACCTTCCTCCGCTTTGGTCACATGCCCCCAGATACAGCAAGAACTCTAGATGGTATGTTTACCCTAGCCTTTTTTGGATTCCTCAGAGTTTCGGAATTTACAACTAATTTTAAATTCAATCCAGCCATCCATCCAACCTTCTCCGACCTCCAAGTGTTAGACAAGGACACCATCCGTTTCCTGATCAAACGCAGCAAAACTGATCAATTAAAAAACAGCCATTTCATCCATATCTTCAATCCAGCCATATCAATCTCTTTCCTTCTTCCTGGCACACAGGGAGACTCAGATCTCCTCTCAGCTCGACCCACTTTTCATGGATGAGAACAAACTTCCAGTCACCAGGCAATTGTTCCATAAAAAGCTTAAACACATCCTCACCCACTCTGTTATCCAAGCTCACTTGTATTCATCTCACTCCTTTCGCATTGGAGCAGCTACAACCGCAGCCCAAAAAGGTCTGCCAGACCATCAAATCAAACTACTGGGACGGTGGTCCTCAGACGCCTTTCAGTCTTACATTCGATCTGACCTCAGCCTCATCTAACAAGCCCTTCTACAGGTCCTTCTCATAACATTAGCATATTGTGATAAAAGTTCATTATTTTCCATAATGTAATGATAAAAATTAAACTTTCATATATTTTAGATTCATTGCACACCAACTGAAATATTTCAGGTCTTTTATTGTTTAAATACTGATGATTTTGGCATACAGCTCATGAAAACCCAAAATTCCTATCTCAAAAAATTAGCATATCATGAAAAGGTTCTCTAAACGAGCTATTAACTTAATCATCTGAATCAACTAATTAACTCTAAACACCTGCAAAAGATTCCTGAGGCTTTTAAAAACTCCCAGCCTGGTTCATTACTCAAAACCGCAATCATGGGTAAGACTGCCGACCTGACTGCTGTCCAGAAGGCCATCATTGACACCCTCAAGCGAGAGGGTAAGACACAGAAAGAAATTTATGAATGAATAGGCTGTTCCCAGAGTGCTGTATCAAGGCACCTCAGTGGGAAGTCTGTAGGAAGGAAAAAGTTTGGCAAAAAACACTGCACAACGAGAAGAGGTGACCAGACCCTTAGGAAGATTGTGGAGAAGGACCGATTCCAGACCTTGGGGGACCTGCGGAAGCAGTGGACTGAGTCTGGAGTAGAAACATCCAGAGCCCCCGTGCACAGGCGTGTGTAGGAAATGGGCTACAGGTGGCGCATTCCCCAGGTCAAGACACTTTTGAACCAGAAACAGTGGCACAGGCGTGTGTAGGAAATGGGCTACAGGTGGCGCATTCCCCAGGTCAAGACACTTTTGAACCAGAAACAGTGGCAGAAGCGCCTGACCTGGGCTACAGAGAAGCAGCACTGGACTGTCGCTCAAATTTTGCATGGAGGAAGGAGGAAGGAAGACTGGGGAGAAGGAAATGCCAAAATGCCAAGTCCAGTGTCAAGTACCCACAATCAGTGATGGTCTGGGGTGCCGTGTCAGCTGCTGGTGTTGGTCCACTGTGTTTTATCAAGGGCAGGGTCAATGCAGCTAGCTATCAGGAGATTTTGGAGCACTTCATGCTTCCATCTGCTGAAAAGCTTAATGGAGATGAAGATTTCGTTTTTCAGCACGACCTGGCTCACAGTGCCAAAACCACTGGTAAATGGTTTACTGACCATGGTATTACTGTGCTAAATTGGCCTGCAAACTCTCCTGACCTGAACCCCATAGAGAATCTGTGGGATATTGTGAAGAGAAAGTTGAGAGACGCAAGACCCAACACTCTGGATGAGCTTAAGGCCGCTATCGAAGCATCCTGGGCCTCCATAACACCTCAGCAGTGCCTCAGGCTGATTGCCTCCATGCCATGCCGCATTGAAGCAGTCATTTCTGCAAAAGGATTCCCGACCAAGTATTGAGTGCATAACTGAACATAATTATTTGAAGTTGACTTTTTTTGTATTAAAAACACTTTTCTTATATTGGTCGGATGAAATATGCTAATTTTTTGAGTAATTTTTTAAATATGGGTTTTCATGAGCTGTGCGCCAAAATCATCAGTATTAAAACAATAAAAGACCTAAAATATTTCAGTTGGTGTGCAATGAATCTAAAATATATGAAATTTTAATTTTTATCATTACATTATGGAAAATAATGAACTTTTATCTCAATATGCTAATTTTTTTAGAAGGACCTGTAAATCTCACTTCTCTTTAAGATAGCTGCCCTTCGAAACTCAAACCAACTTGCTGTGTCGTGCTCCACTTTACTTGATACTACTGCTGGCTTAAGACTGCCGCTGCAGTGCTCCGCCAATTAGAGACTGCCGCTGCAGTGCCCTGCCAATATGAGACTTCCCCTGCAGTGCCCCGCCAATTAGAGACTGCCGCTGCAGTGCCCTGCCAATTAGAGACTGCCGCTGCAGTGCCCAGCCAATTAGAGACTGCCGCTGCAGTGCCCAGCCAATTAGAGACTGCCGTGCAGTGCCCAGCCAATTAGAGACTGCGGCTGCAGTACCCAGCCAATTAGAGACTGGCGCTGCAGTGTCCCGCCAATTAGAGACTGCCGCTGCAGTGCCCAGCCAATTAGAGACTGCCGCTGCAGTGACCCGCCAAGTAGAGACTGCCGCTGCAGTGCCCCACTTGATTCTATACAGCCGCTGCAACGCCTCAGCTGTTTCATAAACTGCCACGGCAGTTACCTGCCTATCTCAATGCAGCTGCAGTGCCATCTTCCATTCCATATCTTTTTGGGGGGGTCTTCTGGACTTTTTAATAATTGATTCAGAGAGTAATCCTTAAGTAACATCTTCCTTCAGTAATCATGAGCTGTTCCAATTCCCATAATTCCTGCTTGCTGTCTATTTATGCATTTATGTTTTTGGGGGGCAATCGGAGCTCGGGTAGAATATCCTCTCCGAGCCCCTCTATAGCAGACAGCAAGCCAAATCCGTTTACCACTTTCCCTAAGATTATATGGGCACAAAAACTTGTGAAGTGAAGTTACTAAATGTAATTTCGGGAGAAAGTACGCCCATCTAATCTTCCAATTACTACCAAGGTATAAAACCTTGCAGCATCCCTCCTCTTCCCCGGCTCCTCCCTTTTGAACAATTTGCCTGTTATAGGGGGGCAATCGGAGCTCGGGTAGAATATCCTCTCCGAGCCCCTCTATAGCAGACAGCAAGCCAAATCCGTTTACCACTTTCACTAAGATTATATGGGCACACAAACTCGTGAACTTAACTATGGGTAGGAAACGGGTATTACAGAAGCATCCTAACTCGACAAAAAATCCTAAAAGCTGTCTTAACTTTAGGACAGCCCCACTGGTATGTTAACTTCAAACCTTTTTGAAATCCAACGGTAAAAAAATCACAGTACAAAAATCTTTGTAAAAACCCCTCACTGGCTTTGTGTTTTTCGTTGAATTCACGCTGAAACATTCACGCACCCAGTGGGTGTGTATACGTGCATACCCTCTATACAAACATGCGTAGCACGCATACGTGGTTTCTCCGTGGAATGCCGTGATGAGTTTAACAACGCATTCCACATGACTTGTATCGTTTGTTCAGAGACTTTACTAATTGAAAATATTGAAAATATCATTAGACCTTTTAAATGTTCTTCCGCGTTTCTCCCTTGTTTTGGCAGTTTGTTGTCATATAGGGTTAGATTTTTAAAATGCATCACGGAGTCCTCGATTCTGTCTGCATAATGAGTGTGTTGCAGGTGTGTGTTATTGGTTGTTTGTCTCCACTCTTGCTCCCCTCTACTCTCCCACTTTTCCACAGCTTTACACACCCATTTCTTGTGACTTTTTCAAACTCTGATGTGTGAACTACCAGACTAAAACAGGGGTTTCATGACACTTCAAATCACTTAGGCAAATAATGTATTATGTATTTATTTTTTTATTTTTTTTAGAACCGATTATCGGTTCCAAAAATAAATAAATAAAATAAATACATAATACATAATTTGATAATATTTTTGATAATACAAAATTAAAGTGTTGTTATTTTGTTGTTGCTCATCTTATTAAATAAGATGAGCAACAACAAAATAACAACTTTTAATTTTCTCTGACAGTCTGCTTCTGCAATTACTGCTCCTTTGTTCTGAGATCAAAGCCTCTTTGCACAAGATTGTTGTGACTCAGAGATTTGCTCAAACTGAGAGGCATGTGTGATGATTCATTATCAAGAGGAGAAAAAAGTAGGAGGAAGAATCTGAAAATCTCATCTCAGTGTTCTCATTGTAGGTCTGGTGTTTATTCATTTTTATAGAGGATTACATAATATACCCAGAGACTCCTGCCCACTTTAAAGACCCTGCACTCCATATGCCAATGATTTGCTTACCAAACAATCCCTAGAATAAATACTTAAAAATGTATCATTAATCCAAATAATTTTGATAAATTATATGAACATAAAAGCAAAATAAATGTAATACATAATTTTGATCTGGTGTTTTTATGTTTTATTTTTTTTTTAGCAGGGATATTAATTAATAATGGAAAATTAGGTACATATGCAGCAGCAGCAGCAGCAACATCAACAAAAAGACCCTGAAAATGTTAAAAGTGAAAAAAAACAACTTGAATTCTGGAAGACGGGACATTTTGTAAAAGGTTTCTTGAAAAAGGTCAATGTTTTCCCTGGCCAAATGATTGGCATTTTGTAAATATGAATCGGTTATAACAATTCGGTTCGGTTCGGTTTCGTCATTGCAACACATGGAAGATATTTAAGCAGTGAAACGTAAGCATGGTTATGTAACGGCACCTGTGCAGGAGGATAAAGCTGCTTTTTCAACTTTCCCAGATAGCATTGTGACATTGAGTCAATGTTGAAATTCCATCAGAATCATCATTTTGGTTGAGGTTGAAATTTCAATGCTAAGTAATATTGGATCAATGTTGAAAATCCGATGCTAAAAACATATTGGACCAATGTTGAAAATTCAATGCTAAATAATATTGGATCAATGTTGAAAATTCCATGCTTTCCAGTGTTGAAAAGACAAACACTGAATCAATGTTGATTTTTGGTCAGCTTAATTCTCCACTGGTGAGACTTAATTACTATCAATCTATCTGTCCCATCATTCAACACGTTAAAGCAAATCCAAATCAATTGGGTACATTTCTGTGAACATTCATTATCCTCAAAGGATGAGTCTCCTCCAACGAGTGTATGGATTTTCAAAGAACTCCTACCATAAATTGAACTCAATGAGATACTCCAGTTGATTATCATTAGTATTATTTATAATGTTTTAATTATTGTTTTAAAATCTCCTCCATCATGTAAAACATCTCCAATCCCCAATTTTTTTTCTGCTAGCTATACAGCGCCAGAGGTGTCAAAAGTACTGTGCATTCATTACTCAAGTAGAAGTATAGATACTAGGGTTTAAAAATACTTCTAAAGAAGTTGAAGTATCAACTCAAGCTTTTACTTAAGTAAAAGTATAAAAGTACTGGTTTTAAAACTACTTAAAGTATAAAAGTAAAAGTAATGTAAGGAGAACAAATGCCATTAAGGACAAAAGCTTAGGCCGCAGGGGCCTACAGTGCATTACAGACAGGGGTCTATAGTGCACTACCCCCACCTCCTCAAAAGCATTTTTCTAAAGGCCATAATTACTATAATGTTGTAATAAAATATTAATGTTGAAAAATTTGGGATGCACTAGGCTACCTGTTCAGGCCATATATACCCATTGAAAATGAATGCATTTTAGTACAATGCAAATATACCATATATGTGTACTGCTGAGCATTAACATGTGTTTCATCAAGCGGAAGATATGATGACTAGTTACCTATATGTATTGTAATGGTGCAAAACATTAAACTTCGGGGCATGTTATCAATTACCTTTTTGGAATGTAAATGTAGGCTACATGTGTAATCAGTGTTGCCAGATTGGGTCGACGATTTAGAGCCCTACATTTCTGGCCGAGCCCGACGGACCTGATTTTTTTAACGCCCTATGGCCGGGCTTCGGGCCAATTTTCATGTCATACCTCAAACGCTGGCCTGGCTTCGGGCCCTTTTAGGCTTCTCCTTCATTTTATATTTATTTTAGTAATTAAAAGAAACAGTGAGAGATGTGCGCTGGTGGAAACAGCATGAGACCATGATAGGCTATTAGGCGATTATTAGGCGATATAGGCGATTGTCAAAACTGACTCACACAGTGTTCAGAGTCCGGCTGCGCCAGCAGCAGTATCAGGAGTGTTCACTCAAACAAACCAATTCAGAAGGTGGTCTACAAAACATTTCAGACAAAACTGGACAAGTATAAATGCATCTGGTTGTTTAAACCACATATGTAAATTTCACTCCTGGCAAATTGTTAAAAGATAAACGAGTGAGAGCGTGTTATAGGCTTTTTGTAGCCAGATCCGACGGCGCATTACTGCAACATGCGCCGCCACAAATGAGTAGCCTACACTCAACACTCAAACGGCCATAGTGAAACTAAAAATAAGTCTTAGATGCTCAAAAACACATGGCGTGTGTCTCAATCAGCTCCCTAGTTCAGTAGTCAGGGCACTGATCAGGACATAAGTCAATAGGCTGATCCCAGATCAGTGCCCTGACTACTGAACTAGGGATCAGATTGAGACACACTCATAATCATCTTCAATAAAATGAATGAGACTAAATGATCTTACTAGTGCTTAGCTCGCTTTTTGTCATATTGGTCTTTGATCTTGAAATGAGATGATTATGAATAAAATGCAGCTCATATCTTTGGTGAACTCGCGCATCGATTTATAGCTATTCATTTCCCGGAGAGGTGTAAGGTAAGACAACCAGCATGTTTTATTTTTATTTTATTTGTTTAGATTGTGTAACTCACTGTCGATCGCTAACTGCTTGATTGTCACTTTAAAAATAAAAACTTTAATTTAAAAAACTAAAAAATATTCAAACATTTTTCTAAATGAACTTAATAAAGAAACTAAACGAAATATAACTACTTTGACATTAAAAACAAAGCTGAACTGTTTCAATGACTGCAGCAGTGTGTCATAAGGAGGATTCAAAACAAACTAAACACAGGCTCCAGTCGACTCGGCCGGGCTAGGGCCTAGAACTGAAGCCCGCTGCAGGGCCCAAAGCTCACCAAAATCAGCCCGCTCAAAAAAAAAAAAAAAAAAACTTTAACTGGGAAAATAATGTAATATCATTGAATTAGCCACTTTAAGTGCAAAAAGTGCCTAATATAAAAGATCGGAAAAAGCACCGTAATTGACAGGCATTTCACACGTTATTAACACACCACTGCCAAAATGTGCGATACTGTACAATAATCCGCAAATAAAAATAACAACAATGCGCTTTAGCTTTGCTCTGACAAAATGACAGTACATTCGTGAAGTAGAACACTTAGCCCAGTCAAAGCTGATGAATTGTTGATTCTAACCTCTTTCAGCAGCTGTTGGGGTTGCAGATGTCCTGAGTGTGTATATGATGATGGACAGGAGTCATGATTATATTTATACAGAGTCTTCGAGTCACAGGTGTAATCCTCGCTTGAGAGTTGGTTCACTCTCCCACTCTTTACTGTAGATACAGCTTACTGTAGCCTACTTATATATATATGCCACTTTAGCATAGCGATCTCTTGAATATACAGTCAGCTATACGGAGTTATCGCGCTAAAAACCTGGCTGTCATGATCTGAATGAGCGCTGCCTGCTGATCGCTGATTGGCTGAACGTGCGTGCTCATCCGCTGAACCCGCCCAATCTGGCAACACCGTGAGTGATTTGTGCTCTGAACCATTTGCGGCGCGATGGATCTGTAGTAACCAATAGGGTGTTGGAATGGTATATGTTTACACTTCTTCTCATCCAACCACAGTCAAATTCACACTATCCGGATGACGCGATTTATCTGCATAGTTTTTTTTAACAAACAAGCTAAAAAAAAAGGAGTAACGAGGCTATTTAAAAAAAAGTAAGGAGTAGAAAGTACAGATAATTGCAAAAAATGTAAGGAGTAGAAGTAAAAGTAGGCTGAAAAATAATTACTCCAATAAAGTATAGATACCCAAAATTTCTACTTAAGTAAGGTAACGGCATTTGTACTTCGCTACTTGACACTCTCTGTACAGCGCAAGCAGCGAGATATATAATGACTGTCACATAAAGATTTTTGTGACTGTTAATAAAGAATTTAGAATATTTTCCCCTACTTATTGAATGCGCCCAAAATCCAATCCAGTAGGTGGCAGTAATGCAGCTTTAATCTTTAACCACCAATCAGATCAAAGCACAGTTTAACAGACTTCAAGCATGAAAAGACAGACGCAGGACAGCGACAGTGTTTTTCAGAGGTAAGTACAAAAACATTAATAAAATGCATCTCAATTTTCATTTGTGTTTTTATTTTTCTTTATTTCTTACAACTTTTGTGCTTCTTCTGAGTCAGTGTGAACTGCGATGTTAAAAGAGTCACGTGAACGCCTCGTACACAACCAGTGGCCAGGATAATCTTAATACATTGAGTTTCAGTTTGTTTTTCACCAAACCCTATTTATTTTTATTCATCTTTATTTCTTAAGATTGCGATATACTGTGATTTTTGTACGATTTCAACCGAATTCTGACTCGTGCAACTCTTATTTGGCTCGGGCCAATTTTTACTTTGTCATGCGTCGTTTGTTGTGAGGTGTTTGTCTATGGGATGATTTTAGTATCAAAATGATTTGTGCGTGCAACAAATAAGATGTGTATTTGTGGAAATGGTGCCGTACATGCATTCATTGTACCATTCATACTCGGTCATCCCATATTCGTCCAGTGTAGAAACGAGAGGTGATCGGACGGCTAGATGAATTTCTGTCATGGCAGTAATTCTGTCGCCACTGAGGGTATCGCACAGCTGAAGCAGAGCTACGGACTGATTGACCTATCGGCACGGTGAGGGGAAATAGGACAATCAGTTCATAGCTCTGCTTCAGCTGTGCGATACCTCACGAGGGCCACCACAATTACATAATTCCAATTTCATCTTTAATGCGGCAAGAAAAGAGTGAGATCTTTAGTACTGTAGGCAGCTATATCAAACTGCAGAAATTTAGCAAACTGTTGCGCCTCCAGTTCGTGTTGTAAATGGATAATCTCTTCCAAACCACTGTGTAGCTTATCCAGCTCCTCTTTATTAATTTAGCTACTTGATCATTAATTTACTTGTTTCACTTTCACACTTTTTTTCTTTACTATTATTTACTATTAAATATAATAATACTATAAGATAAAACATCGGATTTCACTTTGCTTTTCCATTCATTCCTCCTGTGAGTCTGCAGGTGCTTTAAAGGGAAAAGTATATACTAAAATTCATTAAATAGCCTTGAATTTAAATTCAGTGAGTTTTAACTGGGATGTAAAGTTTTTGATAAAATTTTAAGTTTCTCTTAATTTTGTAGTACATTTATAATGTTTAATTAACCACACTTCCAAATATGTACTAACTTCTTGTTGTTTTAGATGCCTTACAAGTGAATGCTGATAAAAGGAGGCCTCGGAGTTTCTCTTTGCTTGGATGGTGCAAAAATGGCTCCATTACGCCCCTGAAAGGCTTGGGGCATTGCTCATGGTGGAAATCCCAGAGTTTAGAGTATTTAATTCTTTCTTCTACCTTCTTTCTTTCAGTAGTACTGTCCCATTTCTGTCTTTATTGGCAAGTTTCCATTTGTATTACTTCCATTTTGCAGATGCAGGTTGTCATGTTTTTCCAGGCTCTTCTCCTGGCATTTGTGTTATAAATTCAGATGTAATTGTTTTAAGACAATGTGGATTTCCTGTTGTAATTGTGGGGCATAAATAAATACATTAGCATGTGAACTGAAGGATGTTGTTTACTTTGAGTGACTTTTTGATACAAAATCATATCAATTGCAGCCATACATGGTCTCTGATTGAAAGGAATAAAATAAAGAGACAATTAACTGGCATAGAATCCTGCTGTACATAAAGCAAGATTGATTTTAAAGTGTTTCTATGTTGATTCAATGTTAAATAAGTGATTTAATTTAAGTTGAAAAAATATTGATTTTATGCCCATCATGATCTATTTTTCATAATTGAAATAACATTATTTCAGGGTGCAAACCTGATGAAAAATCAATGTTAGATTTCAATATTTTTTCAATGATAATTTGATCAATGCATCAACATTGATTCAATGTTGATTCAGTGTTAAATAAATGGTTTAATTATAGTTGAAAAAATTGTGATTTTATGCCTATCTTGATCTATTTTTCATAATTGAAATAACATTATTTCAGGGTGCAAACCTGATGAAAAATCAATGTTCAATTTTAACATTGATTCAATGATATTTTAGTTGATGCATTAACATTGATTCAACGTTGATTCAGTATTTGTCTGCTATCTGGGTTATTACTTGATACTCCCACAAAGAGTCCACAATCGAAGATGCGACGCCATACTACAGAACCATCAAATGCAGTTCTTTTGGAAGCAATCGAGAAACTAGGGGAAAAACAAGACAATTTTTTAGTGAAATTAACTGCAATTGAAAACTCTGTCGCATGTAACTCAACCCGCATCACTGAACTTGGAACTAAAATGGACTCGATCTCTGTTACCGCTGATCTTGCCGTTACTGACAACAGTGCAATGAAGGACCAAGTTACGTCACAAGACTGAAAACAAGCAACTCTGGGAAAAGCTGGATGAATTGGAGGCATACAAAAGACAGTGGAACCTACGGATTGGTGGTATCCCTGAAGTGCAAGGTGAAAATGTAAAGATGGCTGTGATGGAAATATTGCGTTTAGTTTCAACATGTATAGCATGTAAAGCAGATGTTCTCTAGTCTTCCATCAACGTGGCCCACAGGCTTGGGAAGAAAGGCCTCACTCAGCCTCGTCGCATTATTGTGCAGTTCACCTCTCGCACACACCGTGACCTCATCTGGGCCAACGCGAAGCACTCCGAAATTCTCAAACAAAAGAACATCAGGATAACAGAGAACTTAACACAACGCGCAAGGGAACCTCGAAATAAACTGTGGCCACTCGTGAACCAAGCTAGACTGGAAGGTAAACGTGCAGGGTTTCAGGGTTCGGCTGCCATCATCGACGGGAAGAAAATTACAATGGACGATATATAAATGTGTCCTTACAGTGACTCTAATATTTGGTTGTTAGTTTTTTCATCCTCATTGGAATTGTTTTATGTTAGGGTTCCAACTTAAATTAGAGAAATGTTAAGTTGGTTCTTACTACAGTTAAGTGTTGCACTTACTTTTTTCTACATCAAAAGTTTTAGTTTTTTTATTTACTAAACAATAGATTTTGGTTACAATTTCTTGTTTGTTCTTTTATGTCATTTAAGTTGAATTGTTTTTCACTCAATGTTAGGGGAATCCGAGACTTCCATAAACCAAACATAAAGCTTTATTTCTTTTTTTGGCAAATTAAAATGCAGAGATGTCTATTTTTTTTTTACAAGAAACACATTCAAGTGTGAAAGACTTTCTGAAAGAAAGAAAGTGTTTCTGGTCTAATCATTGGGGGAGTAAAATAATTTACTGTCGTGGTTCCAATATTAATTCTGCTGGGGTTATGATTTTATTTAATCAGCACTTGATTCACAGCACTTTAATCACAATGCTTTAGATTTTGACGCTATCAATAATACATTTAAAATGAACTGGATTAAGCACTGTCTTTGTGATAACAACTTTCCATGGTTCTTTATTCCCAATTTATTTTTCAAAGAATGTGGTGGTCTTAATTTTCTACTTACTTGTGATTTTAAATGCACTAAACTCCCAATTAAGTTGTCCACTTTTCACAAACAAGCTTTGAATGCCTGGAAATTAGTCTACAAACATAATTTCTCTCCCCATTCCTGTATAATTTGTAAAAACCAATATATATTATTCACAAACAAAATTTTTTTTGGGAACGACTGGTTTAACAAAGGCTCAATTTTTGTTACAGATTTAATAAATCAGGTGACTTATATAATTATAATGACTTATATATATTTTAATGAATATTTAAAACTCATTCACCAAAATCTTAAAAACGAAAAGTAATTGGTTCTCTTCCTGCTCTGACTGTTGAGGGCCTTTCCATTAGGGATAAAAAATGTGATAATATGTATATCATAAAAATATTAAATCAAAGAAAAAAGTGTTTCACCTAAGGCAATGGTGATGTGGAAACAGGATTATCACTCCCTTGTTTTTCAGAATTTGTGGTCAGATATAAAAAAAATTGTAATTCCTAACAAAGTCAAAGAAACTCACTTTAAAATAATAAATAGATATTATCCATGTAACAACTTTATTAGTAAATTTAAAGAAATAAATTTAGTAAATTTTCACCTTTGTCGTTTTTGTAATGAAGAAACATAAACAAATATAGCTGCAAGCAGCAATACCAGGGCCAAGCGCAACATAGGCAAACAAGGAAGCTAGCAGCAGACCAACTGCAAAAATGAGTAAAGACAAAGTTTTAAGCAAAAATTTTGAAACCCCACATGAATACATTGAGTTGAATAGAGCCAATTTCATGTTTTGTTTAATTATAGCGCCACCAAGAGGTACAATCCTACCACGTACTGACCTATCAGTGTACCAAATTTCATAACTTTCCCTGTAAACGGGTCTATGGGCTGCCATAGACTTCAATGGCGGAAGAAGAAGAAGATGCAGAATAATAATAAGAACGCTAACGATTTCAATAGGTGCCTCCGCACCTTCGGTGCTTGGCCCCTAATTGTACATTTATTTTTCAATTGTAATTTGTAAGTTTCTATTTTTCTTTTTGACTTTTTTTACAAGTTTGTCACTATAACTGATGTAATGGTCTTGTTTATGGATTTTGATACTGGTTTATTGGAAATTGATAATATAATTAAACTTATTATTCTATTAGGGAAATATCATATACATAAATAAAAATGTATATCGACTGTACCAAATGGTAGACTATTTTCCACTGATTTGAAGATTTTTTATGACTCTCTAACATCAATACAGAACAATCAAAAAGCTTTTAAGACATCTAAGCTGTTGAAAAGGATACTTAAAGTCCCACTGAACCGGAAGTAGCAAGTGAGTGCTGTGACGTATTTCCAAGTGAAACGGAATATTTAATAGCGGGTAGGGTTTTACTTCAGCGCTCCTCCTCTCCATCTCTCGCTCGTAGCAGACTAACGGTTGGAGGGGAGTGGTTACACATTTTCAAACCTAAGCCGTCAAACTGACATCATTTAAGAAGGAACGCCATTTCCAGACCGGAAGTAACTTTTCAGACTTTAATTAAAGATCACAGCGTCAAACAATTTTTTTCTGTGTATTAACTTGCACGGATTAATTGTTCACCCTAAGACCTGTAATATGTGCTAACAAGGTAAAAAGGGTCAATTTTCATTTCATGAGGACTTTAATGTTATAGAAACATGATTGATTTTTGATATAAGATTCAGAATTTTTATTTGTTTTATATATTCAAATGTCTTTGTACTGCCTTACAGTTGTTTCAATAATACAAAAATAACTCTTTTTTTATAACTCTTTGTTTACACTATATAAAGGCTTTAAGTTCTGCATAATTAAGGGCGTGGCCACTTTTAGTGGCAGGTGGGTAGCCATTTATCTGCTGTCTGTTATTGCCGTCACCTCAGCTCCGCCCACATCCCGCATCTTTGCCCATTTTCTGTTATCCGCGTGATGACACGCTGCTAAAATGGCAACGACCAGCTTGTCCCTACTTTACGCTTCAAAACTGCTCTTCCGAATCCTATGGATTATGTCATGGACACTACGTCCATATTTTTTTACAGTCTGTGGTCATAACGCGACCTCTTGATTTTCTGGAGTGAATTCAGTATCCTAAATCTGTCATCAATTCCTGGATACAGGTAAGAGATTACACACACACATACACACACACACACACACACACACATGTTGTGTTTCCATGTTTTATGGGGACATTCCATAGGCGTAATGCATTTTATACTGTACAAACCGTATTTTCTATCCCCCTACACTGCCCCTGCCCCTAAACCTACCCATCACAGGAGACATTCTGCATTTTTACTTCATAAAAAAACATCACTTAGTGTGATTTATAAGATGTTTTCCTCATGGGGACCAAAAAAATGTCCCCACAAGGACAAAAATTTGGATATTGCCATCTTTGTGGGGACATTTTGTCCCCATACCGTAGGGATTACCAGTCCACACACACACACACACACACACACACACACACACACACACACACACACACACACACACACACACACACACACACACACACACACACACACACACACACACACACACACACACACACACACACACACACACACATATATATATATATATATATATATATATATATATATATATATATATATATATATATATATATATACACTCACCTAAAGGATTATTAGGAAAACCTGTTCAATTTCTCATTAAAGCGGTATACTTCAGCGCTGGGAAGATGAATCTGTATTTAAACTGGGTCATTAATGTGGTAGAAATGTGAAATTATTTTTTTATTTGGTGCCTTCTAGACTAAGATAACACAGAAAATTGATTTTTGTCTCATGGGGATGAAAGACAACAATTGCAGACAAGAATGCACTGCTTCGCTGCCCTTCTCATGGCTACTGGTTTACTGGATCACCTGCCCACTTCGTTCATTTTCATAAAATCAGTTCAGTTAGAGACACTACAATTAAAACCTGAAAGTGTCTGTTCAATACATTGTGAGTGAGCCGATTGAGTCTCATGGCTGTCACAGCACAAACGCAGCAGGAGTCGGATTACATTCATCACATGAGCTGAGGTAATTGTGGGATTCGTGGCTGCGGCTGCATTTACAGCGCGTTACCAGTTTGGCGCATTTTCAGTTCATGTCTTTAGAAGCTTAACTTTCATAGGAAGTTCATTTGAAAAGTTGAAACACTCACTTTGCTCTCCACCGCTCCGTTTACATGAATCACCGCAGTTCCCAGAGCCAAGCGGAAATTGCGCCCCCTGCTGGCTGTAGTCTTTAACCTCTGGCCAAAAACTCCTCCCATGACGCAAAATGACGATATTTGCGTCATCGAGGAATTTTTCCAGAAATAAAATACATAATTCTCTCGTCTCGGGGTGATATGAGGGGGGAAAGTACGATAATTTGAATATAATCTCGGGTTTCTACTGATACAAAGCTTAATGCTAATTGCTGAAGTAACCCTTTAATGCAATTTTCTAATCAACCAATCACATGGCAGTTGCTTTAATGCATTTAGGGGTGTGGTCCTGGTCAAGACAATCTCCTGAACTCCAAACTGAATGTCAGAATGGGAAAGAAAGGTGATTTAACCCTTTAGGCGCCAGAAGTTTTTTCCTTAAACGTTCGATTTTGACATCTTAATTTCAAAAGGCTATATCTTAAAAATGATAAAAGATAGAGACTTCCTGTAAATTAGAGAAATATTAAGGATGACGGAAAGTTAATGTAGGGATTACATTTTCTCATCTAATTTGCATATTATTACTTCATATGGTGGTGTCCATCATAGATTATAGAATTTTCATGAAAAGTCACATGTTTAAATGATCAAATGCAACACTTCTTTCCCCAAAAAATTTTCCCCAACTTCTGTATGCTATATTACACAATACTGAATGCTTAGGTAAATAGTAAATATTAAACAAACTGTGTAAATCATTACTAATAAATGGTAGAAACAAACCGAATGCATGTTGCGGTTGGCCTTTTGCTGTAGGGATTTTCCATTTACTACATACAGTAGGCACTCTGATTCCATTTATGTGGCACATATATATTATATATTATGCATAATAGCCCCACTGCCCCGCTTCACACCGCATCTGCTCCTATTATGAGTAGCGCTGCCAGATGTGTGTCACGTGATCGGCCGCCGCGCACAGCTCGGATGGATTACTGTCATTGTGACTCCCCATCCTGCCTCCACGTTGCCCCACAACAGTCCTATGAATACTTCGACCTCGTCTAACATACCCACTGGCATTAGACAAAATCTCCACCACAATACTGTCGGACACAATACTGAGGGACACGGTCAGAAGACGCTTCATGGCTCGCGCACTAAAAATCTCCTGCGGCCGCCTCGTTCCCCACAACACCAACACACCTGCTAACTTTGGGATGAAGACTCAGAGCCCGGGAAACATTGTTCCCACCACTGACATTGGGCATAGGACCATCTACATTGGGCAAAGGATTCACCGTTTGTGCTTGGTGTAGGGCTATACTTTCACTTTCAGAATCACCGTCATCTTCTGACAGCAAATAGAAACAGGGTCCGCGAATAGAAGACCCAACACTTCATTGCATTTATTGAAGCCAATAGATAATTATAATAATAATAATAATAATCTAATGCAAATACTCGCTGATGTTGTCAATATTGCTCTGATAAAATGGCTCACTCGAACACGAGCTCCGCTTTTTTTCGCACTGATTCAATGCGCTCTTGCTCGAAGATTTTGTGTAGAAGCATGACGTTTTTTTGAGTCAGGAATGAATTATGACATATTTGCCATCTAGTGGAGGGGAGGTCGAACGAAATTCGATACCCTATTTGACAAAATCAGCCGTTTTATTCAGTGCCGCATCTCGTCGAGTAAACTTGACCGTGGCGCCTAGAGGGTTAATCAATTTTGAGCGTGGCCTGGTTGTTGGTGCCAGATGGGCTGGTCTGAGTATTTCACAATCTGCTCAGTTACTGGGATGTTCATGCACAACCATTTCTAGGATTGACAAAGAATGGCATGAAAAGGGAAAAACATCCAGTATGCGGCAGCGAAAATGCCTTGTTGATGCTAGAGGTCAGAGGAGAATGGGCCGACTGATTCAAGCTGATAGAAGAGCAACTTTGACTGAAATAACCACTTGTTACAACCGAGGTATGCAGCAAAGCATTTGTAAAGCCACAACACGCACAACCTTGAGGCAGATGGGCTACAACAGCAGAAGACCCCACCGGGTACCACTCATCTCCACTACAAATAGGAAAAAGAGGCTACAATTTGCACAAGCTCACCAAAATTGGACAGTTGAAGACCTGAAAAATGTTGCCTGGTCTGATGAGTTTCGATTTCTGTTGAGCCATTCAGATGGTAGAGTCAGAATTTGGCGTAAACAGAGTGAGAACATGGATCCATCATGTCTTGTTACCACTGTGCAGGCTGGGGGTGGTGGTGTAATTTTATTCCCGCATTAACCCGCCTGCCTCTTTGCAAATTTAATTGAAAAAAAACACATGTACTTAAGTATTCACACACTTTGCTCAATACTGTGTTGAAGCACCTGTGGCACCAATTACAGCCTCAAGTCTTTGGCTTAGGCATGCCTATTTTTGGGCAGTTTCTCCCATTCTTCTTTACATGATCTCTCAAGTTCCATCAGGTTTGATCCATCAGTGCACAGGCATTTTTCAGATCTCTCCAGAGATGTTCGATTGGGTTCAAGTCTGCGCTCTGGCTGAGCCACTCAAGGATATAAAAAAAAGGACATTCAAAAAAACATTCTTCCATTCCGATTAGAAAATCAAACTGGTTCTCCCCACTCAGTGATGTGATACAATAATATCTTCACTGAGAATCCTGTTGAAAGTGCCCTAGTTATTGGTGATTAAATTACATGGAATGTGAAAATAGAGACACCAGAGACACTGGTCATATAATTAGAATATCATCAAAAAGTTGATTTATTTCAATAATTCCATTCAAAAAGTGAAAATTGTATATTATATTCATTCATTACACACAGACTGATATATTTCAAATTTTTATTTCTTTTCATTTTGATGATTATAACTGACAAAATCCCAAATTCAGTATCTCAAAAAAATGTGAATATGGTGAAAAGGTTCAATATTGAAGACACCTAGTACCACACTCTAATCAGCTAATTAACTCAAAACACCTGCAAAGGTCTTTAAATGGTCTCTCAGTCTAGTTCTGTAGGCTATACAATCACGGGGAAGACTGCTGATTTGACAGTTGTCCAAAAGACAACCATTGACACATTGCACAAGGAGGGCAAGACACAAAAGGTCATTGCAAAAGAGGATGGCTGTTCACAGAGCTCTGTGTCCAAGCACATTAATAGAGAGGCAAAAAAAAGGAAAATATGTGGTAGAAAAAAGTCAAACAAGCAATAGGGATAACTGCAACCTGGAGAGGATTGTGAAACAAAACCCATTCAAAAATGTGGGGGAGACTCACAAAGAGTGTACTGCAGCTAGAGTCAGTGCTTCAAGAACCACTACGCACAGACATATGCAAGACATGGGTTTCAGCTGTCGCATTCCTTGTGTCAAGCCACTCTTGAACAACAGACAGAAGCGTCTCGCCTGGGCTAAAGACAAAAAGGACTGGACTGCTGCTGAGTGGTCCAAAGTTATGTTCTCTGGTTAAAGTAAATTTTGCATTTCCTTTGGAAATCAGGGGCCCAGAGGAAGAGAGGAGAGGAGAGGAACACAGTCCACGTTGCTTGAGGTCCAGTGTAAAGTTTCCACAGTCAGTGATGGTTTGGAGTGCCATGTCATCTGCTGGTGTTGGTCCACTGTGTTTTCTGAGGTCCAAGGTATACCGTACCAGGAAGTTTTAGAGAACTTCATGCCTCCTGCTGCTGACCAACTTTATGGAGATGCAGATTTCATTTTCTCTATATTTCTTCATACCCTGAAGAAACTAACCAGTTTACAAGATTAACGGAATGTATAGATGATATAAAAAATTGGATGATCAGTAATTTCCTGCAACTTAATTCAGAAAAAAAAGAATTTTTAATCATTGGACAAAAAAGCTCCATAAGTAGTAACCTAGAATACTGTCTAACCCTCGATGGCTGCTCTGTCAAGTCCTCGTCATCAGTTAGGAACCTGGGTGTGCTCTTTGATACCAATCTTTCGTTTGAAAGCCATGTTTCTAGCATCTGTAAAACTGCATTCTACCATCTTAAAAATATATCTAAATTATGGCCCATGCTCTTAATGCAAAATGCTGAACAGTTAGTACATGCGTTCATGAGCTCAAGGCTAGATTATTGTAATGCTCTACTGGGTGGTTGCTCTGCTCGCTTAATAAACAAACTCCAGCTGGTCCAAAATGCAGCAGCTCGAGTTCTTACAGGAACCAGGAAGTATGAACACATTAGCCTGGTTCTGTCAACACTACACTGGCTCCCTATTAAACATTGCATACATTTTAAAATCTTGATTATTACTAATAAAGCACTAAATGGTTTACCTCCCCAGTACTTGAACGAGCTCTAACACATTATACTCCATCATGTCTACTGTGGTCACTGTGACGCGGTACTGCGGTCACACTGTGTACACTGTGAAGCTGCTTTGAAACAATCTGCATTGTTAAAAGCGCTATATAAATAAAGTTGACTTGACTTGACGTTAGAGTGGCGCTTATGAGGGAATTGTTTCCCGCCGCCTGAGTACAGGGGGCCAGGGGACATAGAATATTGGTGCTTGTGTACAGGCGAGCGCGTTTGAGCACTGGTTTGTTGACTGTGAGGATAGTGTTTCCAGCCAGCTGATTGCAGGGAGCTGGGGAACATGGGGGAGTGATTGAGTGTAGGGGTACATACTTTAATGCTGGCACACTGCCTACAGAGAAAAAACTCTTTTCGTGACCCATATGGGTTGCTGTGAAAACGGCGTTTGTGTACAGGCGAGCGCGTTTGCTTGCGGGCTCGTTGGCTGTGTATGTGATGTTCCCAGCCACCTGATTGAAGGGAGCAAGGGAACGTTTTGGAAGAGAGCGAGGTCGTAAACCGGCCGAAGTGGGTATTATCCACCTTCTGTTTGTGCCTCTGGCTAGGTCGGCTTCGGCGGCTCAGGTTTCGACACATTGCTGGGTCAGGGACCTCAACGCTCCGGCGGTCTGCTGCGGCTCGTAGAGTGGGAACGACTGACTGGGCGATGGTTCTTGAAAAACCACTCGTCCAGTCTGCTTCTCGTGGGCTCCTCGGGTTGAGACCAGTCATGAGGCCAGGCCTTCGTGAGCAGGCGTATAAGCTCAGCGTCCACTGAGGTTTTGCAGCCGCTAGCAGTTTGCGTCGAAGTGGCGTGCTCCGATACGGTATCCGACCACCCGCTTTCGAATGCAGCAAGAGAAAGACTGTCATCCTCCTCCTCCTCCGGTCCGTCGAAGGAAACAGTAGCAGCCGCCAAACGAGGGGAGCTGTGCTGTTCCTCGACGAACATGACAGGCGATGGCGAGGCACGAGGGAAAATGACCGGCATGTGCTCGCCAGAGCACTCCGGGGGCCTCTGGTCGTGACGTTTCTTTTTCCGTGGCTCGAGAGGCTGAGAGCAAGGGACGGGATTCGGGTCGAAACTGGCGGGTCGAGCCCGAAGGGTCTGCAGTGCCAGTTCGTCTTACTCCGGGCAGCCACCCTGGTTGAGTGCAACCTGCACGTGGTCTCGTCCGAGACATGAGACGCAGATGATGTGTCGATCCTCGTCCGAGGTAAAGTCTCTGCACGAGGCGCATGAACGAGACATATTGAAAGGAATGGTAATGTAAAGGATATGTGCCGGATGGCGCAGCTGGAAGGCAGGCTGAAGGCGGAGGGTCCGACGTTCCGCTGGGTGCGTGTCGACGGCTGGCTTCGATCCAGAGCTCAGCGAGGTCAGTCGCTGAAGAAGAATTAATCTGACTAACCTGGCGAGACAGGGTGTTATGTACCCTTGGCTATGCAAATTCTGTTGCCCCTTGTGGCGGGAATTTAGAAGGACCTGATTGGTCTGTCCCGCCCAGCGGTCTCGCCATAGGTTGCTGCAGTTGCAGCGGCACAGCCAATCAGCACGCAGCGGCTTCCTGCACAGCTGCACTGCGTGTTATATGGTATTTTTAGGATAAAAATGTTGCTTCAATATCTCGAGGAAAGGAATTCCCCCATAGCGTTTAGCAAACGCAATACGAGAGTACTCTCGAAAGGGAACTACGCCCACTGGAGGGGAACGACAGGAAATATAATATATAAAACTGACATTTGGATATTTGACTAAATGTTTACTGCACACATAGGCATACTGAGGCATTCTGAGTGTCAGGATCCCATAATTCACCCATTCTTCCTGCTGAAGCTTCACATTTTATTGCCTGTATCCACTTTCGTCTCATTAAACACTCGTTTTTTTTGGGTCGACAGCTTATAAAAACGTAGTTATGTGTTTTTTTAAAGCTTGTTTGCTGTACACTTTGTCACATTTCAGCTTTTAGACATTGTTCTGTTCTTTGTAATAAGTCCGAAATGACAAGGAGGCCGTCTTACGTAATGCAAAGTCAATGGAGAGCGTTGGGGGGAGCCCCCCCCCCCATAATAAAATATATTTATTATGTCTATGCTTCCACCCATAACGAACGGTGACGTCTTCGTTGACATCCTCAGATGTAGCCTCGCCCCCGATGTGCGTGGTGCATTCTGGGTCCACCCCAAGATGGCGGCGCCCTTGCGCAAGTTTTGAGAAACAATCTCACCTGGAAGTCTTATTAAAATTAGCCGCAGTTTCACAGTGTTGATCCATCACCGAGGACAACAGGAAGTGCACGGAAAGGGACCGTAGGATTAAGGTATCAAACGCCTGCCGTGGCTCACGCAGTGTGTGTGTGTGAGGATGATGATGGGCCGCTGCGCCTGACCCAGAACAAAAAGCAGTGCCAGCGCAGATTCCCCTGCAAAAACGTCTTGATCCAGCGCTTTCAGATCCTCCGAAGGCTGTGGACACTGCCGTTTAAGCTGCTTACGGGACTGATCTGTGTCATCGTCCGTAGACGCAGCGGATCTCCAGCTCGAGCCTTGGAGAACTCTGCTGACCAGAGGTGCGAGTACTATTAGCAAAACCACCTAATTTCCCATAAACAATTCACCATGGTGCAAAAATATCACAGCTTACTATAAAAAAACTATTGTACTTTGTTATTGTCCGTTACTTTCATCAATAAAGAAAAGTGACATCGTTTCTAACCGCTTTACTGTAGAGGACATCCTATGTTTTCTGTGCTTTTTACAGTGTAACTATAACGGCAGTAATAATGTTTTTTTAGGCGGAAATTTTTACCATGTTATTTGTCTGATTACTGTGTGTGAAGCAGCAAATTCTTGCAAAGCAGTAATCGTGTCATGCATTAACTACCAAGTTCACTGCGTTATAAACTGGCTGTCTAGTTTAGGCTAAGTTGTAGAGGTTGGACAATCATGACTCACATTATGTCTCAACCTAGGTATCTGCCTATATGCAGCATGTTTGACTGTCAGTGTTATAGTTGGCTAAACTGCATACGATTTGAATAAAACGCTACATTTATTTAATTGCTGCCTTGTAAGGTAACTCAGTTGTATTGCACCACAGCCTTATTCAGCAGTACTCCTTTTAATACTGTTATTTACATTCTTTCTTGTCTCTCAGTTTGTTAATTTAATTTCAGTTCAGTGTCAGATCTGTCAGTTTTTGTGCCTTTAAATGAAAAGTCTTCTTTAAGGTTTTTGAATTCAGTGTTGTTTCTCTGGTCCCTTGCAGGTTATCTCAATTAAGTAAAAGGTTGGCACAGTTACTAAGTAGTCCAAAACAATGACTATGAATTTATGTGCATTAATTAATTTATACAATGCTTTTATCCAAACCGACTTTACAAATGAGGAATACAACAAGTGATTCATCTTAAACAGTCAATGAGCACAAGAAGTGCTAGTAATACAAAGTTTCGGTGGGGGGTTTGCTCACTCCTTAGGGCCTGAGCACTGATGGTGTGAGGACCTTATTGTACGGTAGCTGTGAGAGCTCAACGCACTGCAACCAGAGAAAACACATACAAATAGAAAAAAAAAAAAAACATCAGTGAATTTAGAAAAAAATCTAAATCAGTTTGACAACACAAGGGCTGCAAATACTCACAACGCAACCAAATACAGAAAGGCGCTGCAAAAGTTCAAAACACATTCAAATATAGAAACACTCTGCAAACACTCACAGTGCACCAAAATACAGATGTTGCAAATACCCACAACGCACATGCGATCAGGATGTTAAAATTAACAAAAAAAAAAAAATCCCTCATCTTTCAGGTAATGGACAACACCACTGATTACTAGACATTGAACAATAAACAGGTCCCAGCCAGGTCACTTGTTGGGGTTCCTATGAAATATCTCTATCGTGGTCTGTGCTATCTGCAGCCCGTTTTTTTGTATTTGTTTGCGTTGTAAACTTTTGCCGCACATGTGTTGGCAATTTGCTGGTGTTTTTTTCTGTTTGCATGTGTTCTCTTCAGTTGCAGCGTGTTGAGTTGTGCAATTTGCAGCCTGTTTCTATAATTGGGTGCGTTGTGAGCCTTTGCAGTGCATTTTTGTATTTGGGTGCGTTGTGATCATTAGCAGCATATGTGTTGTCAAACTGATTAAGATGTTTCCTTAATCTGCTTGTTTTTTCTGTTTGCATGTTTTCTTCAGTTGCAGCGTGTTGAACTCTCTCGGCGACCGTACTATTGGAATTGCGCTACATTTCACGTACAAGTATGAAATTCAGTAGACAGGTGTAACTGTTTGTGAGGTGGCTTATGCTTCATTACTAGATGGGTTGTTTTTGAACAAAGCTTCAAAAGACCGCTGTTCGTCAGCTTCTTTGTTTATGAGTAGCATGCAGAACCTCCGTAACTCTGCAGTGATGTACCGTCATTATGTTAAGCCCGCCCACCGACTCTACACATGGTGTGATTGGCCTGACCAGAGTTTGGTTTTTCCAGCTCTCAGGTCTATCGGGAGTTGCTAGACTAGGTGCGTCTAGATTTCTAGGCTAGTTTTGTCTTGTTATAATACTATAATAGTTAAAAGACATGGCTAAAAGTAAGAGATTTTGTAGTTGTATTTGTATTTTTATGCTGTATTAACCTGATTGTTAAAAATATATTATGCAGTGACTTATAATATTACTCTGAGCGTGTTAGTGTGACACTGATTTATGTGCATACATGTCAGTCGGTGCATCGCACACCAAGTGCATAGAGAGCTTTATGCAGTCCATTTTAAATTCCTCTGAAATGGGTTTGAAAGTTAAAGGAAATCTGCTAGAAATCCAGGCTCATGTCAAGGATGTTCATTTATTGCATGGATGGAGAAAACATTGAGACCTGCGGGAATTCATAATTGAGAACATAATTTAAGCGTCAAAAATATATGTACGCAGTTAAGTTACACAGCTGTTAAACTGAATTTATGAAGTGAAGTAAAGTTTTTTTTTTCTTAAATATCCACAACACAAACAACAAAGTGTTTGACAATATAGCAACAGTAGTTACTATGGCAATTTCAGTTGAGTGGCCAGTTGAGTAAATCCTGATTGGTAATCATCCAGCTGCTTGTTTTGTGAAAGGAAAGATGATGCCTGTTTGAAAAGAACTTTTGAGGAATTGGAGGAGAGAGACTTTCTGCAAGTCTTTAGTATAGATTTCTAAGATGTTCGATTATCCAAGACTGAATGCAGTGGGGAAAATGCCTGTGAGGTGAGATGTATTTATGATGTGTGTGAGTGATGACAGAATGTCTTGTAGAGGGTGTGAGAGGATGAGGTCTAGGGTGCCTGGAGAGAAATGTAAAAAACCTTTGCTTCTGTTAGGAGAGAGAAGGAAAGGAGATTTTCTTTCTTTCTTTAGATGTGGGTGTGTGAAGCTGAGAATTGATTGCTGATGTTTGTAGTTTTGTATGTGAAGAAATTAACAAAATCGTCACCTGGTAAAGAGGTGGTGGAGGGGGGCAGAGGAGAAAATGTTATGTTTTGAAGAATGTCTGTTTTTGTGTCTGAAGCACTGTTGATCTTGTTGTGGAAATATGAAGTTTTGGAAGTGTGAACCTTTGACTAAAAGGGTCTGTTTTAGGGATGTAATTATTCACTCAACTCAAGATGCGATACGATTCACGAAACTAATTTCACAAAACGATTTTCTCATGATTTTGTTTTTTAACAAAATGAGATTTAAGACAAATTATAAAATAAGTGTCCTTTTATTTCCCAGACAAAATTCTGCATATTTCTTTGTAAAATTTAAATATATATTTGATGTCACAAAATTACACATAACAAAAATAATAAATACATTTTAAAACAAGTCCTCAAAAAGAGGAGACCCTGCCCATTTAAAAAAATTATAAAAAGGACATATCTCCTCCGCTGAAGTTATTGAAGCCTCCGGAGGTCTGAACATGGCGCTGACATCTTGCGCAGATTTAAGAGGCAAGATATCAAAAGCCGCCCGCACTCTTGCAGATGCAGAACAATTAATTATGTCGGTCTGAAATAAACAGTTATGGAAATGTAGAAGTTAAAGCTAAAGCTCCAATCTACTTCCGAAAAAAGTCTGTTAGTGTCTCAGTGACAACACTGCTCAGAGAAGCTGTCAATCTCTGCATCAAATAACTAACTAAGACTAAACTTATTTAAAAAACGAACGCTTGAAATGAAATCATTGTGATAAACTGCCTTCAATGACAGAAACCAACTTTGGGAAAAAATTTTTTGAATGGGAATTATTTTGCGTATGGGAAAAGCTCCTTTTCGCGAGAATATAAAGCAACTTTTATTCATATAAGTATCTATGTAAAGCGCAGTGTCGCTGCATGATAATAGCTCAGCGCGACGAGCGCTCTGATTTGCCGGACTTCGACAACTGCAGGAACCTATGAGGTGGCTTAGGAGAGCGAGCCAATGGGGGCGCTTAGAAAAACCAGCTGAAAAATGGTCTTCAATTAGCATACCGAAGGCTATATAAGACCCTGTTTCGCCATAGGTATCAGATTTTATCTCGTTCAGCGACACCGTCGCTGACCTCCGGAATAAAGCAACCACCGACGAGAAGCAACCAGCAGAACCTGCAGCCTTGAAGACGTCGGATTCCCCCGGTCTCCGCCTTCAGCCCTGCCGTTTCAGCTACGCCATCCGGCGCTATATCCTTTTAAGTATCTGGGAACCCGGTTGCTTATATTATGTTCCATTCATACACAATCATTCATAAGCACCATTGCACTTTACAATAGGCCCGACTATGTCCGGTCAAGTGTTCAAATAAACCGACTCTTCCGGTTCTTCTTCATTCTACTTATGAGCCCGCCTGTTCGGTCTCTCTAGAGGTTTTCACTTTCCCTCATTCATTTGGGAATCTTGGGTCAGTCAGCACGCACAGCATTTTAAATTGTGTTCCCATACTCAATATGAGAGACCTCTCAATAGGGAACGTACTCGGTTACTTTTGTAAGCATCGTTCCCTGAGAGAGGGAACGAGTATTGCGTTCCGCGCCGTGCTTCTCAGGTATCGCTTCAGTCGATTTTAAAAACCGGATACCTATGGCGAAACAGGGTCTTAAATAGCATTCAGTATGCTAATTGACAACCCTTTTTCGGCGGGTTTTTCTAAGCGCCCCCATTGGCTCGCTCTCGCCTCACCATAGTTTCCTGCAGTTGCCGCAGCCCGGCCAATCATAGCGCTCCTCACGCTGAGCTATTGCCGTGCAGCGACACTGCGCTTTACATAGATACTTATATGAATGAAAGTTTTGCTTCATATTCTCGAGAAAATTATCTTTTCCCATACGCAATACTCTTTCCCTGTTTAGTTGTGTTAGTTTAGAAAACACGGAAGGGTGGGGGTTATGACCTATAATGGGACCAGCCACCACGGGGCGATCGAGGTGCGGAGGCTTCAGTTTCTGAGAGGAGTGCTACAGGCTTGGTTGCAACTTGCTGTGGTGCATGTAAAGAGGGCACTTGAGACGCACAAGTCAGCAATATATCTGATGATTTATTGGTGTGAAGTTTTTTGCACAATTACAAAAAGAAGTGCAACATTCTCGAAAAACAACAAGCAGAGAGGACTGCCATAACATCAATGAATAACATTACCGCTGGCTTCAATATGGCTATGTTTTACGATTAGAAATGTCAAACAAATTTAGCCTACGTAAGTGATTGTAGCCCATGAAAAGAGGTTGAAAATTAAACTTAAAAATTCACTGAAGGACTAGCCTACCTCTACCGGGTCTAGTTCTTTGTATTCATCTGGATGATGAAGCTGCATTTGGAAAGCTTATTTTAACAATTTTTTTTTGTTGTGGTTTTCATTAAACTCTCAGGCATACAAACTGATGCTGTAATGTACTATAATGATTTATAAGAGTAGGGGAATATATAGCATTAGCATAAATACAGGATTTACTGTGGGGTGAATGGGGGCCCTATAATTGTAACCATCTTTCACCCCACTAGCGACGGCCCTGGCTGCAGTGAGCATTGACTAGTTGCACACTTTTCTGCTGCACCAAATACAACTGCAGAAAATATGATTGAAAAATCATTTTCCCTAAACATTTCCTCATCATTGTGAATGAACGAAAATGCTGCTCTAAAATGTATACCATTGACTGAGCCAGTGTTTCTATGTTGAAGTAAAGTAAAAATGTTATCAGAAAAAAAAAATTAAAATGATTTAAAACCAGTTACCAGTCTAAATGTTATGAGTTTGAAATGGTACTGAAGACCAATGGAAAGCCTGATCAATTTAATTGGCTCTAGATTGCTGATAGAACAGAGACATATCAAGCCAACAGAAACATGTCTTAGCAGTAGGTGTTTTGGACTTCATGCACCTGACTTGAATCAGTGGATGTTAGAAATTTTGCCCCACTTGAGACAGTGGTCTCACATCACTCTTTTATGGCACCAAACTACCAGAAGGGCAATTTGAGTGTAGCCAGCTGGCTCAGTCAGCGCAGCTACTCCAGAGCAGCTGTATGAGCTCTGATGACAACACAGCTTTTGATAATAGGCCAGACTCCCCAACAACAATGACATGCGTTTCATGTCTATTCTGACATCTTCAGTTCCACTAATGCTCACAAATCTGAAAACTCTTTTCTTTTATGTAGTTTTGATGTTACATTTTATCACGTTCATCAAGATAAAACTGATAGACCCCATTTTTTTATCTATCTATCTATCTATCTATCTATCTATCTATCTATCTATCTATCTATCCATCTATCCATCTATCCATCTATCTATCTATCTATCTATCTATCTATCTATCTATCTATCTATCTATCTATCTATCTATCTATCTATCTATCTATCTATCTATCTATCTATCTATCTATCTATCTATCTATCTATCTATCTATCTATCTATCTATCTATCTATCTATCTATCTATCTATCTATCTATCTATCTATCTATCTATCTATCATCTATCTATCATCTATCTATCATCTATCTATCATCTATCTATCTATCATCTATCTATCTATCATCTATCTATCTATCATCTATCTATCATCTATCTATCATCTATCTATCTAATCTATCTAATCTATCTTATCTATCTAATCTATCTAATCTATCTAATCTATCTAATCTATCTAATCTATCTAATCTATCTAATCTATCTATCATCTATCTTATCTATCTTATCTATCTTATCTATCTTATCTATCTTATCTATCTTATCTATCTTATCTATCTTATCTATCTTATCTATCTTATCTATCTATCTATCTATCGTTGAACTCACTCCATTCTTGTACATACAGGCTTTGTATTAAGCAGTACATAAAATTTGAATGAAAAGTGTTTCTGTTGCTACATATAAACATCTTTAACGTTTGTTGTTTTGACAAATATTGCATGTAATTCATTTTATCTGCGATAAAGATAGCTCTGATTTTAACCCCTGACTGTAAGCGGAAAATCTTGTTGATCGCAAACACACCTAATGTATTTCTGGATCATGTGGCAAGTACATAGATCTGTCTTGAACATCTGGAAACTCTGAGATGTGTTTCTAGATATCTGAAGTCAGAAGTTTGTCAGAAGTATCATGGAAGTATGAGAGGGAAATCTTTTAATGTTGACAAAATTGCACTTGTCACTCACATTCACTTTTCATTTATTACGATTGGAGGGTAGGGTTTGGACCTGATGCAGCTGTTCTTGGAATCTGATTTTATAAGAATGAGAACTGTCATAAAAGAAAAATAATGTTACTTTGATATAGTCTGGTGGAGTTTGTTTCTTTTACTTTTGATACTCTGTGTTGTAGATTCAGAAATATTTAATTGAACCATTTCAATAAAACACCACGTCTCTCTATCTTCTATATTTTAGACCTGCAAATGTACAGTCATATAAATGTGCTTTTTCCATATATTCTTTTTCCAGATTCTTTATGAAAATGGATGCTGAGCTGCTTCACTCCCCTGTGGTGGGTCTGGCGGAGGAGGAGGAAGTGGACATGACTGACTGGAACCTTCCACTAGCCTTCATGAAGAAACGCCACACAGAGAAGATTGAGGGATCCAAAGCTTTGGCTCAAAGCTGGAGAATGAAAGACAGGGTGAGAGAGAATCTTTTAATGGTATCTTTAGTCGTTTGAGTGTCAGAACATTCAACTTGAGTGAACATTAATTGTTATCTACTTTCAGTGTTGATGTGTGCTACTGCTTGTTTTTGACTTGATTTAGTGTAATGACCACACTGCACTAATCTATCTATCTATCTATCTATCTATAGATAGATAGAGGATAGATAGATAAGTGCAGTGTGGTCACTAGATGTTTTAGAAAATTATGAGTCTCACGTTACCCTATTTAGACCCATATAAATGATTTCCATCATCAAGGGAAATCAGGACAGTGCTGAATGTCTGCCTGGACCTTAAGATTGTGCATTAATAATGTGATCAGTATTGTTCAGTAGCCAATGTCAAAGGTCATGCTAGGACAGAGATTATCTAGCAGGGCCAGAATTTTGCCACAGGAATTGCACATAGTTTTATTATGCATTTTATTATGTGAATTGAATGCACTGATTGGATTATATATATATATTTTTAAAGGGCTCATATAATGTTTTTTTTCTAAATTCATTGTTTTGTTTTTTTTGGGTTAACATGCTTTAAAGGGGGGGGGGTCTGCAAGTGTGTTTGTTTGTTCCCTGTTATGAGTCAAAATCGCAGGCGCTGAGTGAAACTGTATCAAATGTCAGTTTTGTTGGCAATCTTATATGTCCATATAATGTAAACAAGACAAACATATAGTGAATCGAAAGTTATCCAGGGAGAATGCCATAATGTATTTTGTGTGTGTGTGTGCACGTGTCATGACTCTTAAGTTCCGCCCACTGCACGTCTGCATGAGCTCGACTGTTTTCGAAAAGAATCGGTACAGAGTATATGTCTTTTATAAATATGATCAAACTAAAGACTCTTCGGCAAAACGAAGGATCTTAATTGGCAATTCCTCGCAGAGGTGGCATGAATTCTGTTACAATGGCACCAATAGGCTAATGTTATGAGATTTATGTATTTTTATTTTTTATTTTTTTTTAAATTTCATTAGAGAAGTATGAAATTATGGTAAATTAAACTTTTAAAGGGGTCATGAACTGCATTATTTTATGTTTCTTGGGTGCACTTATGTTAGAATGCTTTTTACATCAAACATTTTCATAATTTAGAAGTAAAAGGCATTTTTCCTACCCTGATTTTAGCCCTCTGTTTGAAGGAGTGTGTCTGCTGAGACAGTCTAAACACCTGTGATTGGCTAACGTCTTTCCATTTGATAAAGTATTACGCTCTCTTATAGCCCATTTTTACTATTACAGCTCTCATGGTTACCTAATCGTGAAAAGTGTTGCATTACATTTAGATCTATGGCATTATATTAGGATCGTGGCATGAAAGGTTGCAGAGATGAAAACTGTAGCTGATCACAGACACATGTTGAAAACATGAAAGCAGAATCTCGTCATTCCAACTCAGTTTCTGTACACTTACGAAATGCATTTATCTTCACTAACAGTGCAAATGTGATATAGTTAAGAGATTTGTTGAATAAAATAGGAGTTTTGGCACAAGTTAAGGCGTGAAATTAGTTGTTGATCTTCTCCAGAGGCAGTGCTTGCCTCCCTTTTGACGTCAAAGATCCCCACTTTGAAAAAAAACTGTTGTTTACTGAGCCCGGTGTCAATAAAAGCTTTTATTTGACTAACAAGGAAGTTTCCAGTTATGAAACTTACAGGATATTGTAATAGTTTGATGACCTCTTGTATGTCAAAATTTTTATTTCTCAGTTCATGACCCCTTTCAATAAACTTAACCGACAGTAGGTTGTGGCACTCTTAATGAGTAAGTCATCAAGTCTATTATTTTATTCAGTAACAAAGCAAGTAGCTATATTTATGAAGGGGTCATTGAATCATTGACTCTCTTGATTTGTTCAAAACCACAGATTCGTTCACTAACGAAACATAGCTGTGTGTTACTTGAAGACGCACAGCAGTTGTGGCATTCGGTCAAACTATTAGGCTATTTAATTTTAAAATAGAGCAAACAATACTGAGTTTAAAATGAACATAAGTTAATATTACCTTTTTGTTTGTCGAACTGTTAAAATACTTCACATTTGCAATTATGTGGCTATTCAGGAAAATTCAGTCCCTCCAGAAAAATGCGATTATGCGATCACCTGATATAATGCATAATCAGCCAAAGTCTGCATATTTATTCGGGGGCCGCATTTTTTCAAATACGCTGCACTTTCACAGCATAAATAGCAGATTTTCGCACCCAAAATATGCGGCCTTGCATGATTTCATAATCCCTGCATTTTCATTGCAAAAAAGTCACATATATCTTAACAGAAAGTTGAAAAATGATTCATTTACTTCACACAAGAGCAGCCATTTCCGCCTATTGTCATGGGAACGCTATAAAGTAACGTAATGACGCGACATGAACATCAAGCTGCAAACCCCGCCAGTGAGCTACGCAGTTATAGGCTGAATCCAAAATCGCCCCCTATACCCTCAAATAGGGCATTATTCGAGGGGCCAGCCATTTGTAGTGGTGTCCGAAACAATAGTGGAGGTTATTGAGTGCACTCATTCAATCCCACATTGCACCATAATAAAGAGTGTACATCCGATGTACACACAATGGCTGTCCGACTTCACGCACTCGTTTTCATTCACGCCTTTAATGAACTGTATTAGTGGATTAATGTAGGGAATAGTGATTGAGGTTTTTCATTCAGGAGTTGATGCAATTTAAAGGGGTACTTCAGTGCGGAGAAGATGAATCTGTATTTAAACTCGGTCATTAATGTAGTAGAAATGTGAAATTATTTTTGAATTTGGTGCCTTCTAGACTGAGAAAACACAGAAAATGTATTTTTGTCTCATGGGGATGAAAAACAACAATTCCCAGAATGCACTTCGCTGCCTTACGCTAGGCATGACATGGTTTACTTGCCCACCGTGTTCATTTTCAGTTCAGTTAGAGACGCTACAATTAAAAACTGAATGTGTCTGTTCAATATATTATGAGTGAGTCGATTGAGTGTCACGGCACAAACGCAGCAGGAGTCAGATTACATTCATCACATCAATCAATCAATCAATCAATCAACTTTATTTATATAGCGCTTTTACAATGACGATTGTTTCAAATCAGCTTCACAGTGTTAAACAGGACAACATTGCAACAAAATTTGATTTGGCTAGTTTAATTTGGATAGTTTATAGAATTATATATGACCAAATTAATAAATTCTATTTGTATATTTAGTTGAGTAACTTGGATCATAATTTGAGTGTCCCCAACTGAGCAAGCCAAGCCAAAGGCGACAGTGGCAAGGAACCAAAACTCCATCAGGGCATGATGGAGAAAAATAAACCTTGGGAGAAACCAGACTCAGTCGGGGTGCCAGTTCTCCTCTGGCCTATTATTAACAGTGTATAATTATTACTCTGGCAACCTTGCAGGTCATAAATCATATTAGATAGGAATATTCGAAGTTTTGGGTATGACGCACGAGACAGGTTCATTTAGGATGGCGCGTCGATTACACAAGAATATGAATACTTGAAAGATTTTTGCGAGTTATTGCGCCGGAGACGGGTTAATTGAGGATGACGTTCCGGTGAGGCAAATTCAGAGGAGACACTAATGGACACGGTCTCAGCAGACACTCCAGGATGAGCTGGTCATGTCCAGATGCAGGTCCACCATCCGATCCGGACACGGCCTGGATCCGGCCGACTGCAGTAAACCTCGGGATAAACAGAGAGACTAACATTAGTGTGGATGCCACTCTTTTTATGATGTAACGAGTACATCAGGTGTTATGGGAAGTGTTCCCGGTTCCGACTGACCTAGTTAATGCAGCCTAACAATCAGTCATTTGATTTGAATAAAGAAAGTTAAAAATGTTCTATGTGTATGCCATAGTAAAGAGATGTGTTTTTAGTCTAGATTTAAACTGACAGAGTGTGTCTGCTTCCCGAACAATGCTAGGAAGACTGTTCCAGAGTTTAGGTGCTAAATAGGAAAAGGATCGACCGCCTGCAGTTGATTTAGATATTCTAGGTATTTTCAACTGGCCAGAGTTTAGAGACAATTGACGGATGGAGTATAATGCGTTAAGAGCTCGCTTAAGTACTGGGGAGCTAAACCATTTATTGCTTTATAAGTAATAAGCAAGATTTTAAAATGTATGCGATGTTTAATAGGGAGCCAGTGCAGTGTTGACAGAACTGGACTAATATGATCGTACTTCCTGGTTCTAGTAAGAACTCGAGCTGCTGCGTTTTGGACCAGCTGGAGTTTATTTATTAGGCGAGCAGAGCAACCACCCAGTAGAGCATTACAATAATCTAGCCTTGAGCTCATGAACGCATGTACTAATTGTTCAGCATTTTGCATTGAAAGCATGTGACGTAATTTAGATATATTTTTAAGATGGTAGAATGCAGTTTTACAGATGCTAGAAACGTGGCTTTCAAACGAAAGATTGGTATCAAAGAGCACACCCAGGTTCCTCACTGACGACAAGGACTTGACAGAGCAGCCATCGAGGGTTAGACAGTATTCTAGGGCACTACTTGTGGAGCTTTTCTGTCCAATAATTAAAAATTCAGTTTTATCTGAATTAAGTTGCAGGAAATTACTATTCATCCAATTTTTAATATCAGCTATGCATTCCGTTAATCTTGTGAATTGGTAAGTTTTGTCAGGGTGTGAAGAAATATAGAGCTGAGTATCATCAGCATAACAATGAAAACTAACGCCATGCTTCCTAATGATATCTCCCAGTGGTAGCATACACAGGGTGAAAAGCAACGGTCCTAACACTGAGCCTTGCGGTACTCCATACTGAACTTGTGATCGGTGTGACATCTCTTCATTTACTGCTACAAACTGATAACGGTCAGATATCCAGATTTAAACCATGCCAATGCAGTTCCACTAATGCCAACATAATTTTCGAGTCTATTCAAAAGAATATTGTGATCGATAGTATCGAATGCAGCGCTAAGATCGAGTAACACTAATAGAGAGATACAACCACGATCAGATGATAAGAGTAAATCATTTGTAACTCTAATTAGAGCAGTCTCAGTACTATGATACGGTCTAAATCCTGACTGGAAATCCTCACATATACCATTTCTTTCTAAAAAGGAACATAATTGTGAAGACACTGCCTTTTCTAATATTTTTGATAGAAACGGTAGATTCGAGATTGGTCTGTAATTGACTAATTCTTTAGTATCAAGTTGCGGTTTTTTAATAAGTGGTTTAATTACAGCCAACTTAAAAGTTTTTGGTACATATCCTAATGTCAAGGATGAATTAATAATATTAAGCAGAGGATCTATGACCTCTGGAAGCATCTCTTTTAATAGCCTAGTCGGTATAGGGTCAAGCATACATGTTGTTGATTTTGATGATTTAACAAGTTTAGCCAATTCTTCTCCTCCTATAGCAGTGAATGAGTGTAATTTTTCCTCAGTGAGACTACAATGTTCTGTCTGAAGTGATACTGTAGTAGACGGCTGCATGGTTATAATTTTATTCCTAATGTTATCAACATGAGCTTAGCTGAGGTAATCGCGGGATTTGCGGCTGTGGCTGCACTCACAGCATGTGAACAGTCTGGCACATTTTCAGATCATGTCTTTGGAAGCTTAACTTTCATAGGAATTCATTTGAAAAGTTGAAAGACTCACTTTGCTCTCCACCGCTCCGTTTACATGAATCTCCGCAGCTCCTGAGCCGAGTGCTGTGAGTGCGATGTTGAAAACATGTGGAAATAGCGCCCACTGCTGGCTGTAGTCTTAAGCCTCTGGACAAAAACTCCTCCGATGATTTGTCATCGGAGGAGTTTTTTCAGAAATAAAATACATAATTCTCTCGTCTCAGGGTCATATGAGGGGGGAAAGTACAATAATTTGAATATACTCCTGGGTTTCTACTGATACAAAGCTTAATGCTAATCGCTGAAGTAACCCTTTAACAGTTGTAATATTGAACTTTTTTGTTACCAGTGGGTTAAATCATACTAGGCTAGTTTAAAAAAACCTTACAGGCCCTTCTCAAAAAATTTGCATATTGTAAAAAAAGTTCATTATTTTCCATAATGTAATGATAAAAATTAAACTTTCATATATTTTAGATTCATTGCACACCAACTGAAATATTTCAGGTCTTTTATTGTTTTAATACTGATGATTTTGGCATACAGCTCATGAAAACCCAAAATTCTAAAATAATTAGGATATTTCATCTGACCAATAAAAGAAAAGTGTTTTTAATACAAAAAAAGTCAACCTTCAAATAATTATGTTCAGTTATGCACTCAATACTTGGTCGGGAATCCTTTAACAGAAAGGACTGCTTCAGTGCGGCGTGGCATGGAGGCACTGCTGAGGTGTTATGGAGGCCCAGGATGCTTCGATAGCGGCCTTAAGCTCATCCAGAGTGTTGGGTCTTGCGTCTCTCAACTTTCTCTTCATAATATCCCACAGATTCTCTATGGGGTTCAGGTCAGGAGAGTTGGCAGGTAATTGAAGCACGAATTGAGCACAGTAATACCATGGTCAGTAAACCATTTACCAGTGGTTTTGGCACTGTGAGCAGGTGCTAGGTCGTGCTGAAAAACGAAATCTTCATCTCCATAAACCTTTTTAGCAGATGGAAGCCTGAAGTGCTCCAAAATCTCCTGATAGCTAGCTGCATTGACCCTGCCCTTGATAAAACACAGTGGACCAACACCAGCAGCTGACATGGCACCCCAGACCATCACTGACTGTGGGTAATTGACACTTGCTACACAGCTGGCACTCTATCAACGCCGGAGTGGATGTCACGTTAACCGGCACAAACCTAGACCACCGCTGTGGTAAGAAAAACTGCCTCTATCACGCATGTTTTGTGCTAAATATTAGCATGTTGACATGATCTGGGGTCAGATGTGACCGGCCGCAAACTGGTGACAGTCAGTCCAGCCGCCGAAAACACCCGCTCTGAGGGGACTGACGTTACCGGGATGCACAGACCTCCGCGCTTACTTGGCCAGCCTGGGAAAACGTATTCCGTTCACTTTTTACCAGTCTGTAGATGTGCAATTCAATATAGGCTACGTTTTCTATAACCCTCTGTCTGATGAAAGCGCAGGTGCGACGCGTTCTGATGGATTTTTTCCTTAATGACAGAGGAAACAACTCAGAACGCTCCGTCTTTTTTAGCCATACAGATAAGAGCAAGACATAATTAAAAACTATAAACTGTCTACTTTTATTTGTGTAGGCCTAGACTCTCAATAACAAGGGCCGTGGATTAAGGAAACGGGTTATTTTGCATGCGCTGCTCTCCGTCCAAACGCCGTCTTCATTTCAAAAATGTATTTTGTTTATTAAACGCAAAAAAAGTTTTTCATTTAAAAAGCATTTCTAAATTCAGTCTATATTTTCAACAAACGAAATTTCAAGCCAAAATAACGAAATGATAAAAAAAAAAAAAAGAAAAGTTACCACCATACAAATTCAAACATTTCCCTCTTTTTTTAATTTTAATAAATGCTTGAATAACAGGCCTATGTCTCCTTCCATTAAATATTGACTATCGCGGTGGCTGGGATACACATAAACCTACTAACTTGTGGCATCATTTTTTGAATGACATAAAAAAACGCTACGTGATCGGTTAATGGAAATGCAATTATTTCGTAATAGTTTTTTATCGACATTTAGAAAATATCGCTAAATGTATAAGTTAAATAGGCCTATTTATAAATATAAGACATCTGGCTGTGGGAATGCAGACCTCTACTTCGATGCCAGCCTCGCATTGAGTGTAATTGCTGCCACACAGTGAAATTTATTTAATTGCTGACTCACACTACGCAACGCAACCTGCATTAGATAAAATAAAAAAATGCATTAGATTAATCGATAACAAATCAACGTGATCGACAAAATTCTTAACGATCAATTATCGATCGTCGATTAATCATGCCCATCCCTAAAAGTTACAGTAAGAAATTGCACTTAATTTAACAGAAGATGTCTCTTTTGTATAGCTACCTCTGTAAAACAGGAAGCACTTATATTATTTATTTATTTTTACTGAAGTTGCAGCATATTCATTTTGTCAAGCTACAGAACTAGTTTGACTCATCAATGTTTTGTAAGTTTGAGCCATGTGTTTATTAAGGTCTGAAATATTCCCAGCACTTTCTGTGATGTAGTGGATTTGCTTATCATAGGAAGTGATAAGACATGACTCTTTACATCAAGGTAGTAGCCTAGTGAGGACAGGGTGTTGGGGGAATCACTTTTTTTCTCTTTTTCATCAAACCGCAGTTTTTGCAAGTTCCCGCAATTTCATCGCATAAAATTGCATAAATATCCCGCATATTCCATCGCATTTTTTAAGAAAATGTGCTGCATAATCAAGGATTTTTGCCTGCAACAATCACACAAAAAAAAGCTGCATTTTTCTGGAGGGACTGGAAATTGCATTCCTTACTTGTTTAACATATCAACATTAAAAACGAACTCACATTGGGTGCTTTTAAGTTGAAGAGAGTTCTCAACAATGTACCTGTAGATTTAGCAACAAATAGCCTGGCACAGAAGGTGCTTAGAGATCGATTTAAGATTCAAAATCTTTGATACAAAACATACCCTTTATGAATTCTTGTTTTTAATGTTGATAATGTTATACAAGCAAGAATGCAAATCCAAATATCCACACAATTGATGACATTGATATTATAGTCAAGTCAAGTCAACTTTATTTATATAGCGCTTTTAACAATGCAGATTGTTTCAAAGCAGCTTCACAGTGTTAAACAGAAAAATAATGCAACAGAATATATTTCGATTATCATACAGTAACAATGTGGGCTTTAGATCAGTAATTAGATTAGTAATTTGGTCTATATGGTTAATTTAGTTTAATAATTAGATTTATTTTGAAATATATTAGCAAAATAGTTTTTCCCCAACTGAGCAAGCTAAGCCAGAGGCAACAGTGGCAAGGAAACCAAAACCCCATCAGGAGACCTAATGGAGAAAAATAAACCTTGGGAGAAACCAGGCTCAGTCGGGGTGCCAGTTCTCCTCTGGCCAATTAACAAACAGCGTATTATTATTATTCTGCCGATTTTAAAGGTCAGGGGTCATAATAGATCTGAATATTCGAAAGATCTGAGGCAACACACCTGAGACGGGTTTATTGAGGAAGCCGTATTGATTAAACAATTACTAAAGTGTAATATTCAAAAGATTGGCGGCAACACATTGGAGACGGGTTGTTTTGAGGATGACATCAATTTAAAGAATTATTAACTAGGACTATTCAAACAATCAGAGTCATCACGCCGGAGACAGGTTTATTGAGGATGCCGTGTCGATGAGGCAGCTTAAGGGGGAGTCTAAATGACACGGTCTCTGCAGACACTTCAGGGTCATGTGTTGGTCACATCTGGGTGCAGGTCCACCGTCTGATCTGGATACAGCCTGGATCCGCCTGACTGCAGTAGACCTCGGGATAAAAAAGAGACACTAACATTTGAATGAATCGTTTGTGAAAGTCATCGATTCAATGATTTGTTAGTGAATGAGTAAATAACTTATTATTATTGTTATACTTTGTTCTCAGCATTGCTTGACTGGGTGTATTTAGTGTGTATTGGCGTTACCTGTACATTTCAATTTCCGTACAGTCTAATCTTTTGCTTTTGACTAAGGGTGAATCTCCAGTTGTCACTGATGATTGTTGTCTAGACCTTTCTGGATTAGAATCCGCCATCAAAATTATATGTTTAATTATTCCAGCTGCTTTGAGAAAAGGCTATAAATGAACCTCATATCCTCATATGCGATACTACTACTACTAGCCAGACTCCACCTTTATGTATTAAGACGTGGCGTAATGATGCAAAGACATGCTTGAATTTCCCGTGGAAATCCACCAGTACCACTCAAATTATAACACATTATTACAAGCTTACCGTTGTGAGTTGGGCTAAGGTAAAGCGATAGTTTTGAACACTGCCTTGTTATGTAATTGCTTTTAACCAAAAAAAAGTTATGGACTGCAGCTTAAAGTATCCAAAGTAGCTTTTATTCATAGGCAGTTTAAATCCCCTCCCACTACAGATTGTGTACAAGCGAGCTCAGCCAGCTGACCAAATGCTTTAGACCAGTGGTTTTCAAACTTGTCCTGGAGGACCACTAGCCCTGCACATTTTGTATGTCTCCCTATATCAGACACACCCATTTCAGGTCTTGCAGTCTCTAGTAATGAGCTGATGAGTTGAAGCAGGTGTGATAGATGAGGGAAACACACAAAATGTGCAGGGCTGGTGGTCCTCCAGGACAGGTTTGAAAACCACTGCTTTAGACAAATTCAGGAGGATGATTCGGAGGCATGTACACATTTCACATATTTCACATAAGTGAAATATAATCTCCGAAGAGTAGACCTTTTATCAGAACATATCTCCCCCCATTTGTCCTTGATACAAGTATCCAGTGTAATTTTTTTTTTTTTTGTTAATTAGTATACAGACTCAACTACTATTTGAAGTAAAAGATGAAAAAAAAAAAAACGTTTTTTTAACGTTAATTGGTCCATTGCCATGGCTAGGGTTATCATCAGAGGTATCAGAAGACCCTAAACCTGACTGTGTACGCAGGCATGTTGTTCCCGTTCCAGCGTTCAAATGTCAAAAACAGTCCATCACTACAATGTCCCGACGTTATAAGCATTAAGTCACCATTGAAACAGATGAGTCCAGCGTTCAAACAACCGATGCGTCGCGTGTCTCAGCAACTGGGCCACGCAGAGAGTCAATATAGGCCATGTCTTTCTCTGGGCTGTGAAATACTTTAACCGAGTTATCAGCCGTTATCTTCAGGGTAGCAGGGTAGATCAAGGAGTAACGAAAACCCATGTTCTGGAGCCTTTTCCTAGCCTCGTCGAATCCGCTGCGTTTCCTTTGTGTGTCAGCAGAGAAGTCTTTGATTATTTAAGTCTTTGATTATAAAAAATTGATTATTTTTCCCTCGAAACGCACATCCTTTAACTGCCTCGCAGCGTCCATCACCTGCTGTTGATCAACGAAGTTGTGAAATCTGACGATCTTAGGATGGGTATACCTCTCGGACGCAACGGTGCCAATCCTGTGCGCTCATTCCAGCTTAACTCACCTGTGCTTCGTCTCCAGATGGAGTATTTCAGGAATCAATTTTTCCATAAATTAAGCCACAGCAAGGCCCTCTGTCTTCTCCGGAAGGCCGATGATCTTCAAATTACGATGTCACCCTCTGTTTTCCTGATCATCCAATCGTTCGGTTAGGGAAGCGACCTTCTTTTCAATCTGCACAACTCGACTCTCAGCACCAGTAGTCACATTTTCAAGAACTAGGATTCTTTGCTCTGCTTCTTCCACTCGGTTATTAGTACGATGCATTTCCTTTTGAAACGTCCTGCATTTTTTCCAAAATCAGTTCTAGTTTAGAATCAATCATCTTTGCAATATTAGCCATCAAGGATTCCACAACTTTACTAGTTTCAGGACTTAAGTCATTGCTAACCTGCAAAGCGAGGTCAGCTTGATCATCATTTTTTTCAACCTCGTGTGGAGCAGTGTCATCTTTGTTCTCCGTGGTCTTTTTTGTGCTTTTTGTAAGCATGCTTATTAAAGACGATCCCCAAAAGTTTTCAAGTGACATGAAACAGTACTATAACTTGCGTTTGCTAAGAGCAGTGGCTGTTAAAATGTTTGATTCAGGATAGTTTTCAACAATTAAGCCGGAGCCTCACACACACACCGCTACTTGGTAGCCTGCATCGCCACGCCCCTGCATTAAACTATTTTAATCCATGATGTGGAGGCAAAGAACCATCCGACAGCCTTAGCGAAGTGCATTAAAATGGTTAAAAGCACAGCTAGTTGATTATCCAAATGATCTTATGAACAATTGACGACTCTTAAAGGTCCCGTTCTTCGCGATTCCATCTTTCAAACTTTAGTTAGTGTGTAATGTTGCTGTTAGAGCATAAATAATACCTGTAAAATTATAACGCTCAAAGTTCAATGCCAAGCAAGATATTTTATTTAACAGAAGTTCCCTTTCAAAGCCTACAGCGAACGGCCGGTTTGGATACACCCCTGCACTTCCTGCTTTAATGACGTCACTAGAACAGTTTGTTGACTAACCTCCGCCCACAAGAATACCCAATAAAAGGGCGTGGTCTTGTTGCTCTCCCACGTGGAGAAGAGGAAGTGTTGTTTTTGTGTTTTTTTTTTGTGTGTTTGTCGCCATGTCATCGAGACGCTATTATTTTCTATTATAGTCAAATCACTTTTGTTTGGCCTTCCCACGGACGCAGTACGTAGAGACCAATGGTTACAATTTATGTTTAACTCGGTTCCGGAAAATCATAATCACAATTTAAAACTATGTGCAGCACATTTTGCTGAGGACTGCTTCCTCAATCTCAATCAGTTTAATGCCGGATTCGCAGAAAGATTATTCTTAAAAGATGACGCAGTTCCCTCTTTGTCTGGAGAAGGCGTTGTTTATGGACCACAACCGGTAAGTGTATTTCATTATTTAAGTTGGTCCGTTTAACAGTTTATGTAACTCATTACACAAAGTGCAACGCTGTTTAGCTTTGTTAACTAACGTTAGATGGTAATTGAAACTAATCCGAAAAACTTTTTAAAAAAGTGAATTCAGACACCATCGATTGTTGGTGTTTGTAATGATCAGTTTAAATGATTTGTTTATTATATCTGTTGTTTACTGTTGAACCACATTCTCGTTCAGCTGCAGCCACGCATAAAATTTGTCACAGCCGAATATAAAAGCATGACAACTACTTAATAGACAGCTTACCATTGTGAAACATCCTGCAAAAGTCTTTCCTGAGCAGGTTGTAATCGATCCGTTTCGATATTCTCCGGGTCTGATTCCGGCTCAAATTGATAAGGCAATATAGACATTTTTGCAATACATCGAGCGCGCGTATCTCCCCGTTATGGTAAGAGGCGGGACCTTTCCGGGCAACGTGCGCTAAGCTGCTGTCGAATCACAACACTGGAAGCGCTGTCCCAATCAGAACTCGTTACGTATTTCTGAAGGAGGGACTTCATAGAACAAGGAAATCATCAGACCGTTTTTTCATCAGTGAAAACAGCGGTATACAGATAAGTAAAATGTGTGAAAAATACTGTGTTTTTTTACACACGAAACATGAACACATGTTATATTGCACACTGTTAACATAATCAAAGCTTCGAAAACACGCGAAGGACGGGACCTTTAAATAACAGGTTTGTAAATAATGTAATACTTAATTTAGGAATGATAAATTGATCTTTAATAAAGTATGAAAATATTTCCCCCCAGGCCTCTTCAGACTTTTAACTCTTTTAAAATTGTCAGTACATCCTTAGGGAATTACTGATCCTGTTTTTCTTGAGGCTTGATATCTAGTGAAATATGAATCACAACACAAAGTTACCTGATGGAAAATAAACTGGAAGGCTTTTGTTATCCTGTAAAATCTTGTGAGTATTTACAGTGTGCTGCAAAAGCTGGTGTCTGGGAATCAACCAGAAGTCAAGTCAAGTCAAGTCACCTTTATTTATATAGCGCTTTTCATAGTGTTAACAGGAAATAATGCAACAAAATTTTATTCGGCTGTACAGCCACTCTGGTGAAAACGGTGATGTCAGCGCAGGTCCACCATCTGATCTGGATACGGGCTGGAGCCGGCTTACTGGAGTAAACCTCGGGGTAAACAGAAAGACTAGCATTAGGGAAGATGCCATTCTTCTTATGATGTAACAAGTACATCAGGTTTTATAGGGAGATTCAATATTCACCTGGACAAACCATATGCTACAGACTTCCACTCCCTCCTTGCCTCATTCGATCTCAAACGACATGTCACCTCACACACCCACAAATCTGGGAACCAACTTGACCTCATATACACACGCAATTGCACTACAGATAATATCCTTGTCAAACCCCTACACACCTCAGACCATTACTTCATCACTTTTAATCTACAACTTACTGCCCCCGCATTCCCAATCCCACAACCAGTTACTTTCAGACGAAACCTACGCTCTCTTTCTCCCTCTCATCACTCCTCTGCTGTGTCATCCTCTCTTCCCTCACCCACACAGTTCTCATCCATGGATGTCAACACTGCAACAGACACTCTATGCTCTACTTTAACTTCTTGTCTAGATAGTATCTGCCCTCTGTCTTCTAGGCCAGCACGCCCCACTCCTGCTAACCCATGGTTATCTGATGTTCTTCGTGAACACCGGACAAAACTAAGGGCAGCAGAGAGAAAATGGCAAAAATCAAACGACCCTGCCTGACCTGGGTAAATATCAATCTCTGCTCTCATCATTCTCAGATGATGTCCATGTGGCTAAATCCTCATATTTCCACAACAAAATCAACAGCACCTCTAACACACACACACTCTTCAGAACATTCAACTCTCTCCTCTGTCCACCTCCACCACCTCCCACCACCTCCTTATCTGCAGACGACTTTGCCCACTTCTTCACAAATAAAACTACAACCATCAGCAGTCAGTTCCCACCCCCGCACACACAGGATTTTAGATCAGCCACACCCACAGCCAAACATCTTCTCTCCTCCTTCTCTACACTCACTGAGGCAGAAGTATCTAAACTTCTCCTCTCCAGTCATCCCACCACCTGCCCTCTAGATCCTATCCCCTCACACCTTCTACAAGCCATCTCTCCCACACTTCTACCAGCACTCACACACATGATCAACACATCTCTCAGCACTGGCTTTTTCCTACCACATTCAAGCAGGCCCGGTCACCCCACTGCTTAAGAAACCCACTCTAGACACATCACTTCTAGAGAACTACAGACCTATTTCTCTCCTGCCTTACATAGCAAAAACACTTGAGCGGGTTGTTCTCAACCAGGTTTCATTTTTCCTCTCACAATCAAATCAGCTGGACGTTAACCAGTCAGGTTTCAAAAAGGCCCACTCAACAGAGACTGCATTACTGTCAGTCACTGAAGCCCTGCGGATGGCAAAAGCTGCTTCCAGATCATCGGTCCTAATCCTCCTCGATCTATCTGCTGCATTTGACACAGTGAATCACCAGATTCTTCTGTCCACCCTTTCATCACTGGGCATCACAGGACTCCACTCCACTGGTTTGAGTCTTACCTCACAGGTAGGTCTTTCAAGGTTGCCTGGAGGTGAGGTATCCAAAGCACATCAACTGACCACGGGGTTCCTCAGGGCTCAGTGCTGGGACCTCTTCTCTTCTCCATTTACACTACGTCACTGGGACCCATCATACAGGCACATGGCTTCTCATACCATTGCTATGCTGATGACACTCAACTCTATCTTTCATTTAAACCAGATGACCCCACAGTAGATGGACGCATCTCAAGCTGTCTGGCAGACATCTCGGCATGGATGAAAGAATACCACCTTCAGCTCAACCTGGCAAAGACTGAGCTTCGCCTTCCCTGCCAATCCGACTCTACAACACAACTTCACCATCCAGCAAGGTTCATCTCTGATTACCCCTCAGGGTCGGTCAGAAATCTTGGTGTAATCTTTGACGACCAGCTGTCCTTCAAAGACCACATTTCAAAGACAGCTCGATCATGCAGGTTTGCTCTGCACAACATCAGGAAGATCAGACGGTTCCTTACAGAGCATGCAACACAACTTCTCGCCCAGGCCCTTGTCATTTCTAGGCTTGACTACTGCAATGCGCTTCTGGCTGGTCTTCCATCATGTGCAATCAAAACTCTTCAATTGATTCAGAATGCTGCAGCACGTCTTGTATTCAATGAGCCCAAAAGGGCCCATGTCACACCTCTCTTCATCTCTCTGCACTGGCTGCCACTGCCCGCATCAAGTTCAAGGCCTTGACACTCGCATGGATCCACCACAGGCTCGGCACCAGCATATTTCGACTCGCTCCTACGAGTCACACCTACCAGAAGCCTTCGCTCAGGTAAGGAGCGTAGGCTTATGGTACCATCACAGAGGCATGAAATCCCTCTCCAGAACTTTTCATTCACCGTTCCTGGCTGGTGGAACAATCTTCCTACCTCCATCCTGATGGCAGAATCACTGTCATCATTCAAAAGACAGCTAAAAACTAATCTCTTCCGTGAACACTTATCATAAAAAAAAAAAAACTTCTCTTTTATTCCTTCCTTATTCTAGCTTAAGCTTATTCTATGTAATATCCAAAACTTGGTATTTAAGGCACTTTTTGCGTTTTGCGCCTATTCATGACCGATCGCTTCCTGTACTCCTATGTTGTAAGTCGCTTTGGATAAAAGCGTCTGCTAAATGCCTAAATGTAAAATTTAAATGTAAATAGGAGTGTTCGGTTCCTGCTGAACTAGATAATGCAGCCTAACATTAAATTACTGATTTGAATAATAGAAATTGATAATGTTCTATGTTTATGCCATAGTAAAGAGATGCGTTTTTAGTCTAGATTTAAACTGACAGAGTGTGTCTGCATCCTGAACAATGTTAGGTAGACTGTTCCAGAGTTTAGGTGCTAAAGGATCGACCACCTGCAGTTGATTTTGATATTCTAGGTATTATCAGCTGGTCAGAGTTTAGAGACTGCAGTAGACGTGATGGAGTATAATGTGTTAAGAGCTCACTCAAGTACTGGGGAGCTAAACCATTTAGAGTTTTGTAATAATAAGCAAGATTTTAAAATGTATGCAAAGCTTAAAGGGGTGATGAGAAACCAACTTTCCCTTGAGCCTTTGATATATCAAAGTTCATCATGATATAAGAATATTCTGTAAGTTTTAGAGCGGAAAACGTCCTTGTTAGTCAAAGAAAAGCTTTTATAGACACCAGGCCCAGAAAACGAGAGCTGGAATCCAATGACATCGTGGGAAGAAGAAACACAACTCAACTGATGAATATGTATGCATGCTTCTGAAGTCCTACCCACAGGGTCGAGGAGCTACAGGTTTACAAAGCAGTAATCATGGCGAGCAAAGTAATATATTGCTCTGTGGCAGGTTGTGGAAGAACACAGTCGCTGCATAAACTTCCTTCGGATGCTACTATTAGGAATAAGTGGTTGAACTTTATTTTTAATGAAGTTCCAGCTCACGTGGGGAAGACATGTATGTGTGTTCGCTTCATTTCACTGCGGAATCGTTTGTAAACAAGTATCAGGTGCTGGATTTGCAGACAGTGTTGTGCCTTCAATATTGGATTCGACTTGAGTAAACACATGTTTAATTTTGACTTTAAAGTAAAGGTCTGCCCCAAAAGCTTTTCCAGTTGTCCATGAACCCTATGTTATTTTGCAGACACCACTTAGACAACCAGCCATTGAGTGATGATAGTCTGCTAAGTATCTCATCACTCCTTTTAACAGGGAGAGGTCCGGAGCAGTAGACTGCATCTGCCATCATACTTGCAAGTTCACACACCTCTTTAATGTTAATTTAGGTGACTGGCAAAGTCGAACATCATTAGTGCCGACGTGAATAATAATCGTAGGGAATTTACGATTAGCTTTAGCCAGCACTTTTAAATTTGCTTTAGTGTCAGGTGCTCTGTCTCCTGGTAAACATGTGACTCTATTGGTGTCTCTATTTTCATGTTCCGTGTAATAGAATCGCCAATAACTAGGGCACTTTCAACAGAATTCTCAGTGGGTGCGTCACTGAGTGGGGAGAACCTGTTTGATGTTCTAATCGGAACGGAAGAGTGTTTTTTTGATCCGCGACTATGCTGCCTCACCCAATTGCCCTGCTGCGCGGGTCCTGCAGCTGGAACCGTACAATGTACAGAGTTCACTAAGCTACTCGCACCCAAAGCAGTGTCTAAATCTGTTACATTCTCAATACTCTTAAATAAAGTCTGGATGCGTGTCTCTAATTCTGAAATCTTCTCCGTCAGCCTGACTATCTCATACATTTATCACACGTAAAGCCATGTTTGCCAACGGAGACAGATATGCTAAACATGAAGCATGCGGTGCAAGTGACAATGACTGGAGAACAAGACATGACTTACCGTATTTGTTGATTAACCCAATTTACCAACGTTGTTTTTGATGGAGTCTATTTACTAATCCAACTCACCATAGTTGTTTAATGAACTCAGAAAACAGGAGCCCCGGGTTCAGAGATGGCAAGCTAACAGGCTAGCGAAAAGCTAACGTGAGATAGTGAGTTAGATTAAAAGCTAGCAATGTCCGATCTAATGTGGGAGGCAATGTTAGACAATATATGAAGATTAGGAAGTTATATTTAGCAGTTTAAACAACAGAGAATTATATCAAATAAAAAAAAAAAAATTCAATATACACACGAGAACAGCAGCAACAGGTAGACAGGAGCAATCGATTAGGGCATGTTGGGTTTAAATGAAAATTATCTGCAGCTTTAATTTAGAGATTCTTCCTGCACGTAAATTAGTTTGTCTTCCAACTATATTTTTGAATGCAATGTAAATCTTTCAGTTTGTGTTTCCACAGGAAGGACTGTATCCAGAATGCTGTTTATTTTTTTAAGATTTTGATAAGCTATTTTAGTTACTTGGGATATTTTTTATGATTCAAATTTGGCTGGGTGGTTAAAGGGTTACTTCAGGGATTAGCATTAAGCTTTGTATCAGTAGAAACCCAGGAGTATATTCAAATTATCGTACTTTCCCCCACACCATACTCATTCTACTACATTAATGACCCAGTTTAAATACAGATTCATCTTTCCAGCGCTGAAGTACCCCTTTAATAACACATTTGTGTGTGGTTTGACAAACTCAGAACACATTTAATTTTGACTTTACAGTGACTAAAGTTTTTATTTTTTAAAGTGACGACCAAGCGGACAGGAGCCAACAGTGAGTTAACCCAGTGTTTCCCAACCTTTTTTCAGTCATGGCACCCTTTGAAAATTCTCTCAATTTTGTGGCACCCCCTCGCATACGTTACGCTTGGGGTGTAATGGTACAGATTGCTCACAGTTCGGTTTGTATCACGGTATGGTTCGGTATTTGCTATGTTCAGGGAAAATGCACTACTGTCAAATAAAAATAAAGAAAATAATAAGAACAACTAATTTAAATAAAAGCAGCAGCACAAATAACTACTATCGAGCAAAGATACTAATACAATAAACAATGCTTCCAGGTTTTTCAGATTGGTCTAACATTAGCTTTCAGGCACAGAAATTGATCAAATGTAAAATAACATTGCATATTTGACTGTATAAATTAAAGATTAATCCTATTATACTTACAAAAGCTATTCAATCAAGAGCAGTGAGTGGTGTCCTTGTCTTTTGTTGAAATTAAGCAGACAGCAGTAAAGGCTACTGCTCCTTTAAGACCTAATGTATGGATATGCGTTGTATTTCTCGAATGTATACAGTTCAGAGACTATGTCTGCAAGGATAGGCTACTCATCAAGATGGACATGTTGAGTTGACATACTTTTTGTTTGAGTTTTTCGGTTCAAATGCTGTGATTTGAAAGATAACTCAATATTTTCGTGCTGTGAGACTTGTGCGCTATCGGATGAGTGCACACAAATCTTCTCACAGCGCGCGAGTTCTCATTCGCGTCTTCTGGCACTGCACCTGGGTGATGACGGCGAAAAAAAAATTGCCCACCTTTTTCTTTTAAAATCACTTTTGTAATGGATCACCAAGGAGCCAGCACGAGTATCCATGGACAGAAACATTTATAAAGCGTTATTTTCAATTTACAACCCATATTATATAGATGTGTAATCAGATGTGAGATGAACATCGGTGCAAGTGCGTGCTGAACCATGCGAACCGAGAACTGTACAGACGTTGATGTCAGACATTAGATATGTTTTTCAGACATTAGATTAATTCAAAATATATTAATTGTTTTATTCACATTTTATCATTAAAAATATATTCATATATATTCACACGGCACCCTTGCGGAATCCCGGTTGGGAAACACTGAGTTAATATGAGCAAAATGAGAGAGCGACCTAAGTAGGCCTACCCGTCTGATCATTTATTTTCATTATTTTTAATGAGTTGAATGATGTGTTTTTGAGCATCTAAGAGTTACTTTCAGTTTCACTTGCAGCCGCTCGCGTGTTGGCTTGCTTGACTCATTCGCAGCGACTCGTGTTGCAGTAGCTCCGTCATGTCTGACTACAACATATAGTCTTTAACACGCTCTCACACGTTTATTTTTTAACAATTTGCCAGAATTAAAATGGACTTATGGGGTTTAAACAACCAGATGCATTTATGCTTATCCAGTTTCGCCCTGCAATGCGTGCGTCCCTTCTGAATTGGTTTGTTTGAGTGATCGAATTTAAATCCGTCTCGAAAGAAGATTGGAAGGCATTTACTTCTAGTCTTTTCACAATCGGATAGATATCTGGTCAGAGAAAACGAAAGAAGTGAGCAGGGGTAAAAAGGCCTTAACTCTTCCAGCTGCACTGAAGGAATGCTCACTGCTGCTGGTGGACACTAAACCGTACTACTGCTTGATTTGAAGCCCTGTTGATTACAATAAATCGGTCTAAAATTATGTTTATTGTGTTTGATTGTTCAGAACTGTTCATATTTACATTTAAAAAGCAGACATTAAAGTAACTTAAGTTACTTTCCCTAGTAACTAATTACTTTTTCTATACAGTAATTTGTAAAGTAATTCAATTACATTTAAAATAATTAACTAATAACTGTAACTTATTACTAATTTTAAGTAACTTGCCCAAAACTGATTATAGGTCAGGGCCAGGTTATGGTGCAGAAATATAAGCAGGCTCATTCTTGGCCCTTGAGGCGAGAGTGTGTCCAATTGTATTGACCATCCTCTGAAGGCACACTTGAGGCGTTTCTTCAGTGTGCATTTTTCACAAAGCCAGAGGGTTAGTGTCAGTACTGATTGTTGGAACTTGTACATCTTTATTTCTGACAGCACCTTATCATGGGCATTTTCCTTTCCCGAAGTTGCCTTGTTCTGCCTAGATGAAGTGTTTCATTGTACCCAGAAATACTTTTTTCTTTCCTTTTAGTGATGGTGGTACTCCTGTTTGGTCGACTAAGCCTCTTCTAGTCGACTAACGTTTAATGACTATTAGGGCTACTACCTACTTATAACCAGTGTTGGGGAAAGTTACTTTGAAAAGTAATGTAGTTCAATATTGCATTACTCTCTTAAAAAGTAACAAATTGCGAATGAATTTATGAAGTAATGTTTTACATACTTTTGCGTTACGTTCTTGATTTTTTTGCTTATGGTTTAACTGAATCATCGCAGGTCAGCAGCAAGAACATTGGTCAATAAAGTGAGATTAAAATGTTTGCGTAGTTCTAGTGCGTTATTTCACTGATTTTATTAATTTTGAAGAATACTTAATCTTTTTTGTGCAAGTGAGATGAATAAATGCATGTACACATTTATTCTAAAACTACAATAACCATCATGTTCACACAGTGCACACAAGGCCTCTGCACTTACTGATGGTTTCACTTAACATGGGGAAAGGAGAGCTCTCAAAAGAAATGGGAAAATAAAGTAGAGATGTTCCATTACCATTTTCCCCTTCCTGATACCAATTCCGATACCTGTGCTCAGGGTATTGGCCGATGCCGAGTACTGATCCGATTACCTGGGTGTGTATCTGTATATACAGCTGTATATACTACTAGCCCTGTATGAATTCCTAGAATTTTTTTATGTTCAGTGCTTGTCCTCTAATAATAATAAATCTAACAGACACAATATGTGCCTTTGCACTTTCGGTGCTTGGCCCCTAATAATAACGCTATCGGATACAATAGGTGCATTCACACCTTCAGTGCTTTGCCTCTAATAAGATAACTAACGGAGACTATAGGTACATATGCATCGGCATTGGCCCCTAATTAAACAGCTTTTCCCCTCTTAGTTTATGAGACATTTCTCAAAATATCATCTTTTTTGTTCCACACAAGAAAAAAAATCATATTTTTTTAGGAGTCACTTCAAGAAAACCTCACTTTACTTCCACTCATTTTCCTTCTCTATCTGGAGTGTTTTTAGCGGTTCACCTGCATGAAGTGGCACACGTACAGACATGCATCTGCTTTTTTTCTGTTTCTGCTCTTTGCGCTGTGGTAGATCAGGTCAGTGGGGTCCCTGCTGTGTCCCCATGACTCACTGATCTTTCCCTGACCGCAGGAGCTCATTACCTCCCTCCATACAGGAAGTTTATTTCCATGTTTGAGTATTTGCTTATGGGGTGCTGAAGAAGAACATAAATTTTACCCTATTGACATTTATCTTGAAAGGTATATTTCTTCACCACTTGTGATATTAACCATTTAAAAAAAGAGCAATCATGTCTGCTAATAACATTTGCCATTGTCGAACAAACAGTCCTAACCAGACTCACATCATTGGATGGCCCAGAAGTTGACACATCAGGTTGTTTTAAGAAATTACAGAGCCAGTGTTTACGGTCTTCGGTCAAGTCACTGACCAAACACAAAAAACATATTTTTTTATGTGTATAATTATTATTGTGGAAATATTAAACATTAACATATCTGTGTTTAGCCTATACAATAAATATTATTAAAAGCCTCTGTTGCTATATTGCAATATACTGTATTAAAATTCAAAGTTTGCCATTCATCATCTCGAAATTAAAGGGATAGTTCACTTTGAAATTAAATTTTGATATGTTTTAGCTTACCTCATGGGCATCTGAGATGTAGGAGTATTTGTTTCCCCAGTAGTTTCAATTTTGATCATTGTTTACACAGAAATTTGGGAAGTGTTACCTTTCACTGTGAAGATCTAAACATATTTAGACGTACAGGACATCGCAATGGAAGAAGATTTCGATATATTAACAGACAACGTTGAATTTTTTTCACAACCATATTTATTTGAACCAGAATACACTGATCAAGAACTCAGAGCGATGGAGGAAGCATCCGCTGCATCAGCACGTCTTCAAGCCTCAGAGAGACAGAGATCTCTTCAAAATTGGTCGTGTTCTTGTAGCAAGTGTGAGATGCCAACAGAAGTGGAGAGCATATGTTGTCACGAATGGAACATACCAATGCCACAACTAGAAGACGACGACGAGGACATTGACAGTATCGCATCACACACCTGCCTGACTGAAGATCCTGAGTTTTCTCCACTGTTGAGTCGCAAAATGATCGCTGCAGACCCTCCGCAACTTTAGTACGTTTATGGGTGTGTTGATATCCAGCCAAAGAGCAATCAACCATAACTCCAAGAGAGCACGCTCATAAATTGGGAATTTGTGAAAACTCACCACTCCCGGATGAGTTCGCACAAGCATACGTAATTGTTTTCTTTTACGTCGGTTTAAACATCCAGGATAAGCGCAAATTAGTACCATTTCTATTAGCCGTTTCACCTATAATCTCTGTTTTGTGTAAACAATGAGAGACGTACACGCACAAGAGATCCACTTCCGGCGCTTTCCGCGCTTGCGCAGACTAAAGCCAGAACGCGCAAATGTCACAACCGGAAACACGCATGCGCGCCCTTGGATCAGTCGGATGTAGTGGTGTACAAGAGGTAAAAACGATATAAATACTGTTCGTTTTCTCACACAAACCGCTCGTTTCGTGTCTTAGGCCATCAGTGTGTACTTACGATGGGGGATTGTTTAATTTGGACTTCTCTGTGTATGCTCTTTGAGGTGGTGACCATAGACCTGCATTATGTGAGGCACAGACAAGAACGGTTTGACCTAAAATGATCAAAATTGAAACTACTGGGGAAACAAATACTCCTACATCTCGGATCCCCATGAGGTAAGCTAAAACATATAAAAATTTAATTTCAAAGTGAACTATCCCTTTAAAGCAGTCAGTGTTATTTGTCTGAATAAGATATGATGTGTGTGTTTTATTTTATGATTGAGCAACATATATTTCAGACTCTTGAAGACAATGCAAATGTATGGCGTTTACAGTTTCCATATGAGTAAAGTGTACTACATGTGTTACATGTATGCTATGTTGTTAAATTAATAATTCATTTAACCATTGTTTAAATCATTAAGTGCTTCTAAATTCAGGCTGTTAACGATCATTGTTAAAACATTTGCATTGGTCTACTGTATGACTAAAAACAATACTACAGCACAACATAAAAACATAATCATAACAGTACAAGGCAATTTCAGGATTTGAGTGCGTACTTTGACATGTGTAACCATGTTTCACTTTTGTTTCACTTTTGTGCTTGGGGGGGCACCTTGGAGTATAATTTATATTAATATAATAATAATAATAATAATAAAAGGTATTAAACAATTAAAGGATTAAAAGGAATATAAGGGAATAAATAAATAAGAAAGATAAAATAAGTTCTAGGTCTAATTGTGGTAGTAAAGCTAATGAAGTAATCAATTTAAACTTGCAAATATTTTATTTTAAAATGTGAACAAATTCACTCTTATTTGTATATGTAATAATGTGACAATTCAAAATTAGTCATAACCCTAACCCTAACCCACATTGGATTTCTGTGAATTGATACAATTTAATTAACAGAAATTAAATTTGGCCAACTAAAAAAGTTAGATGTGACCATTCACTAGATTTTTTTTTTTTTTTTTTACAGTGTATTTTTATAGCAAACTGACCTCTTATCTCAAAAGATCAATAACAATTTTTTTTTTCTCAAATCATGACTCCTTTAATAATAATAATTATAATTAATAATTTGTTACATTTATATAGCGCTTTTCAAGGCACTCAAAGCGCTTTACATATAGAAGGGGGGAATCTCCTCAACCACCACCAATGTGCAGCATCCATCTAGATGATGCGACGGCAGCCATATTGCGCCAGAACGCCCACCACACACTTTAAATAATTAGTCAGATCTACAAATTAATCTTACTCATTCTGCTAAAATGTTTCTAAAATGCCAAATAATCAGTTTCCTTGAACATAATAATGAACATTATGCAAGGGAAACTATTAATATGAACTGCAGCAGTGCTGCCAACAGTTACTTTTCCATTAATTTTATTATATCCATGTACAATGTGGTTAAAGCTGCAGTCCGTAGCTCCCTTTGGAGAGTACTCTCGTTTTGTGTTTGTTAAACGCTATGGGGGAATTCCTTTCCTCGAGATATTGAAGCAAATTTTTATCCTAAAAATACCATATAACACGCAGTGCAGCTGCACAGCACTCAGCAGGAAGCGGAGTGCTTCCTTGTTTCTTGTTTACACAGAAATTTGGGAAGTGTTACCTTTCACTGTGAATATCTAAACATATTTAGACGTACAGGACATCGCAATGGAAGAAGATTTCGATATATTAACAGACAACGTTGAATTTTTTTCACAACCATTTTCGGACCACTCGGTGGTCGATGGCGCTCAGAAAAAAGGATACCAAGCCCTTCCTCCCCTAGAGGAAGCCGTCGCTTCACACCTTTGCCCGCCCTCCGCCAGAGGATGGCAGTCAAAAGCTGTGCACCCTTCCAGGCGGCCTCAGCACTACACTCTATGGCGGTGCTTCAGGTCTTCCAGGCCAAACTCTTCCGTTCCCTGGACGAGTCTGTCACTGATAACGAGGCTCTGAAGGATCTGCGCGGCGCCACTGACTTGGCCCTGCGCGCCACCAAGGCCAATGCTCAGGCGATCGGCAGATGTATGGCCAACTTGACGGTGTTGGAGCGCCATTTGTGGCTCAGCCTAACTGAAATGAAAGACTCGGACAAGACCGCTTTCCTGGAGGCGCCCATGTCGCCTTCAGGACTATTCGGTCCCTCCGTGGCTGGGTTCATGGAAAGCTTCACTGAGGGGCAGAAGGCTTCGCAGGCAATGCGACATTTCCTGCCCAAGCGTTCCAGCTCCTCTGCTAGCCGTCACGCTAAAGCTGGACCAGCCCAGCCCACCAATGCAGTGCCACCAGCTCACCAGCCTCGCACAGCTTCTAAGCCCGGACAGCGTTCTCGCTCTGCGAGCCGCAGCAGACCGCCGGAGCGTTGAGGTCCCCGACCCAGCAATGTGCCGAAACCTGAGCCGCTGAAGCCGTCCTAGCCAGAGGCACAAAGAGAGGGTGGATAATACTGGTGGTAAACCGGCTTTCAAACAAATCCTCGCGATTGGTTTTTCACTGTGGATCTAGAGGATGCCTATTTCCACATACAGATAGCCCCTCATCACAGGCCATTCTTGAAGGGAAAGTATACCAATACAGGGTGCAACCCAGGGTGGTCTATCTCTGGCTCCCTGCACGTTTACGAAGTGCATGGAAGTGACGCTAACCCCGCTGAGGCTTCGGGGAATGAGAATTCTCAACTATCTCGACGACTGGCTCATAATAGCTTAGTCAGAGATACAGTTGTTAAACCACAGATCTTGGCTTCTCAACCATTTAAAATGCTTGGGCCTCAGAATTAATGTGGCAAAGAGCTCATTGTCTCCCACACAGAACATTTCGTTTCTGGGAACAGTATTGGACTCACTGCAGATGAACGCGCGACTGACGTCACAGCGCACGCTCTCTGTTCAGAACCGAGTGGTTTCCCTCAGGTCCGGTGCACTCACTCCTCTCAAACACTTTCATAGGGATGTTGGGTCTCATGGCCTCGGCGGCACTTACAGCGCTGGCTGAATCGCCGCGTTCCAGCTCACGCATGGCTCTCGGGCCGATTACAAATCAAGGTAGATCACAGCTGTGTGTTTGGCTCTGGCTCCTTGGAAAAATCCGTGAGCTTGGGCACTGCTTGGGCACAAGTCTCCCTCAGAAAGTTCTGCTTCAATGCCAGCCTCGCATTGAGTGGTATTTCACCCTGGTGGTAAAATGTTTAATTGCTGCCACACAGTGAAATTAGTTTAATTGCTGACTCACACTACGCAACGCAACCTGCATTAGATTAAAATAATGCATTAGATTAATCCATAACAAATTAACGTGATCGACAAAAAATTCTTAACAATCAATTATCGATCGTCGATTAATCATGCCCATCCCAAATATATATATATATATATATATATATATATATATATATATATATATATATATATATATATATATATATATATATATATATTGCATGTATTTTGTTTATTTCTCATTGAAATGGCCCGACTCAGATCTGGCTTATATTGGGACTTCATGATATCATGTTATGGGCCCACTTTGGTTGGCTGGAGCATGGTGTCTCCGGGCTTCAGAGCCGTTAAGCAAGCACGGCATTTTGCATTGGTCCCCCATAACGTTTAGCAAACGCAATACGAGATTACACTCGAAAGGGAACGCTTCAGTTACTGACGTAACCTCGGTTCCCTGAGAAGAGGGAACGAGTATTGCGTTTGCTTTCCGTGCTTCGCTTGCTCAGGAGTCGCTTCAGTCGATTAACCTGGCGAGACAGGGTGTTATGTATCCTTGGCTATGCTAATCCTGTTGCCCCTTGTGGCAGGAATTTAGAAGGACCTGATTGGTCCATCCCACCCAGCGGTTTCGCCATAGTTTGCTGCAGTTGCAGCGGCACAGCCAATCAGCACGCAGCAGCTTCCTACTGAGTGCTGTGCAGTTGCACTGCGTGTTATATGGTATTTTTAGGATAAAAATTTGCTTCAATATATAGAGGAAAGGAATTCCCCCATAGCGTTTAGCAAACGCAATACTTGTTCCCTCTTCTCAGGGAACCGAGGTTATGTCAGTAACCGAAGTGTTTTTCCTCTTTGTCGCCATCTCTGTTTGAAATCTGCAACTGCAGTTATTCGCGGAATGATCAACTCTACGTGAGCTGTGCCTCGGCACTGCACAGCGCATATGAATACGCTGTTTTGAGGAGAATGTGTGTCTGTCATGAGAAGGGCTGTCAGTCATCGAGCCGTGTGGATACTGTCATTCAGAATCACAGATTCTACTGTTGAACTCTGTAACTTTTACTGTATGAATTAAGCGAAGTGTGCTACTTTTACATAATAACCATTGAAATGACTTGTCCAGCAAAAAAAAAAAACTGTCTCTGCATCCGTTTGGAACCCCGTCAAAGCACTAATTTAACGCCACCTTTCAAAGGCCCTTTTTATCCTCGTTTTGGATCGGTTGAAGACACTTTTTTTTCTGTAGCCATTCCGAAAGTCCCAAATCTTTTGCATTTTACAACGGGCGAATCTCCAGATGTCACTGTCACTGATTGAGGTTTCAACCTTTCTGGATCCGCTATCAAATTGATAAGTTTAATTATATCAAGCACGGTGAGAAAAGACTATAAATCTCCACCTCCAACATCCTCACACGCTATATAGCCTACTAGCCGGGACTTCTTATTGATGTCTACAGATGTGACGCAATGACACAAAGATGTGCTCAAATCTCCCGCGGAAATCCTCCAGTACCACTGGAATTAAAAACATTATTACAAGCTTACCGTTGTAAGTCAAGGTAAGCAGATAGTTTTGAACACTGGCTTATGTACTTGCTCAAAAATTGATTTTGGATAATTTTTAACCCAAAAAAGCTATGGACTGCAGCTTTAAAGACAAATAGAATCATCCCCATCTGTCTCACACTGAGGGTTTAACTCTTAGTAAGCTGTACAAAAGCTTCTGTAATATTTTACTTTTCCATTTTTATTCATAAAATATTAGAACAGTGCTCTTCAAACCTTTCCTGGCGACCACTGCACATTTTATATGTCTCTGTCTTCTAACACACCTGATTCAAGCCATCAGCTTATTAGAGACTGTAAGGCATATGCTGTATCTGAAATTGCATTATAGTAGGAATTACAGATTCAGAAGTATTTGATTTCAGTTGCAGCACTGAATTCAGTTTGAAATACAAAATGTGCACTGGTGGTGTCCCCAGGACCGGTTTTAAGAAGCACTGTGTTAGAGAAGACAAGCAGTGATGGGGAGTGAGAGGGGAACATTTATGGTAAGCTTGTGTATATTTTTTATGTAAAACTGTTAAGTTATTAAGCAATATCTCATGTAAGGTTTTTCCTTTGTGATTTATAAACTGTCCATTAGGAGGTGCTCTAGGCATATGTTATCCTTGATTTGCTTTCCTTGAAGATACCTTTTTTACAGTCTATGGTAGAGACACTGTTTTTGAAAATGAAAGTACAAATGAAAGTTTGTTTCATTTTATTGTGATTCTGAGAAATCACGCTCAGAACGGGGTGGAAATCGCGCTCAGAACGTGATGGAAATCGCGTTCGCAGGAGCACTGTGGTGTGCTCGAAAAGGGCACTTTCTCTTGGGTAGAAAGTGCTCACGCAATGCTCACGCAGGGGCACTGTGGTGCGCTCGAAAAGGGCACTTTCTCTTTTAAAGGGGCAGGGGCTCGAGCCCCGGACCCCCCCTTGTGCACGCCACTGAATCACATTATGAAATAAATACTTTTCTCCAAAACACGTCGGCCACAATTGTTGGCACCCTTATATTAAATACTTTTTGCAACCTTCTCTTCCCAAGATAACAGCTCTGAGTCTTCTCCTTTATTGCCTGATGAGTTTGAAGAACACCTGACGAGAGATCAGAGACCATTCCTCCATGCAGAATCTCTCCAGACCCTTCAGATTCCCAGATCCATGTTGGTGCTTCTTCTCTTCAGTTCACCCCACTCATTTTCTATAGTGTTCAGGTCAGGGGACTAGGACGACCATGGCAGAATCTTCATTTTGTGTTCAGTGGCACATTTGTGTGTTGATTTTGATGTTTGTTTTGGATCGTTGTCCTGATGGAAGATCCAACCACGGCCCATTGTAAGATTTCTAGCAGAGGCCGTCAGGTTTTGATTTTTTATCTGCTTGTATTTGCTAGAATCCATTATACCATGTGTCTGAACAAGATGTCGAGGACCTCCAACATAAAAATAGGCCCTCAACGTTAAAGATCCAGCTGTATTTTTTGCCGTGGGCATGGGGTACTTTTTATCCTTGTTTCCACCAAACCCTTCTGGTAGATTTGCTGCCAAAAAGCTATTTTTTTAGTTTCATCTGACCACAGAACAAGTCCCTTTTAAATTTCTAGTCGTCTCTGCGATTCTCCATCTGTGATCCTTGGAGAGCCTTTGGCCACTCAAACGCTCCTCCTTCGCTGTGCATTAGGCGGATATAGACACACGTCCTCTTCCAGGCAGATTCGTAAGATTAACTTCTTAATTATTGCCCTGATGGTGGAAATGGAGATTTTCAATGCTTTAGCTGTTTTCCTACAGCCATTTCTATTTTGTGAAGCTCGACAATCTTTTGCTGCACATCAGAAGTATATTCTGAGGTTTTACTCATTGTGATGAATGATTAAGGGAATTTGGCCTTTGTGCTTCCTTATATTTATACTTCTGTGAAACAAGACATTATAGCTGGACAATTACATGTTCCTTGTCACCCTGGTGTGCTAAAAATGTAAATAATAATGGAAATATACTGCAGAGATATTTCACTCATAAAACTTTTTAGGGGTGCCAACAATTGTGGCCAACGTATTTTGGAGAAAAACATTTATTTCATAATGTGATTTACTACCCATTTTCAATTCTTTTACTTCAACGAAAGGTTAGATTTTTGTGATTAAAAAAAGAAAAAAAGATCAAAAGTATAATCAATGCAAATTAATTTTTTTACAGCCATATTTGATCATATTTACCAGGGGTGCCAACAATTTTGACCATGACTGTATAAATGACTTACTGTCAGGGATTGCATTGGGTTATAATAAATCCATTCACTCATCAGCACTGACTTGGGTTATGTGTGGGATCTAGTGGTAATGTGAACCAGTTTCACCATCCACTGAAGCTCACATCAGGTGCATAGTGTTTAAAGCTGCAGTTGGTAACTTTTGTAAAAATTTATTTTTTACATATTTGTTAAACCTGTCAGTATGTGTCTGTGAAAAAATCAGGCTCCTCTGGCTCCTCCCAGTGGTCCTATTGCCATTCGAAGAAATACACCATTCTCGGTAAGAAACAACCAATCAGAGCCAGGAGGAGTGTCTTAGCAGTGTCAGTCAAGCTCATGTGCGCACACACACACCGGTGTCTGCAGCTTTGCTTATGGCAGACAAACAATCCAAACTGCCAATTCCTCGAGTGGCACCTGTATGGCTGCATTGTAATGCCATTAATAATGCTCACGCAGTAAATCCCTCCCGCGAGAGAATTACAGATCTGCACGCAAGGAAACGGCAGCCCGCGAGCTCCTTTTAAACCCGTGCGTGCATGACATCTCCTCTGCGCGCAAATCAAGCCCTAGCATATGGCAAGCCAAAAGGGTCAGAATTACACTATAGATGAATCGCGTTTGCAGTTAAACGTCGTAAAATACAGTATTTGCGCCGCAAAATACGCCGTTATTACAAACGCCGTAAAAATTGTGCGAAATACGTAAACTACGCCGTATTTGACGCCGTTTTAGTGTGCCTGAAAAGCGCAGCTTTTTACGCCGTTCAGCTTGCCATATGACAGCGTAAAAACGCTGTTTTAGTTGCACAGAGCGCGCGATATTTACAGCATTTTGCTAATAGTATAATGAGCCACACCCGCCGATTTCCACAGCCAGTAAGTTTGAACTGTTCTTACCCAATCCACGATGAACTGAGACCAGACAAATTCAGCACGGATCGTTTTAGCCAAAGTAGTGCCGATTTGATAGCCTATATATATTTAAAATATTGGATATTTTAATCTACTAACATTAAACATATTAAATTAAAGATTACAACTCTTTACTTTAATGTAATTATTTCATGTTCTGCAATTACCCATACCCCCATGTATTCAACTTGTTATACAGATACTTGTCACGTTAGTAAATAAATGGACAAAAGCTGTAATGTTTCCAAAACGAGAAATCGTCCCTAAAATAACAGAACCAAGATAGTGTTTAAAAGCAGTGCAGCATGTGGTAGTCGATAGCCTGTTTGTCTGAGGCTACCGAAATGATCGCTGTTCGTGTGCATGGTTTGAAAGAGCCTATTTGCTGAATATGATATACCTAGGCTATTTTAGTTGACCCTCACTCTAGAACTAATCCTTTAAAAATGAATGATATTCAGAACAAGAATGAAAAAAAAATAGCTATAGGCTATGACGTGAACCGAACAAAAACAGAAACACGATAGCCTACCTCTCAAATCCAATTGCATATTCACGATATTTGGATGCTAACTATATTTATTATTTAGAAGTTTTGTATACTACTTCGTGTTCCAATACAGACGACAACAAACATGCGCAAAAATATATGCTTGGCATAACAGCAGAGTGAGCGGCACAGATTGTACACACGGACAATTTTAAATAGTATAACTTTATACATTAAGTTGACTGTACCTATTTTATTGTGGCAAGGAACAGGCATTTCTTAAATATCTGTTTTGGCTTAACACGGCACATGTCCATCTAGATCCTTTTTTAAGGCCTTGGAAAATATTAGACAAACGTAGGCCAACGTTTGCCATTTCTAAACAATGTGGCAGTTTTGTTGTTGGTAATAAGATGCTTCTCCTTCCAGGATTAAATAGTGTTCCGATTGTTTACTTAAATTCATGTTTTATACATATTATATTGACTATAGGCTATATCTTAAATAACATTATTACATTTCGTTATATATCCAAAATATTTTTTGTAATATGAGGACTAAAATATTTTTCCCTCTCGATCATCCCGTTTAAAATAAACGACTTGTGTGTGTGTGTTCCACTTTATCAGCTTCTGACAAGCAATGTGTGCCATTATTCTTAAAAGTAATGTAAATAATGTTTGAAACAATAGCTGTTTATTGACATGAATGAGAGGCTCCTTCTCAGACACCCGTGGCCATTTAATAATTTGTGAATATTTGTAAATATTTGTGGCTTAAAACAGCTAAAAAATTTAACAGTGCCGTTCTGTGGATGTTTTGCATGCAGCATTATAGGCCTAAAACAAACATTATTAAAAACATGTATGATAATCAAAAATAAACCTAAAATAAAAGAAAATAAATAATTAAATATTAGCTAGTTGAAAAACTTAAACTGAAAATTAGAAATGTTTCTTTTAGTCAATAAACTGTATTAATTTCCGGAATTTTTTCCCCCTTTGACCTTCAACCGAAGCGAACATTCTCCATTCATTAACCGACAAGATTATGTTAAATTAGAATTAAATTAGAATGGATATGTGTCTTTGACCCATTAAAATACCAAACATATTTCCAGGGTTAATTTGAGCTCTACATGCACAAATAACAGAATAAAGAACAGAAGGATTCATCATCATCACGCACCTGCAGTGCTTCTGAGAACGGAGAAAAAAACTGGATAAAATCATAGGAGTAAATAGCTTCTATACGCAAAATTTATTTCACTTAAATAATGATCAAAGAATAAAAGAAACTGAGACAAGGAATAGGCTAAATGCTGAGAACCTTGCGCTCACACACACAACATCTGTCAGTTAACTCACATTGCAGCCTGTTTGTTGTTATACAGTCAGCTTCATGTATAAAGTTACACTGCTCATTTGAAGGCTATATTGGCTATGTGTTGTAGCATATTTTATTTTATAGCCTACATTATAAGTTGTGTATTTGTTTATTAATATTATTAGGCTATGTGCAATTTTATTTAGAACATTTAGTAAATTACCTTACCCCTGTCAACTTGTAGTCACCACGCAGGGCGAAATGTTTGAATTTGCATGGTGGTAACTCAGTTTTTTTGTTGTTGTTTTTTTGTTTTACTACTATACTTCGTTATTTTGGCTTGGGATTTCGTTTGTTGGACATATGAACTGAATTTAGAAATGCTTTTGGAATTCAAAAGTTTGCGTTAAATAAACAAAATACTTTTTTTGTTTGTTTGTTTTGGAAATGAATACAGGTGGAGTGCATGCAAAATAATTTGTTCCCTGAACCCACAGCCTTTGTGGTTATTGTGAGAAATAAAAGTAGACAGTTTATAGTTTATAATTATGTCTTGCACGGATTTGTATGGCTACAAAATGACAGAGTATTGTGAGTTGTGACCGATCATAAAGGAAAAAAATCCATCAGAATCGCAGGCGCCTTTGTCAGAAAAAGGGTTAAAGAAACTGCTTATTTAGTTTCATTGTTAGGCTGTTTAAATATTAGCCTATTACACTATTTTTTATTATTATTATTTCATATGTTGATTATGAAAAGTGAGCAGCATGGCAGAGTAAGATGCGCAATATGTCTGGAGATATGGAGTGGGGTCAGACATGATTTTGTTGATGATTGAGATAAGTTTTGATTTGAGATTTCCTATATTCGGTTTGGCTTCATAGCCTATAGCTATTTTTTTCATTCTTGTTATGAATATCATTAATTTTAAAGGATTAGTTCTAGAGTGAGGGTCAACAAAAATAGTAGGTATATCATATTCAGAAAATAGGCTCTTTCAAACCATGCAGAGCTGCAAAGAACGGAACACGAACAGTGAATTTCGGTAGCCTATGGGAGTCAGACAAACAGGCTATCGACTACCACATGCTGCACTGCTTTTAAACAATATCTTAGCTCTGTTATTTTAGGGACAATTTCTCTTTTTGGAAACATTACAGCTTTTGTCCAGTTATTTACTAACGTGACAAGTATCTGTGTAACAAGTTGAATAAATGGGGGTAAGGGTAATTGCTGAACATGAAATCTTAGCAATTACATTAAAGTAAAGAGTTGTGATCTTTACAGTACAAAGCATGAATGATCATACCCCTTTTTTTATTAATAATAATAAGAAAAAATATTTAAAAAATAAGAATCATATTTACAGCTATTTAATAACTTTCCACATTTCTGAAGTTCTCAGAACTAGTAAATAACGTACCCCGGTGCAGCCACAAATATCATAACTATCTATAATAGGCCTACTTGTAATTAAGGCATATATTCAACAAATGTATTAAAAACAGAAAGAAGCTATAGTTTCAGCCTTAGGCTACTCAAAGGCTGCGGAAACAAGGCCAGTGGGTTCGTTACGCACGTCAATTCATTCCAAGTGTTCCTGGTTTGCTTCTTATTTATTAAATAAACAGGCAATTAGTTGATGAAACTGATCAAAATCACAAAATTCATAAGTCTTAAGAAGACTAAATCATGTCTGACCCCACTCCATGTCTCCAGACATATTGCGAGTCTTACTCATGCTCTGGTCACTTTCCATAATGAACATATGAAATTAAAAAAATAAATCCAAAAGCTACTCACAATACTTCATAATTTTTAGCCATACAGATAAGTTCAATTCATAATTATAAACTATAAACTGTCTGCTTTTATTTGTGTAAACAATATGACACAATAACAACAAAGGCTCTGGATTCAGGAAACAGATCAATTTGCATGCATTTCACTCCAAACGCTGTCTACATTAAAAAATATATATATATATTTTGCGGTAGTGGTGAACTAAAGCAAAACAGGTCCTTCTAAAAAAAATTGCATATTGTGATAAAAGTTTATTATTTTCCATAATGTAATGATAAAATTAAAATTTAATATATTTTAGGTTCATTGCACATGCACCAACTTAAATATTTCAGTTCTTTTATTGTTTTAATACTGATGATTTTGGCATACAGCTCATGAAAACACAGAATTCCTGTCTCAAATAATTAGCATATCATGAAAAGGTTCTCTAAACGAGCTATTAACTTAATCATCTGAATCAACTAATTAACTCTAAACACCTGCAAAAGATTCCTGAGGCTTTTAAAAACTCCCAGCCTGGTTCATTACTCAAAACCGCAATCATGGGTATGACTGTCGACCTGACTGCTGTCCAGAAGGCCATCATTGACACCCTCAAGCAAGAGGGTAAGACACAGAAAGAAATTTCTGAACGAATAGGCTGTTCCCAGAGTGCTGTATCAAGGCACCTCAGTGGGAAGTCTGTGGGAAGGAACAAGTGTGGCAAAAAACGCTGCACAACCAGAAGAGGTGACCGGACCCTGAGGAAGATTGTGGAGAAGGACCGATTCCAGACCTTGGGGGACCTGCGGAAGCAGTGGACTGAGTCTGGAGTAGAAACATCCAGAGGCACCGTGCACAGGCGTGTGCAGGAAATGGGCTACAGGTGCCGCATTCCCCTGGTCAAGCCACTTTTGAACCAGAAACAGCGGCAGAAGCGCCTGACCTGGGCTACAGAGAAGCAGCACTTCTTGACTGTCGCTCAAATTTTGCATGTCATTCAGAAATCAAGGTGCCAGAGTCTGGAGGAAGACTGGGGAGAAGGAAATGCCAAAATGCCTGAAGTCCAGTGTCAAGTACCCACAGTCAGTGATGGTCTGGGGTGCCATGTCAGCTACTGGTGTTGGTCCACTGTGTTTTATCAAGGGCAGGGTCAATGCAGCTAGCTATCAGGAGATTTTGGAGCACTTCATGCTTCCATCTGCTGAAAAGCTTTATGGAGATGAAGATTTCGTTTTTCAGCACGACCTGGCACCTGCTCACAGTGCCAAAACCACTGGTAAATGGTTTACTGACCATGGTATTACTGTGCTCAATTGGCCTGCCAACTCTCCTTACCTGAACCCCATAGAGAATCTCTGGGATATTGTGAAGAGAAAGTTGAGAGACGCAAGACCCAACACTCTGGATGAGCTTAAGGCCGCTATCCAAGCATCCTGGGCCTCCATAACACCTCAGCAGTGCCACAGGCTGATTGCCTCCATGCCACGCCGCATTGAAGCAGTCATTTCTGCAAAAGGATTCCCGACCAAGTATTGGTCGAGTGCATAACTGAACATAATTATTTGAAGGTTGACTTTTTTTGTATTAAAAACACCTTTTATTGGTCGGATGAAATATGCAAATTTTTTGAATATGCACATTTTTTTCTTGTATGTATTCTCATTTTCCCCAGTAGCTACAGCTCCATACAAATAATAAATAAAGTTAATATAGTATCTGGTAAGGACATATTATATTAATAATGCAAAATAAATATAATATAAATATCAGTCAGTAAATAAAGTTGAACTCTCTTGCATCTGGTCTGTCAATTAAGCCATATCTTTTGCATGTTTTACAAAAGGCGTTCACACGATCGCGTTGTGATGGGGGAGAAGCTTTGGCGGAAGGGCTGTAGCGCAGCAGAGAGCAAGGGGGAGTGACCTCTGAGTTGTGCTTGTTCAAATATTCAGCCTGAGTCAACGATTTCTAAAAACTCCCTACTGCAGCTTTAAAGACTCCATGTGTGTCAGAGAAGACAGCTGTCTAACCCTCACCAGTCATCACTTACACGACAGTGTTCAACACCTGTTATAGATGATGTGTAAATGCGTAAATAAATAATTAACAAAGCGTTCTTCATCCCCTTAATCTAAAGTGTAAACTGTTCATCACTGATATATATATACACATATATGGTATTGCATACCACTTATTAAAGGCACTCTAAACGATCCTGGGTGGAGTAACTCCTTGTTGACATTTGAAGTGTTGAACAAAACAGTTTGACAACACTTGCTTCCACCGGAGTTCTAGCCATCTTTGGAAGGCTTTTCTGATGTAAATTCATGACTTTGCACGTTCCTTCTCCTTTTCCCTTTTTGTTGCAAGTTGTTCATCAGAACGTCGTCTCTTTGGCCGTGTGTCGGCCATATCAAAATCATATAATTCGAACTTCCCTCTTTATGCTTCTCTCTTCTACACACTCCCTTCATGTGCACGCGCACTAACCCCAAACCTCCACCCCCAAATCATTCTGCTCGGTTATTGGCTGGAGCACTGTTTATTATGCTTCATCTGGACAAGTTTGTTTTTGTTGCCGTTTGTGAAGCTTGTGCTGACTACAGAGACCATGTTTTTCATATTGTGTTCAGGGAACAGGCAGCTAGCGGATAGTGAGGAGTTTGCTGTATGTTACAGAAATTTTTTTGGCACCTTTAATAATTTATAAATGACTTATAACTGAATTAACAAAACATTTATAAAATGTTAGCATATCACTTACTAATTATTTATGAAGCTATAGTCAAGTTTTATAAATTAGTTCATCATTAACTAATAACTTAAAAGTGACTTATAACTGAACGTCATTATAAAGTGTTACTGAATTTTGCAGCTCTACTAGACATACAAAATAATTTAGAGCTGTCAGAACAGTTCGCTTATAGTACATAACACGTGCTATGGTCAAAGCCGGACCTTATGTAGCCCCGCCTCTTTTCAGCGCTGTGCTTATTGTCTTTTGACTTCCAGTTTATATTTCCACAGCGATCTTACTTATTTATAAATGAACTGCTCATTTTAATATCTACTCTATATCGGTCTACTGACATTAAGACATCTGCTTTTAAACATTACAATGCTCATGATAACTTTCGTTAACTCTGCAATAAGTAAATCCTCTTCACCAGCTAATTATTCTTCAACAGCGATGCCATATAAATAGTCAAGTCACCTTTATATATAGCGCTTTTAACAAGTCCTATTGTTTCAAAGCAACTTGACAGTGTTAACAGGAAAATAATGCAACAGAATTTGTACAGCCGCTTCCAGAAAACGAGTCTGGGAAAAAAAAAAAAAAAAAAAACCCAGACAATTTCCGGCAAATTTAGATTTGCTCTGCAAGTAGTCTGGCAAAGAGCCCATTCAAACCCATTTCTAATCCATCGAAATCACATCACCAATCAGAAACGTTGGGGCGGGCTTTACACGATGACGACACCATAGTGACGGTGAAGCAGATTTTGTACATTACAAAGATGGATGTTGCCATGGAACATCTCTCGTTTGAATCAACTATCGAGTGTTTTAAGTGATTTAAACTTTTCCTTTTTGTTAAAACCCTGAGCAAAGAACAACACTCGAAGCCTTCATATCTAAAAAAGATGTAATCGCTGTCTTACCGACTGGTATCGGCAAAAGTCTGATATATACCAGGTTTGCATACATCATCTCCTTCATCGCTCTGATTGGTTTTAGATCTATCCGTTGGTGACACCCCTTTGGAAATGATTTGTCTATGAAGGTTTGCCAGACCATAACTCAGTTACTACTGAGAATGGTCTGGTTTTAACCAGGCTAGTGAAAACGGTGATGTTATCCAGCTAATTTCAATTATCATATACTGTAGTGTCAATACGGTAATATGGTTGAAATTTTTGGTGTCCCCAACTGAGCAAAGACAACGGTGGCAAGGAACCAAAACTCCTTCAGGGCCAGAATGGAGAAAAAAACCTTGGGAGAAACCAGGCTCAGTCGGGGTGCAAGTTCTCCTCTGGCCGACGAACAAACAGTGTATGAATATACAGAGCTATTGCAAAAACAGGAAGTTCAAAGACAACTTCTAAAGATGGATGCATGCATGTTCCTCTGGCGCATAAGGTATATAAGCGAACTAGCGGCAGCACAGTCAGGGTGTTGAGAAATTTCATTTAATTATTTATTTATCTATCTTTTGAACATTCATTTGGAATTATTGCACTTATATCAACCCCATCCTTTATTCTACCTCGTAGTGCTACTATTGTATAATACATCATTTACATTTGCAGCTGTACTAGTGGTTGCGTGCAGATTTTTTCTTCTTCTCCATTTTGCAGCTTTTCTAAATGCTTTTACCTTTTTTACCTGTAATATTACTGTTTTCATTTCAGTAGATTTTAGAGTCATTTAAATTATCTTACAGTTTTCTTTTTTTCCCCCTTATTTTTTCCTACAGATGAAAACTGTAAGTGTGGCGTTAGTTTTATGTCTCAATGTTGGTGTGGACCCTCCTGATGTAGTCAAGACTTCACCCTGTGCCAGACTAGAGTGCTGGATAGGTGAGTTTGCCCAAGCATCCACCAATGCAATGGTTTCCCCCTCTGTTGTAACTCTCTTCCACCATTACCCTTTGTCTTTGTGTAATAAAGAAAGACATTACTTTGTACATGTGTCTGAAAAATTGAATAAGCTATGTGTTAAATGTATGGCAGTGTATAAATGTTAACATTACAGTGGGATTTTATTTCTATGTAAGTCAGTTTGATTTAATAAACATTGGTTTTTAGTCCCTTTCCTCTATGATTTCAGCTATAAACCAATTTATTGAACACTTTTCTCAGAGGAAACTCGTTCAACATCACTAGTTTGTATTAGAGTAGATATGATGTCTGAGAAGAGCAGAAATATACGTTTCATAATCCATACAGAATTTTTTTTTTTTTTGTGTTTCAGCTTCAAACTTAAGCATTTTCCCGTTTTCTGTATTTCACTTGTGTTTCAGTCAGGTTTTATTCTGGGGTGACAATTGTACTTCTAGAAGATTCCTTAATAGTGCATTAGTGTCTAGTATAGCATATAGTAGTGTCTGAATTTATATAAATACTGTAATGTATATTTTCTCTCTTTATTTTCTAGATCCTCTGTCCATGAGTCCACAGAAAGCTCTGGAGACGATAGGGGCCAACTTGCAGAAACAGTATGAAAACTGGCAGCCCAGGGTAAGAGATGTCCACCCTGCTGTTACCTCATATACCACACACACACTAGAGCTGAAATGAGTCCTTTAAAAATAATAATAAAAAAACAAACCCTTTTTAACCCATAGTCTGGTATGCACTTTTGTACCACAGTGGATCTAAGGTTGCTACTGCTCCATCATATTCAGAGAAGAATATATAGCAGCAAATATCTAGGACATATGGTGGTACCCTTGCTGTTTGAGGGTGGCTAAAGAACTATTTAGCATGTTAGTCTGTTGATGGCATCATTATTTGCTCATTTTGGTGAAATGTTAAGTAATGGTGAGTGCACAATGGCATAATGACACCCACACAGCAATACAAACAGATCAGTATATCAGTGTCTTACCCTCTCGCTTGAGGGTGTCAATGATGGCCATCTGGACAGCAGTCAGGTCGGCAGTCTTACCCATGATTGCGGTTTTGAGTAATGAACCAGGCTGGGAGTTTTCAAAAGCCTCAGATATCTTTTGCAGGTGTTTAGAGTTAATTATTGATTCAGATGATTAGGTTAATAGCTCGTTTAGAGAACCTTTTCATGATATGTTAATTTTTTGAAATAGGAATTTTGGGTTTTCATGAGCTGTATGCCAAAATCATCAGTATTAAAACAATAAAAGACCTGAAATATTTCAGTTGGTGTGCAATGAATCTAAAATATATGACATTTTAATTTTTATCATTACATTATGGAAAATATTGAACTTTTATCACAATATGCAAATTTTTTGAGAAGGACGTGTGTGTGTGTATATATATATATATATATATATATATATATATATATATATATATATATATATATATATAGTGTAAGTATATTTACACTTATACTATTTTTATTTTGTATTATGCTTAAAATAATAGTTTTATTATTTGTGCGTTATCTGGTCCAGCAAATATTCCCCCTATGCATTATTATATTCATCATTATGTATAGTCGTTATATGATTCTATGTAATAAGATTATTAATGTAATAATGTCACTGAAACTCCGTAAACGTAATTTTTTTCCCTCACGTATTACTACTCGCACTTTCAATAGGCCTTATTCAGAGCAGCGCTATGACAGGTATGAAAGCGAGGCTGTGAGGGTAAGACTTACCGTGTTTTCAATGGCATCCGCTGTAAAAAGCTGTATAAAGCTCATACATCACATATCATTTTCCACAGTTTTTTGTCTTCTAAAACTTCTTGGAAAGATATTTTTGCAGTGTTTCATCAGCAGAACAGTAGACCTGCGAGCTGGAAAAATGTCAGGCGGGCTTAACATAATGACGGTAGAGTTGCGGTGGTTCCGCGTGCTACTTGTAAACAAAGAAGCTAGCGAACGGCGGTTATTTTGAAGCGGCTTTGGCCGCGACTCGCGGAAGACTTGGAGTTAAGCTTTTCTTTGAGAATAGAACAAAGAACGGTACTGTCATTCTTAAGAAAGGAATATGTGTTCGGAGTTTTGCCGACCGGATATGGCGATAGTTTAATCTATCAACTAGCTCCGCTTCTCCTTTGCTCTGGTTGGTTATAGCGCTATCTAATTGCGTGCCGAGGGAATTTTAAAGACAACCGTTTATCCCGACCCTCGGATTGAGCCCTGTCAATGGTGAGTTCCCAGACCCAACATCTTGATGTGGGTCTGGCTTGTCAGGCTACTCAATTAGTTATTTTTATGATGACATCTTTTGCATATTTTAAGAATGAGAGGCACATGGACTATAAAATGGAGAGACATAAATCCATCAGGTTTCATAAAGAATATCTTCATTTGTGTTTGGAAGTTAAATGAAAAACGACTTAATGGTGAGTACATGATGACAGACTTTACATTTGTGGTACATTTGTTAATTTGTGTTTGGGTGAATTATACCTTATATATAGGCTTACTACAGCAAGTTGAGCCTCGGATAAAACAACTATATATTGCGAATCATATCGTTTCCATCACCGATACATATTGTCACATTTTTATATTGTGATATATCATTACACCCCTAAGCATTTAGCTTAAAGTTAGAAATATTTGTAAATTAATTCTAAATATTTGTATCAGCAGTAGTCATTAACCAATATGGTGGGTCTGTGTATGTTGCATTCTTTCGTTTTTCGATTTAATATTGAAAGGAGAAAAATTTGAAAACGGTGCATTTATTAAGTTATAGGTTAGAAATAAACAGCATGAATATTCGATTTCCATATATGGGCGGGTATGAGGTTCCCCTTTCCGCTTATTGGACAACCAAAGATTCAGTTCTTTCACAGTTCCATGCAACAGAATAATCCGTCTTTCACTGCTGTAGTTGGATGGATTTAAGTGTTTATTACAAATAAATTAGACATAGAATAAATCTAATGCCATATAAGCTATTCTTTACAAAAAACAACAAACAACAACAAGATAACTAATAGAATAACAACTAAAACAATAGATGATAGTACACTGACATTGATACAAAATAATGTAATATATCTTTTCATATCTATCATATTTCAACTTTATCTAAAAAACAAAGACTGCTGTCTATTTACTCTTAAAGGTCCCGTTCTTCGTGATTCCATTTTTCAAACTTTAGTTAGTGTGTAATGTTGCTGTTAGAGCATAAATAATACCTGTAAAATTATAAAGCTCAAAGTTCAATGCCAAGCGACATAGAAGTTCCCTTTCAAAGCCTACAGCGAACGGCCGGTTTGGACTACATCCCTGCACTTCCTGCTTTAATTACATCACTAGAACAATCTGTTGACTAACCTTGTCGCTATGTCTACTATAACATTGAGCACATGCATCTCCCCGTTATGGTAAGAGATGTGACCTTTCCGGGCATCGTGCGCTAAGCTGCTGTCGAATCACAACATGGGAACCGCTGGCACAATCAGAAATCGTTATGTATTTCTGAAGGAGGGACTCAATAGAACAAGGAAATCATCAGGCCGTTTTTTTATCAGTGAAAACAGCGGTATACAGATAAGTAAATTGTGTGAAAAATACTGTTTTTACACGCGAATCATGAACGCATGTTATATTGCACACTGTAAACACAATCAAAGCTTCAAAAACACATGACAAGCGGGAGCTTTAAATTGATACTGGTCTGTGCTTCGCTACGATGTAAATGCATCTGTGTGCTGTACAGTGGGTCACATAGCTTTGCCACACCAGTGGTGTCCAAAGAAGTAACCTCTCCTTGTCTTTTTTTTGTGCCCGGGTTGAGAACGCTGTGCTGCTGCTTCGCACCTGGACCGTTTTTTTCTTCTTCTTTTTTTAGCGTCTTTTCTGCGGTTCTGTTCTGATAAGTTTTATCGGAATTCAATTTGGATTACTCCATTTCTCACTGCTGATCTCTGGACTAGACTGTTATATCTAACAATCTTTGCTGTTTGCAACTTTGCCATTGGGCTGCTGCGAGCTCTATACCCTGTTACTTCTCCACCACGTTCAGCTCATCAGTATGTTCATGTTCCTACTCATACGCATGGTCATATCCTTGATTTGATCTGTACATCAAGGGTTGACGTCTCTTCCATCTCTTCTTCTGACACTGGTATTTCTGATAATAAATGTATAGATTTTTGTCTAAGCTTGCCTATGCATATAAAATGTCCTGCGATATGTTATATCCTACCACAATCTCAAAGTTGTTGATACTGCATCATTTTGTACCTCTATTGTTTCTTCAAAAAATTGTTTCTGTTGTCTTTGAGATCTCTTCTTCCTCCCTGATATTATCTAACTATCACTCCTGTTAAGACCAGAAATTTTTGAGATGTTCAATAAAAATGTTCAACTTCCATTCACTTCTCTTGTTGGTAAACCCCTGAGGTCCGTATCCTAAAGTCTATTGGTAGACGGCTTGAGCGTCTTTACAGGAACACTGGCCTCACTGTTTACTATTTAGTTATTGAACATCTCAAAAAACACACATCTGTTTTGAACTCGGCCTGTTCTAGTTTTGTCTCTGCCACAATTAACAAACCACGCAACAGGCCAAAAGCATTATTTAACCCAATAAATATGATTACCAAACCTCCATCCCATGATTCTCTAGCTTCAGATGAGTTTTGCTGTTCCTTTCTAAATTACTTGCATGAAAGGACACATGCAGTCCACCAGTGCTTCTCTAATGATGCTACGAAGCTGTTATTTGCCGAATCTATCTGGTCAGTCTCTGACTTTCTTTTCTCTGACTACTCCATCTTATGTCTCTGAGTTAATTTTGAAATCCAACTCTTCATCCTGTTGACTTGACCCTGCTCTTACTTCTCTCCTGAATTTGCTATTCTGTCATCTCTGCACCTATTTCTAATTTCATCAATGCATCTCTTACCTCTGCTTAATTCCCTCTGCCACTCAAAACTGCTACAGTTAGTCCTGTTCTCAAGAAACCCTACATCGATCCTTCAGTTCTATCTAATAGCTGTTCTATTTCAAATGTACCCTTCGTTACTAAATTACTGGAAAGTACTGTTGCTTCCCAGCTTCAGTTTTTTCTATTCGAAAATGATCTCTCTGATCCCTTTCAATCTGATTTTTGCCCACTTCATATTACTGAAACCACACTTGTAAAGGTACACTGTAAAAAAAAAATATGATCAATAATTTGACAACATATGTTTTTTTTTTAAATTGCTTTAACTCATCAAAATAACTTTTTTTAAAATAGTTTTATAATATATCTGTATCTATATATCTTCACTCACTAGCAATATTCCTGCCGATTTCGCCTGTGCGATCACATCAAACCATCAAACCATCAAATACTGTTAAAAATCTAGGTGTTATCTTTGACTACTCTTTCCTTTCAGGCTCATATAAACACTTACCAAATCTGCATTCTTTCAAATGCACCATCATTGCCTAACCCTGTCAGTGTCAAAGATGCTGTCATCCACGCTTTTGCCATATCACATCTTTATTACTGTAATGCCCTTTTCATTGGTTTACCTACCAGCTCCATTTCCAGATTACAATACATTAAAAACTTTGTTGCTAGAATACTAGAATACGCCCATACCAAGCGTTCTGCTCATATCACCCCAATTGTATACAATCTCTACTGGCTCCCAGTGGGACATCATATTAAATACAAAATTCTCCTGCTCATTTTTTAATTAATGGCATAATTTACATTTTTGGGTGAGCTAACCCTTTAAGCTAGTTTAAATCACAGAGATTTTTGTGATTTTGACAGAATTCTGTAAGAAATCCAAACACTTCTCACTGGATCTAGCAGCAAAGTTTATGATAGTGTGACTGAGAACGATCAGTGAGTAAACACACCTGCTCTGAGCTTGCGCTGCACTGTCTGTTGGGCAGTGCTGATAAAGAATTTGTGCGGCATGGTTCAGACAAGTAACGGCATTTCATCCCAGTCCCAGTTTTCATATGGCAACAGAAATGACAGTACTTAATTAAAGAGAGTTGGGCAACTTTGTAGTGGTACCACTATGACCTTTAACAGTGCATACATAAAGTTTGGCACACCCAATGTTGCAGTAGGGAGCGGAAACATTGCACAGAGTTGCACATCAAAAAAAAACTATCATTCTTAAAGTATTGATACCAATAAAATAAGGAATAGTACCATATTTTAGAGAAGGGTACTATATGTTTCTAGTACCATGCAACACTAAAATTCACTGCATGGGAAAAAAAACCCTATGCAAGCCCACCACACTCATCATTGACTGATAATGCATTTCATTTACACAGAACCAAAGCAATATAAGACCTACTGATACTAGAGACTGAGATTGGTCAGAGCTGCATATTTTAGCACAGTTATGCACCGCAGAGCAAATTTGTGTAAAATGACCTGTTTCCATGTCCAGATGGCTGTGGCTACTTTTACAGGCATTGTGTTCGTAAACTATAAATCCTCACATGAGCGCTTATCCACACTGACTTCAGAAACAAAGTGTTGTTTTATATCACTTATAAATATTTTGATCATTCCAGTACAGTCTCTGAGCAAAGGTTTTGGCAGTGAGCTGCAGCAGTTGTTCAGATTTGCAGCTGTTCAGGACATCTGCTTACATTTACTCCTACAGGTGGCTGTGTTTTAGCCTCTCCCACCTTTGGTAAATGCTCTTAGTAAGGTGCAGAGCTTTAAGGTGTCAGAGAGGTAGCTGGATCCTTGGCTCTGTGGGCCAGAAAACGATTGTGTGTGTGAGGCAGGGTTTGCTGCAGGGGCTTCTGGCAGTCTCAGACTCTTGCAGTCTTAGAGCTGTGAGAAAGAAAGATCATATTCATGAGCTGGAAGGGTGCTCTTATCTCATTCATTTGATTTACAGGTGGAAATGTGTGCACAGAATGTATAATGAACATCTCATCATTTTATCTCATAATGTTATCATCAATGATTGTCTGTTCTCTTTGTGACTTTTGCTACAAACTCGTGTAGAAGGATTACATGATTTTAAATAAGACTACACATTAAAACCTTTTTATTTATCATGCAATATTTATTTTGTTTGTCGTGGGAGGCAAAATACATTTTCTACTGTAGTCTGATGTGACTGACAATAGAACCATAAAATACACAAAAGACACAACATAAATTCACAAAAGTACATTCACAAATTTTATTTGTGCACTGTAATCCAAATCGTTAGAATTAAATGAGGGGAACAGACCCAAATTCAAGCCTCAAGAAAAGAAGTGACTGTGTTTGAAATGGAATTTTCGCAATGTTATTAGAAAATTATGACACGTTTAGTCGTGATGCATATTGTACTGATAGATTTCTATGTTTACGCCGGTATGTGCCTGCTATGTACTATTCACTTTCACAGTGTTGCTTTGTTACATATTACTTTGTATGATCTTCATATCACATTTCCTGTAAAGAAGGCAAAAAATTTACCCTTAATTGCTGTCCTGTGGCAAAACACGATGGCAATGGTGTTTTAGACCAGACATATAGTGGTGATTGAGTGTGACCTGAATATGTGACGAAGTGTTGACATTTTGCTAATTAAATGATCGCGCCAGAAGAAAACCGCGAGAACTTTGTGTATAATAAAAGCTCAGTAAGATTACAGAGAGAGAAACCAGACACTTTTATTTACACGTGCAGTATGATGATTTGAGCATCTTCCACTGCTTTAGTGTGGACGAGAAACTTCTGGAAAACATTTGAAAACATTGTGGACAGTGAGCATTTTGAAACTGAAACTGCGTTTTTATTTGCGTCCGGATTAGTGATTAAACTGACTGGAACTACTAGTACAATCAGCTGGTTGAACACACTTTCTCTATTCCTGCAATAATGGAGACTTGCAGTTTAGAGCATTCTCTCTCTCTCTCTCTCTCTCTCTCTCTCTCTTCTCTCTCTCTCTCTCTCTCTCTCTCTCTCTCTCTCTCTCTCTCTCTCTCTCTCTCTCTCTCTCTCTCTCTCTCTCTATATATATATATATATATATATATATATATATATATATATATATATATATATATATATATATATATATATATATATATGCACGCACGCACGGAAAGTGTTCAGACCCCCTTAAATTTTTCACTGTTATTGCAGCCATTTGCTAAAATCAAGTTCATTTTTTTTCTCATTAATGTACACACAGCACCCCATCTTGACAGAAAAACACAGAATTGTTGAAAATTTTCCAGATTTATTAAAAAAGGTCCTAAGTATTCAGACCCTTTGCTGTGACACTCATATATTTAACTCAGGTGCTGTCCACTTCTTCTGATCATTCTTGATATGGTTCTACACCTTCACTTGTGTCCAGCTGTGTTTGATTATACTGATTGGACTTGATTAGGAAAGCCACACACCTGTCTATATAAGACCTTACAGATCACAGTGCATGTAAGAGCAAATAAGAATCATGAGGTCAAAGGAACTGCACTTAAGGTTCCTAAGAGCACAGTGGCCTCCATAATCCTTAAATGGAAGACGTTAAGGATGACCAGAACCCTTCCTAGAGCTGGCCGTATGGCCAAACTGAGCTATCGGGGGAGAAGAGCCTTGGTTAGACAGGTAAAGAAGAACCCAAAGATCACTGTGGCTGAGTTCCAGAGATGCAGTCGGAAGATGGGAGAAAGTTGTAGAAAGTCAACCATCACTGCAGCCCTCCATCAGTCGGGGCTTTATGGCAGAGTGGCCCGACAGAAGCCTCTCCTCAGTGCTAGACACATGACAGCCTGCATGGAGTTTGCTAAAAAACACCTGAAGTACTCCAAGATAGTGAGAGACCAAGATAGAACTTTTTGTCCTTAATTCTAAGTGGTATGTGTGGAGAAAACCAGGCACTGCTCATCACTTGTACAATACAGTCCCGACAGTGAAGCATGGTGGTGGCAGCATCATGCTGTGGGGGTGTTTTTCAGCTGCAGGGACAGGACGATTGGTTGCAATCGAGAGAAAGATGAATGCGGCCAAGTACAGGGATATCCTGGACAAAAACCTTCTCCAGAGTGCTCAAGACCTCAGACCTCAGGGCCTAAGGTTCACTTTCCAACAAGACAATGACCCTAAGCACACAGCTTAAATAACAGAGTGGCTTCACAAAAACTCTGTGACTGTTCTTGAATGGCCCAGCCAGAGCCCTTACTTAAACCCAATTGAGCATCTCTGGAGAGACCTGACAATGGCTGTCCACCAATGTTTATCATCCAACCTGACAGAACTGGATAGGATCTGCAAGGAGGAATGGCAGAGGATCCCCAAATCCAGGTGTGAAAAACTTGTTGCATCTTTCCCAAAAAAGACTCTTGGCTGTATTAGATCAAAATGGTGCTTCTACTAAATACTGAGCAAAGGGTCTGCATACTTAGGACCATGTGATATTTCAGTTTTTCTTTTTTAATAAATCTGCAAAAAATTTAAACAATTCTGTGTTTTTCTTTCCATATTGGGTGCTGTATGTACATTAATGAGAAAACGTAATGATTTGGACCCACTTTATACTAGTGTCCTTAACTACTATGTACTAACATTTTAATTAATAATTTGATACGATGCACTTATTGTGTACATACATGTTTTTACATTGTACTAACATTTTAAAATATACCTGCATGTAATTACATCTGTAATTAATTTCTGTAGTTACATTTGTAATTACACAGTTGACACTTCCCTTACACCTAACCCTACCCTTAAACTTATCCATCCCACCACACCTGTCCCTAACCCTACCTGTATCCCACCTCAATATCAGCAAAGGTGTTTTGCAACACAAAATGAACACAGTAAGTACATTGTACTTATTTTTTTTATGTAAGTACATAGTAGTTAAGGCCACCTAATATAAAGTGGGGCCAATGATTTTAACTTAATGATTTTAACTTGATGAACTTAAATGATTTTACCAAATGGCTGCAATATAACAGTGAAATATATATATATTATATCTATCATGTTATTTTATTTTGGACATTTACAGTCTATTTCTGTGGAAAAATCGGTAAAATAAAACATTTCAATTACGTTAAATTTGTGATTTTTGTAAATGTTTAATTGAATGTAGATTTTAAGATCTATGCAGGTCAAAACATGTTAAATAATCAGATGTAAATGTTGTAAATCGTACCAGGGTAAAATATTTTACTATAAAAAACGTATGCGCCAAGATTTAAATTAGTGAATTGCTTCTTTTTGTCTGAGAAAACAGTTTTACTAAAACAAATCTTTGTGTACAGCTAAAAATGAACATTGAAACGTGTCACATTAAAATGAACGGTGGTTGTTGGAAAAGACTAGCTTTAACGATGTAAGGACCACAAGTATAGTGTAAAATGCGCAGTAAGCACTGCAGCTGTATGAATGCCATCGTTTTACTGTATGCTCTCCACTCACTCGACTAATGTGCTCCTCTTCAATATTTGATGTTGCTACCTCATACATTTCCCTGTTTTGCACTCTTCCTTCCTGTTAGTTGCTCCTTCAGAAGCAAAAACCACCCAAAGCTGTCCTCATGAATGATGGCTTTATCTGTGTTTGCAGTTTTCACCAGAGTCTGTAACAGTTCAGTTGAAAGAAGTTCACATTCCATATATATACATACACACACACACACACACACACACACACACACACACACACACACACACACACACACACACACACACACACACACACACACACACACACACACACACACACACACACACACACACACACACACACACACACACACACACACACACACACACACACACACACACACACACACACACACACACACACACACACACACACACACACACACACACACACACACACACACACACACACACATTTTCATTAGTGAATTTTAATACTATTTCTATAATATTTGTACTATATTTTTAGTAGTGATGTCACCTTTCTTTACAGTTAGGGGCGCCTTTAGGGAGGATGCAGAGTATCCCAGACATATGGGCCCAGGATACTAGGGGGCCCCAAATCACGTCTTTGGATTTTTTGTGTGTGATTCTTTTTTTTCTTACATACATGAATACATTAACTAATATTTAGGGCTGTGCGATATATATATTGTCTGCGATGATATCATAATTGTTATTTTAACAATGTGTGATCTAACATAAAAAATCTGTGAATTATAGAAATTAAGAAGTGAACATGAGCATGGTCTCTTGTCACTTTAAAATACAGAGCATGATGTGTTAACCGTGCAAAAAACCCCCCAAAAACATGATGGATAGAAAAAAAGCACATGTCAGGAGCACATAAGTGAAAGCTAGTACGGATGAAGACATTAAAAGGATGGCAGTTTCCATTACGAATTGGGTACTTACAAATCAGAATAGGCTAAACAAAATGTTAGAGATGATTGTTGATTGCAGATGTGTACAGACAGATATGTATCACATTTTAGTTTTTCCCTTTTTATTACAAATATTCACTAACTTGTTTACTATATCATGAATTGTATATTTCAATTGTCAAATATGTGGAAGTTAATGTGTTTTGTTGTTTAAATGCCTTTATAATGATCATGTTGATATGACGTGCAATGAATTTTCACTGAAATTCAGAGGATCTGCCAGATTTACATCATGTAGCCTAAATTCATCACTTTTTCCTGAAATACATAAAAGTATGTGGTCTGTGACCTGGGTGAAGAATAGAGTAATCTTTGTGTCATACTCGATGTGTATCTGATATGAGTAGAACCTTTTGTCATATTAGCCTATAATTGAAAGTATTATTGCAGCTTCCAAAGGCATCATATGGAATTTGAATTTAAAAACTATAAAAAAAAAATTATTTTTATTATTATTATTATTATTATTATTTTTTACAGTAATGTCTAAAACCTCAAATAAACAGTATGTGGTTGAAAACGCTGAATAGTTGTGATATATGAAAAGCACTGAGCGCATCCTCTGGCTCAGTGCCAGCCAAAGCGCAAAAGCATGTTTTCCTAACTCATTAATGCAAGTTGTGCTAAGGTGATGATTTTTACATACAACTTGGAATTACCAAGTTTACTTTCCCACTAAGCAAAGTTATGTCAAAAAGACGTCTTTTCAACGTCTTTGTCCCAGAGGCGAACATTGAAAAGACGTCCACTAATGCTAGTAATAGCATTACATTGATCAATTTATCCTGAAGATTGACACACACACACAAAAAAGATTGTGTATCAAACGTTCTGAGCAAATATTTCAAAGTCACACACAGACATCAGCATTTGGCCTATGATTCACAACAACGGTGACAAGTTTCATGCTGCAATGCATGATGGGTGGCATCATAGTACAAAACTCATGCTTGATTCTCAAGATTTTTTTTTTTGATTGTCAACGTTGTTGTGAATCATAGGCCACATCTTGATGTTGGTGTGTGACTGTGAAATATTTGCTCAAAATGTTGGGTGCACATACTTTTTTTGTTGTCATCCTTCAAGATAATTGATCCCTTTAATACTATTGGTGCCAATACCACAGTATCACAAGGTTATTGTGGCTATAAACAAAGTACTATTGTACCAAACAAGAACACAAAAATTAAAACACAACATCAGATGCTCTCTTTGTGATGATTTAGTTATCATCAACGAGGAGCTGACAACACCTGATGTCACTTTATCTTTGCTTGCTCAGCCACAACCATTGTGTTTCACAGACACAGTTACAGCAGTCAAAGGAAAGCTAACACAACTTCAGGGACCAAGAGCCCAACTAAAGCAAACACTTCCCACCACAATGGTGACTTCAAATGAACCATAAATCATCAACATCTAAACCTCTGTTAACTCTCAGTAGAAGTCTGACAAAAATAGTCAAAGTGTCTCTTATATCTGTGATTAAGGGCAGCACCAGTGTATGAGTGGGAAACACTGGCTCCTCACAGCAAGAAGATCCTGGATTGAGTCCTGAGCCAGAGAGTCTTTCCTTCAGGTCTGGTTTCTCTCACAACCCAAAGATGTGTGAATTACAGATGCTAAGTTGCCTAAAGTGTCTAAAGGTGTTAGCTAAGTTTCTTTTATTTTCATGATTTTGGACAAACACACACTGTCTGTGAGTTGATTTGCAATTACAAAAGGAAAACATGTCCACAATGAGCACATTTGAACTAGTGTTTAACCTTGAGGTTCCATGAACATCTATATCGGACGTACAGATCACGTCCAAAAGAGACGTCATAAAAACTTTCGTTCTGGCTCCTCAGTGGACTTCTTTGCAACGTTCGCCTCTAGGGACAAAGGCGTTGAAAAGACGTCTTTTGGACATAACTTTGCTTAGTGGGAGGCTTTAATGCACTGCTGCCTCTGACTGGTGTAGTAACATCATTGCATCCTTTGTTTCTACTTGCTTGTTTCAAGTAAGCGGCACTCAAACAATTGAGTAAACTTATTTTCACCCTGCAATTGACTGTAACTCAACAAACCAAGTAAGAAGTAGGTATTCTATATTACTTAGTAATGTTAACTAAGTATATGTGAGTAAGGAAAGCTATTAGATTTTACAGTGCATCAATGGGTTAAAATCTTGTTTTGGGGGTGGAGGGGGGACGAAATGATATTTTCGTTACTTAAAATAATATACATTTTAACAAATAAATTATTTCACTTTTTTATTAAACTTAAAAAACAAACAAAAAACATTCATCTTCTGAAGAAGGAAGAAGGTGGCCCAAAATTCTGTCTTGCACTCCCCCCTTAAAACTCTTCATGGCACCCGTTTACAGTACAGTTTTATACAATACAGAGTTTTTCAAAGCAGCTTTACAGTGATAATAGGAAAATTATGCATTTCAGTCAGTTCAGTGTTGATTCACTTCCGTTGTAAAGATAATCAATTATTTAATATTAAGTGCCCCCAACTAAGCAAGCCAGAGCGTGACAGAATGGAGAAAGTAAACAAACAAACAAACAAAAAAAAACATGTGAGAAACCAGGCTCATTTGGGGGGCCAGTTCTCTTCTGGCCAGAGAACAAACATAGTTTAGATTAGAATTCAGATTGGGATCTGTAGCATTCAAATATTCAATTAATTCAATTATTCAATTAATTATTTTTCCTCAAAATTCTGCAAACAATACCTCATAATGACATAATGAAAGAAGTTTGTTTGAAACCTTTGCAAATGTATGAAAAAAATAAAATAATAAAATCACTTGTACATAAGTATTCACAGCCTTTGCCACGACACTCAAAGTTGAGCTCAGGTGCATCCTGTTTACACAGACCATCTTTGGGAGAGGGAGAGATAATTTTTTCATTAAAATAATTTTTCTTCATAGTGCATGAAAAAAAAAAAAACTTTTTATAGAGTGATATTGGGCTGCACAATTAGTCGATTACGAATGCCATGGTTTACATAATCGTTCAAAGGCGCGATTGCAAAAAAATACATAAATCCACTTAAATTATTCTGCGTGCTTAAGAGGTGTGTTTAGAACACTTCAAACAGGAGCCAGTCCAATCATTTAGAATGAATGTAAAGAGGGAAGAGTTGGTCAGCTGATTTATCTGAAAGATTTGTGAGATTTCTAACTTGTAGAGCCTCTTCTGTATTATCAGCACAAGGAAGACACAAATTGTAATTAAAATTTATTTTATTAGCAAAAGATAAACAAGAATAACTAACACAACTACTAAATGAATACAATGAATAATAAAGGCATAAAGTGCATAAGATGCATAAAATACATGTGGTTAGCTATGGAAGAGTTGCATTAACTTACGGCAAAGATAAACTGTTGTTTCTCTGAAACTAAGGTGAAGAACCTTAGAAAGATTATCTATTATTAACTAGCATCAGTTATATTACATCCAATTTAAATTAGGAAATCATATACTGATAATATACAACAATGCCAATGTCTCTGGGAAGAGGTTTGGTTAAGTGATATTTAAGTTTCACGTGGTTGAGTAAGCAATCCGATGGCGCTGACCTTTTCCATTGGGTGACAATGCAGTGTGGAAGTCAAGTCAAGTCAACTTTATTTATATAGCGCTTTTAACAATGCAGATTGTTTCAAAGCAGCTTCACAGTGTTAAACAGAAAAATAATGCAACAGAATATATTTCGATTATCATACAGTAACAATGTGGGCTTTAGATAAGTAATTAGATCAGTAATTTGGTCTATATGGTTAATTTAGTTTAATAATTAGATTTATTTTGAAATATATTTGAAAAAATAGTTTTTCCCCAACTGAGCAAACAAAGCCAGAGGCGACAGTGGCAAGGAAACCAAAACCCCATCAGGAGACCTAATGGAGAAAAATTAACAAGCCATGTATGGTTATTATTCTGGCAATTTTACAGGTCAGAGGTCATAATAGATCGGAATATTCGAAAGATCGGAGACAACATGCCAGAGACGGGTTTATTGAGGATGTGTCGATTAAATAATTATTAAAAATAAATAATCAAAATATCGGAGTCATGACTGGTTTATTGAGGATGCCGTATTGATTAAACAATTATTAAATTAATATATGCGAAAGATTGGAGGCAGCACGCCGGAGATAGGTTGTATTGAGGATGACATATCGATTTAAAGAATTATTAACTAGGAATATTCAAACAATCGGGGTCATCACGCCGGAGACAGGTTTATTGAGGATGCCGTGTCGATGAGGCAGTTTCAGGGGAAGTCTAATTGACACGGTCTCTGCAGACACTTCAGGGTCATGTGTTGGTCACGTCTGGGTTCAGGTCCACCATCTGATCTGGATACAGCCTGGATCCGGTTGACTGCAGTAGACCTCGGGATAAAACAGAGAGACTATCAGTAGCATCATCTTCTGATGATGTAACGAGTACATCAGGTGTTATGAGAAGTGTTCCCGGTTCTGGCTGACCTAGATAATGCAGCCTAATAATCATTTAATTGAAAAACTGTTTTATGTGTATACCATAGAAAAGAGATGTGTTTTTAGTCTAGATTTAAACTGACAGAGTGTGTCTGCTTCCCGAACAATGCTAGGAAGACTGTTCCAGAGTTTAGGTGCTGAATAAGAAAAGGATCGACCGGCTGCAGTTGATTTTGATATTCTAGGTATTATCAACTGGCCAGAATTTTGAGACTGCAGTAGACGTGATGGTATAATGTGTTAAGAGCTCGCTCAAGTACTGGGGAGTTTCTAATGCTGTAGATAAGCTGTAGATTATCTAATGCTGTAGATAAGCAATAAAAGTTATTTTAGGAAGTGTTTTTAGCTTTGTTTGTTTATTTTATATAAACATATGGTAATTTTTTTTCGAAACAATGTTATAAAGCTGTTCAAAACATCATTCAATTATAAGTTATGAAAATCAAAATTAACAATCACAATTACAATTTCAAGAGAACAATCAACAATTATGATTTTTGTCATAATCATGCAGCTCTAGAGTGTTACATTGAGTGGGTCATCCCCTTTAAAAAAAATAGCAATAGCATTTTTTATCGCAGCCTGGGCAAAGCAGTATTTCACAACTTTTGACAGCCACAGTTGTATTAAAACAATTTAGAGCCTTGCCATTCACCACGTATAACAGTAAATGTGGGAATAATTGACAGATTTCAGCTGTAGCTTTAGTGTCTTTTATAGATTGTAGAGGGCATTTGATTGGACAAAAAATCTGATGAAAAGTGAAGTACAGAATGATGTCATCCAAATTGATGATCTGTATTGGTGGTATTTTGAATGCATATGTTTTGTAAATTAGAATTTTGTCATTAGTTTAGAGCACACTAGCTTAAGACTTAAAGGTGCACTATGCAACTTTTCTGTCTGCTAGAGGGTGCCTGTTCAAAACAAAGGCGTAGTTTGATGACGCCAAGTTTGAGCGCAGCATCTTGGGACATGTGGTCTTCACCTCACATCCGGTGGAAAAGAATCGGGATAGGACTCTGGCAGAAACCATGTTCATGGATGCGGTTATTAACGTTACTGTAGTATGAAGCAGAGAAGGACCGAGTGTTGTGGAGCTGAGCAAGGCCGCTGGAGCGATTGTTAATGAGATGGACAACACACGCCTTGCGAGCATTGGGACTTTTATTATGACGGGACACAGTCGCTGGGCGTCGGCACTATTTCCGCTTTTCTGGTCTTGAGTATGAGGTAACGTAGCTCTGTTTATCATATTAGATACATTTGAGTGTGTTGTTGAAAATGATGTTATGACGTTACTCTGTGCGTTCGCTCGGCGGCTGCTGTGACACTTGTTGCACACTGCTAAGAGTAAAGCTATTCTGCCAGATAAAAAACCGAGGGTAACGCAGATATGACGCATTTGACAGGCGACTCCCGACACTATGCTCAGACATCCCAGCTCTTTGGTAAAAATAGCGATTTTCTCACAATATACAAATAGTTGGGAACATTTTGGATATTGTAAGTACTCAACTGGTCAAAATATATAACACTGGCCTAGTGGTTTTTGGATATTTTACTACAAAAATACTACATAGTGCACCTTTAACATATTCATACTAACAACCAAAAAATATTTGATTTCATGGGGACTTGGGAATAGTCAGTTTAAAAGGGTTTTTTAATAATATTGTCAATGGAATTTATTTTTTATAAAACATGCTTCTGATGAAAAATATGGCACAAATAACACTAATATATTAGCAATTCATTAGATTTTAAAATAATTAAGTCAATCAATCATCAATCAACTTTATTTATATAGCGCTTTTACAATGATGATTGTTTCAAAGCAGCTTCACAGTGTTAAACAGGACAACATTGCAACAAAATTTGATTTGGCTAGTTTAATTTGGATAGTTTATAGAATTATATATGACCAAATTAATAAATTATATTTGTATATTTAGTTGAGTAACTTGGATCATAATTTGAGTGTCCCCAACTGAGCAAGCCAAGCCAAAGGCGACAGTGGCAAGGAACCAAAACTCCATCAGGGCATGATGGAGAAAAATAAACCTTGGGAGAAACCAGACTCAGTCGGGGTGCCAGTTCTCCTCTGGCCTATTATTAACAGTGTATAATTTTTACTCTGGCAACCTTGCAGGTCATAAATCATATTAGATAGGAATATTCAAAATTTTGTTATCACGCACGAGACGGGTTCATTTAGGATGGCGCGTCGATTACACAAGAATATGAAAACTTGAAAGATCGGAGTTATTGCGCCGGAGACGGGTTAATTGAGGATGACGTGCCGGTGAGGCAAATTCAGAGGAGACTCTAATGGACAGGGCAACCACCCAGTAGAGCATTACAATAATCTAGCCTTGAGCTCATGAACGCATGTACTAATTGTTCAGCATTTTGTATTGAAAGCATGTGACGTAATTTAGATATATTTTTAAGATGGTAGAATGCAGTTTTACAGATGCTAGAAACATGGCTTTCAAACGAAAGATTGGTATCAAAGAGCACACCCAGGTTCCTAACTGACGACGAGGACTTGACAGAGCAGCCATCGAGGGTTAGACAGTATTCTAGGTTACTACTTGTGGAGCTTTTCTGTCCAATAATTAAAAATTCAGTTTTATCTGAATTAAGTTGCAGGAAATTACTATTCATCCAATTTTTAATATCAGCTATGCATTCCGTTAATCTTGTGAATTGGCAAGTTAGGGCGTGAAGAAATATAGAGCTGAGTATCATCAGCATAACAATGAAAACTAACGCCATGCTTCCTAATGATATCTCCCAGTGGTAGCATATACAGGGTGAAAAGCAACGGTCCTAACACTGAGCCTTGCGGTACTCCATACTGAACTTGTGATCGGTGTGACATCTCTTCATTTACTGCTACAAACTGATAACGGTCAGATAAGTAAGATTTAAACCATGCCAATGCAGTTCCACTAATGCCAACATAATTTTCGAGTCTATTCAAAAGAATATTGTGATCGATAGTATCGAATGCAGCGCTAAGATCGAGTAACATTAATAGAGAGATACAACCACGATCAGATGATAAGAGTAAATCATTTGTAACTCTAATTAGAGCAGTCTCAGTACTATGATACTGTCTAAATCCTGACTGGAAATCCTCACATATACCATTTCTTTCAAGTTTAGCCAATTATTCTCCTCCTATAGCAGTGAATGAGTGTAAATCTAGAAAGGATTAAAATAATTTAATCATAGTAGATTGGGAATCTTTAGCTGATAGAGCTGAACGCTGGCAAACTTAATCAGTTTGTTAGTTAGTGGATTTTTTTGCTTATTCAAAAGCAAACTATAGAAATTAGACAATAAATCTCTTAATACTAAAACATATGCACAGACATTAACATTTTTCACAGAGTAACTTGAACTAATTTACACGTTACAGAACACTGAAGTTTTATGTTTGACATGTAAATGAATAAAACATTTCTGAATGTTGGAAAATTTAGTTAAATGTATTTAATTTAGCTTGTCATAGTAAACTGGTTGAAAAATAATGACTGACATGATGAAATATTGACTAAATTTAAAGGACAAATTAGGTAAGAGAACTGTAAAGATAACACATGATGATATATCAAGCCGGATAAGGTGACAGGTTCATTCTCAGCTTGTAGGAACATTGTTAACTACACTGAAAAAACTAAACAAAGTAGAATTTACTAAATTTTTACACCTAAGGAAATTAAGTAAATTGACTTAACTAAGATGAGTAAAATTAACAAAGTGAACAAGTACATATAACTTGGCCCGTTAAATTTTGAGTAATTTTTACTTACAAATTTGATGTAATTAATATAATTAAAACCTATTGACTCTTTTAAATGTATTTTACTTGTTTTATGCAGTGCTGGTAATTTTTATATTGAATTAAACCACTGATCCTTTTAATACATTTAACTTGTTTTATGCAATGCTGGTAATTATTTTAAATACATAAAAAATGTTGCTTTTATAATGTGACAAAATAATACTGTGACAATGTGCAGTTAAGGGTAATTTATTGACAGAAAAAAAAATGTTTAAAACAACAAGTTTTTAACAGTTTTAGATTTAAACCCTCATTATCAACTCTGCTGTTGTAATACAACATAAGAAATTTGCATGCATACAAATGTAAATGTAAAGGTTACACTCAACATGTTGGATGTCACAGGGTGCAGTTATCTGCTTACCCCCAGGGCATCCAAGATGTAGCTGTCTTTGTTTCTTCAGTAGAACACAAATGAAGATTTTTAACTCCAACCGTTGCTGTGTGCCGGTCGTATAATGCATGTGAATGGAATCAAAATCTATGAGAGTAAAAAAAAAACATGCACAGGCAAGTCCATATTAAACCCTGCAGCTCGTGACACACTGATGTCCCAAGACACAGAGCACTGGAAGTGATCTCTCACGATTACCTTTACTCCAGATTGTGTACATTGACCTCACTCACGGGAAGGACTTCGCATTCGAGGTCAAAAATTATATAAATGCGTTTTGGTTTCTTAAGACATCAGTGTGTCGTCACGAGCCACAGGGTTTAATATGGATTTGTCTGTGCATGTTTTTTCTACTCTCATAGATTTTATTTCCATTCACATGCATTATACGACTGGCACACTGCAACGGTTGAAAATCTTCATTTGTGTTCTACTGAAGAAACAAAGTCACCCATATCTTGGATGCCCTGTGGGGTAAGCAGATAAACATCAAATTCAAATTTTTTGGGTGAACTATACCTTTAACCAAGCCCCGAAATCAACTGTTCCACTGAGCGGACTTCAGGGAAACAATTAAATGGTCTCTCTTTTCTGTCCCTCTCAACCGGTTTACAAATGGACAAATGACTGGATGCACATGCGAAATATTCTAAAATGAAGAAAAAAGACAAAAAAACAATAATCAGTAAAGAGCAAATATTTTTTACATTAAAACGTAATTGATATTTGCATTCACATCATTAATTTTCACTAATTCGATGATGAAAAAGTAATTTTGAAACACTGCTGAAACGTCTCTGACATAAAAACAACCCCTTGAGAGCATCTGTGAGTTTTACATTTTTTACCTTTTCGCCCAGAATGAGATCACGCAAAGCTTGTTTAAGAAAGTGATCGAAATAACTCAACAACGAAACATCATCATAACTATCTAATGTACCAAATCAGATAAGACACATTAAAACATCTTGTATGAATGTACAAAGTTCTCATCGCCATTTCCTCACAATAATGCTAGCATGTGATGCACAACACAGAATAAATATACCCTCATCACGAATTAAGAATTTGTTACCTTGATTTACTAATAACTTATCGTGTCCACATTGTACTAATTTGTTCAATTTAACAAAAGCTAGCATTACATTGCCAACGTTCTACGAAGCTAGTTCATCATTAAGAACACTCGAACTGTTCAAATGAACAGAATTAGGTGATGACAACACAACCATTGAATGAAATTACATTTATTGAATAAATTAAATCTAAAAATCGACTATATAATGCAGTTTATTGCTTACCTGTCAAGGCTCGAGTGCAGTGCAGATTGGTGAAGCCCTCAATGGTCGCGGTTCTTTCTGTTCATGCGCAGAGTCCTTGCTTCAAGACGACGTAAATTTTACTAGATTAAAAATAAAATAATAGCTTCAAGTACGTTATTCATTTGTGTAAGTACAAGTGCTGGTCATATAATTAGAATATCATCAAAAAGATGATTTATTTCACTTATTCCAATAAAAAAGTGAAACTTGTATATTATATGTATTCATTACACACAGACTGATATATTTCAAATGTTTATTTCTTTTAATTTTGATGATTATAACTGACAACTAAAGAAAATCCCAAATTCAGTATCTCAGAAAATTAGAATATTGTGAAAAGGTTCAAAATTGAAGACACCTGGTGCTACACTCTAATCAGCTAATTAACTCAAAACACCTGCAAAGGCCTTTAAATGTTCTCTCCTTGTATATAATTAATTTATGTTGGGATCTTTAGACATTGTCAAAGATGTTTGGAATCAGTAATGGATGATTGTTTATGGATTGCCAGAACATATACATTTTTGTCAATTATGATATGAAGACACTATATATTTCTAAAAGTTTTTTATAACTTTTTTATGTTGTGATCATTTTACATTTAATCTCTAAATTAACATAGAAACAGTAGTCTATATTTTAACTATTTGTAATATTTATAATTTATAAACGTTTCGTTTGACTAGAATAAATTATTACAGAAAATATATTACTACTGTAGGCCTACAATAGAATGTACTTGTCAAAGTAATATTATCAATACTAATAATACATAATTTAAACTTTATTTAAGAATATATTTTTTAATCCATGGTTTAATCTCTGTTTTGCAGCACTTTGCCAAAAAATAAAAGGATACAAGTTTGTTACATTTTATTTGATTTCCACTGTTTTTGGTAATATATTTGTTTTATAAAATAAAAATTATTTATTTATTATTATTCTATACAATATTATTCTTAAACATTTTAATAAATGTATGATAAAAATAAGTTGTTAATCTAATTCATAATAATTTATTGAATTTAGTTGATTAGATGTGTTATACTGAAATGAATAAACAAAACAAATGGTTTCAAGTTTATTATAATAAAGCATTTGTTTTCATCAATTTAATGCCATTTTAACTGGTGAAAATAATAACCATAATTTAATAATACAGTCTATTTATTAAATAATTGTTTAATGCTGTGACATTGTTTTCAAACTGATGTTTTCATATCGTGAAAATCTCATTCTTTACAACCCTACACAGGAGATTCCCCCACCCTGCTGTTAAGTTAAAGTAACTCAGTAGCTTTTAGATAACTAGTACATTTTAAATTAACTACTTTTTACTTTTACTTGAGTAGATTTTTAGACCGGTAATTTTACTTGTACTTAAGTAAAATTTCATTGAAGTAATAGTACTTTTACTTTAGTAGAATATTTTGTTACTCTTTCCACGTCTGATACAAAAATACACTTACAAAAAACTGCAATGGGTATATAAACTATAGAGTTGTAGTTAATCAGCTGGGGTCATACTTGTTTCTTCTTGTTTTACTTTGGGCTGTAGAGAAACAGCAGGTGTTTAGTTGTTCTTTTGGCCCTGTAAAATGTAGCGCTGCCAACTCAACAGGCTGTCACTCCTAGTTTCCTCCCCTCTCTCCTCTCTGGAGCGGCAGTGCTGAATCGCTGCCAAAACAAGCATCCTAAAAGGATCTGAGAGAACGAACCTGCAGAAGTGACACCTTTCAAGTCAATAAGGTGAAACATATAAGACATTTAGTAATCAAGTAAACGGCGGAGATTAATTATAATGTTAGATCATTGACAAGGACCAGATCTTGAGAAATTTATGTGGAGAGGTTTTGGTCACTGAAGTTCCAAGATGAAGTGTCATAAATGTCAAATATCCATATGGGTGAAAAAGGCAATCGTTAGTCAACTAGAAGAGGCTTAGTTGACCAATACTTTTCACGCAGTCCATGAGGGACAGATTGTTAACGATGTGTCCTTGTGGTAATTACAGTATGATGGGGAATCCAAACATTTTCCCTTTCATTAGGGATGTAAAGCAACATTGTATATCGAGATATTTTTCAAGAAACCAGAGAAAGATTTCTGTACCTTCTTTTAAAGTCCATTCCTCTCAAACTTCCAAAAAATGCCATAAAGGCATCGTAATGATATTTAATCGAGTGGTCTAATCCAAATCCAAGTCCTCCGAAGAGAGACATTGGCTTTATATTATAAACTGATTTACAACAATGCACATACTTTATCCCGAGGTCTACTGCAGTCAGCTTGATCCTGGCTGTATCCAGATCAGACGGTGGACCTGCACCCAGATGTGACCAACACATGACCCTGAAGTGTCTGCAGAGACCGTGTCATTTAGACTCCCCCTTAAGCTGCCTCATCGACACGGCATCCTCAATAAACCTGTCTCCGGCGTGATGACTCCGATTGTTTGAATTGTCCTATTTAATAATTCTTTAAATCGATATGTCATCCTCAAAACAACCCGTCTCTAGCGTGTTGCCGCCGATCTTTCGAATATTACACTTTAGTAATAGTTTAATCAATACGGCATCCTCAATAAAAACCTGTCTCCGGCGTAATGACTCCGATATTTCAAATTATTTATTTTTAATAATAATTTAATCTATACATCATCCTCAATAAACCCGTCTCCGGCGTGGTGCCTCAGATCTTTCGAATATTCAGATTGATTATGACCTCTGACCTTTAAAATAATAATTTTAATAATAATAATACGCTGTTTGTTAATTGACCAGAGGAGAACTGGCACCCGACTGAGCCTGGTTTCTCCCAAGGTTTATTTTTCTCCATTAAGTCTCCTGATGGGGTTTTGGTTTCTTGCCACTGTCGCCTCTGGCTTGGCTTGCTCAGTTGGGGAAAAATATTTTTCAAATATATTTCAAAATAAATCTAATTATTAAACTAAATTAACCATATAGACCAAATTACTTATCTAATTACTGATCTAAAGCCCACATAGTTACTGTATGATAATCAAAATATAATCTGTCGATTATTTTTCTGTTTAACACTGTGAAGCTGCTTTGAAACAATCTGCATTGTTGTTTCAACAATCTCTCATGTTGTTTTTGCAACTATATAAATAAAGTTGACTTGACTTGACTTGACATACTATAGTAAAAACGGACATTTAAATGTGATGTGACGTGCAGAAACAACATGAGAGTGAGTAAATGCAGAACTAACCATTTACAGTTTGGGAATAGTAATTTTGACAGGCTTTCTTGTGATTAGAACTGTGATTTGATTGCATTGATAATCTGAAGCGCATGCACTGCCGGAATAACACTCCTCAAAGTGGAAGCGCAAACACCATTTAAAGCGGCACTCCTTACAGTGCAAGAGCAAACAATTTAAATCACCATATCACATTTAGTTTTAGTAGTAGGATTATTTAAATGTCTTTTGAGGGTCTGTGTATTGCATGATTTTTATGGAGTTTCAGTGACAATAACTACATTAAACTACTATATATAATGTTGAATATAATGTATAGTAATGCAATGGGGGACTATTTATGTGTTCTGATTATAACATAACAACAATGATATTATTTAAATAATAATAAAAATATCTCTTCTTTATTTCTACTTGAAAATAATGTAATAAATATTGTATCGTAAGTTTAGTATCGTATCGTGACAGGAGTGTATATTTACACCCTACCTTTCATCTATCGACCTAGATACATGGGTGTTAGCCTATTATAAGGTGCATATCTAATTGTTGATATTCTAGGTATTATAAACTGGACAGATTTTTGAGATTGCAGTAGATGTGAAGGACTATAATGTGTTAAGAGCTAGGGAGCCAAACCATTTAATGCTTTGTAAGTAATTAGCAAGATTAAACTATGGAATGGCTGGAAGATATCACCTAAATGTCACATACAGAGTCCTTCTGTTTTCCTCTAATAGTATAGAGCCCTGAAATGAGTTGTCTCATAACCTGAGACTGGTTGTGTCCTACTCTGTATTAATTGTCTTGTCCGAGCAACCATAGTGGGAATTTGTTATAGTTCTGATCTCAAATAGTCCCCCAGCCACTTAAAATTTTAATAAACTCTTTTTATATGAGTCATTATTCATAGAAGTATAGCTATAGGGGGCACAGTTGAATATTCAGTTCAAGTTTTTTTCCTGTCACAAGACATATAACTTGCCCAGGTCCCCTGTGATTGTGACCTGCCAGTGTTTTAGTCCAGAACACAATACTTGTCTATTAACTTGCTCTCTAAATGGCTTCAAGCAGTCATACAGACCATACAAGCAGTGTCAACAGCTATTATAATATATGATATACATAAGACTGTCACGGAACTAATTTCATGTTGTTTTATATTTTATTTGTTTATTTTGTTGGATTTTAGGTCAGAACTGTTTCAAAAATAGTTATCTGCATGATGCCTGCTGCCTTTGGGCTCAGTGATGTTGAATTTAAATGGCATGTAAAATAAAGACATGTTATGTTTCATTGTGATGTAATGGTGGTGTTTTCCGGAAGGGACTAAAGAACAAAGTATTTTTTCATTTAGATAAAGATTATATAACAGTTGCATGTTATGTTTTAGTGTCGCTATAATGTCCCACACACTAGGGTTGGGCGATGTCCCCTAAATTGGCAGTTGACTATGTTTACAGTAAAACATTGCGATGGACGATGATATCGTCATTTTTTTAAATAAAAATATATAATTTACTATAGCTGTATTTTACTATCTCTTTACATGAATACTATTTTCTATTTCGTTATTTTGCTAACCCAAATAAGGACCCACCTGCGCTAGGTTGCACGTGAGGGGAAACAAAGTAAAGAGTTGTGCACTTTTTATTTTAATATACCTCCTTACATAAATACTATTTTATATTTAAAACTATAATTTTGTTATTATCCTGGGTTTTGTATGTGAATGCTGTTTTACGTGAATATATTACCACAGGAGTGAAGCACAAAGCTTTGTTTTCAAAGGAATTAAATTTGCAGTTAGATCGCAGCCATGAAAACATATGGATTCATGCCGAATGAGAGAGGGAGGCTGAGCCCAATTAAAGATTTGCCAGCTTTTCAAATATATTTGTACCCGATTTTCCGATCAACCAAAAGGCTAACAGTTAGTCCATTTTATCCCACTGGACATCACGTTTCTTTTCATAAATCTTCACTCGTGTCACACTCATTTTCGCAGGGAGGGAATTGTAAACGTTTCTTCCTTTCGTTTGTTATAATTAAGTCTATTATAGCCTACCCATTCACATGCTTTACTGTGGTGAAGTAGAAAAAAACAATGTAGGACGAATACCTTTTTACTTCAAATTGTTTGTTCCCTTTCGAACGGTCAGTCGTACTGCGTCGAAGACGCATTGGGAATAGTCTCCTATTCTCGAATACTGAAGCATTTATAAAATCACGCAGTGCTACTGCACAGTCAAAGCAGAGTCGAGGCTACTCGCGCGCTATTGGCTGGCCAGTGGTAACTGCATGAACCAATGGCAGAACAGCGTATATGAGCGAACCTATGGGCGCTAAGCTCGCGAAACTGAACATAAGCCCGCAAACTGAGTGCAAAAGCCTGTGAAGGGCGCCCTTAAAATACGCTGTAATGCCTCAAAACGTCAAATTTTTCTCCTTCAGCGAAGACTCTTTGCTGATACCATCTGAATACAAGCTTACCTTCACCGTGAGAGACAAGCTGTCAGTGGAATCGAGCTAGCCAGCCCGGACCCTTGCGAGAGTCGGTCTGTCATCAGCACTCATCCAGCTATGAAGCAGCTGTCGCTCCTTCTCCCCTGCGCTCGCCGGTGAAACACTTTTCTGTATCCTTAAGTACATTAAAGAACATGTCACAATTGTGCGTAAAGGTGCAGAACAACCCTGCATCAGGAGGATGCCCATGACCAGTGTATTACCTGTCTGGGCAAGGCCCATGCAGACACTGCTCTCTCTGGATCCGGCTGCTCTCACTGCAAGAGCATGCCCATCTCCTCCCTCCGTTCGCGGATCGCCTTCTTCTCATAGAGCGACCCCGCCCCTCGTGCTCTCCCGCTCTCTTTCCCGTCCCAACACCGGTGGAAAAAGCGGCGGAGCCTGAGGGCTGAATATCCTGAGGCGGGCGAGCTCACGTCGGCCCAGTGCCTGCGTGCCTTGTCTTCGCCTCAGAGAGACGTTTCCCCAGTGACGTTCTCTCGATTAGACCTGCTTCCTCCGCTCAACGCCGAGGAACTGGTCTCATCCGGTGGCAATGAAGAGGACGATCCACACGATGACTCCGTGTTCCATGTTGACTCCGATGCCGAGAAATGGTCGGGCTCCGTTGGCGACCCCGCCCCCTCGACATCTCAGCAGCGAAACGATGCGGCTAGAGCCGTTGCAGACACCGAACTAATCCGTGTCCTCACTAAAGCCATTGACGATTTGGGCCTGGACTGGGCTTTCCCTGAAGAGCCCACACCCAGCTGCCTCAACGAATGGTATCTCCCGGGGTGCCAGCAGGCCCCGCGGCAGAGAGCGTCACCCTTTTTCCCTGAGGTACACCAGGAGCTGGCGAAGTCATGGCGCACTCCCTACTCCGCTCGCCTCCGCCCATCCACCTCGTACGCGCTCTCCAATAATGACGGCGCTGTCGAAAAGGGATACGAGAAGCTGGCGCCGCTCGAGGAGTCGGTGGCGGCACACCTCTGCCCACCCTCTGCGATAGGCTGGAAGCCCAAAGTCGCGCACCCTTCCAAGCCCTGTCGTACCATGGCAGCCTTGGCAAACAGGGCATATGCTTCCGCCGGCCGAGAAGACTCCGCTCTCTACTCGATGGCGGTCCTGCAGGTGTTCCAGGTGAAGCTCCTGCGGGCTATGGACGAATCCGGTCCGGACCAGGAGGTTTTTCGTGACCTCAGAAGTGACCTCAGAAGTGCCACAGATCTGGCCCTTCGAGCCACAAAGGCCACCGCTCAGGCCATAGGCAGGTCCATGGCCAGTCTTGTGGTGTTGGGCCTTGTGGCTAAATCTCACGGAGATTAAGGAGGCCGATAAGACCGCCTTCCTCAACGCTCCCATTTCTCCAAACGGTCTGTTCGGGCCTGCGGTGGACGGTTTTGCGGAGCGCTTCACCATGGCTAAAAAAAAATAGCGGCCCCGCCCACCTTATGACCAACGTCAGCGTCATCACCAGGCGAAGCGCTTCCCACCCAAGTGTCAGGGTCCCCTGCCTAAGATCACGCTGGACCCTGATCACAGGAAGCAGTCCTGACGTCCGTCCCCCAAGACACTCCGAATTCTCTCCCCGCGTGAATTACTTGAATTTTTATTACTATAAAAACCCTGTGCAACTGGGCAGAGGTCAGCCCTTAAATGGTCAGTGTTCTCTGATTGGTGTTCAGCCAGGAACCATAACCCAGTGTCATGCAAGATATCACAGATACTTGTTTTTCTACAAGAGATGTTGGATGCAGGACGCACCCCATCCACACTCAAAGTCTACACAGCAGCTATTGCCGCTTCTCATGCACCTATAGCTGGCCAATCAGTAGGCAGACACGACATGGTCATAAAATTCTTAAAGGGAGCCAGGAGGCTTAACCCTCCTCGCCCTTCTAAGGTGCCTTCCTGGGATCTTTCACTGGTCTTACGAGCTCTAAAAGGACCTCCCTTCGAACCGATGCAGACGGCCGAACTGAAACCGCTTTCACTAAAAACCACCCTGCTATTAGCACTGGCATCAGTTAAGCGTGTTGGTGACATTCAAGTGCTCTCTGTGAACGCGTCATGTCTAGAATTTGGCCCAGGTGACTCTAAAGTCATCCTCAAACCAAGACATGGCTATGTACCCAAGGTGCTTTCAACACCATTTAAAGCACAGGTAACCACTCTTTCTGCTCTTCCAGTTAGGGTGCTAAGAGCATATATTGAGCGGTCCTCCCACTTTAGGCAGTCGGAGCAGCTCTTTGTAAGCTTTGGTGGCCGCACTAAGGGACTTCCGGTCACCAAGCAAAGTCTAGCCAGATGGCTAGTGGACGCAATAGTGTTAGCATACGATACTAGGGGCCTTCAATGTCCCATAGGTGTCAAAGCTCACTCCACCAGAGGCATGGCCTCTTCCTGGGCATGGTCTAGTGGAGTTTCTATTGGTGACATCTGTAGATCTGCAGGCTGGTCCTCACCATCTACTTTTACCAGATTCTACAGCCTGGAAGTCCCTGCGCTGCAGGCACAGAACCTTGCTGTATAATAATAAGTATTAACGGCTGTAGCCCGTCCTTACTAGTTAGGCATCTGGGTCTTCATATGCTCAATGCATGACTGAATTTTTCCCACTTTACTTGCTGTCCCTTACGAGCCCAGTATGAAAAGGGATATATATATATATATATATATATATATATATATATATATATATATATATATATATATATATATATATATATATATATATATATATATATATATATATATATATATATATATTATACTGTACAAACCGTATTTTCTATCCCCCTACACTGCTCCTGCCCCTAAACCTACCCATCACAGGAGACATGCTGCATTTTTACATTTTCAAAAAACATCACTTAGTGTGATTTATGACCTGTTTTCCTCATGGGGACCAAAACATGTCCCCACAAGGACAAGGATTTTGGATATTGCCATCTTTGTGGGGACATTTTGTCCCCATAACGTAAGGATTACCAGTCCACACACACACACACACACACACACACACACACACACACACACACGCACACACACACACACACACACACACGTGCACACACACACACACACAGGCTATTTTAATTTTGTTTTCTCTGGCAGTGCATAATCAAACATAGCCTAAATGTCTTGACCCTGTGGAAGATAAAATTAGCTTTTCAGACACAAAGCAACACATGTTGCTTTGCAACATCAGGAGAAAACATGTAGACGAAGATATTCGAGAAGGTGTCTATCCAGCTTGTGTCCCATATTCATCTCAAAGCATGATGCATATTTGCAGGGAAATAAAACTAATATTTTTTTAAACTAATATTTAATTGTCTTAATCTTTGTTACCATTATTAACTGATAATCGTTTAAATGTTTTACAGACTGTAGTGTGTTGTTTCACTGACGGAAGTGCTAAAATAAACACGCATGCTTATGAAATGGATTATTTAAAAATGTAGGCTATATATCTGGCATAGACTACAGTATTTAAAATAGCATATGCTTTAGTTATGCTCTCAATTTAATTTACAGAGCAATCCCTGCAAAGTTTTTAGTTTAACTATAGAAGAGGATTAGTGTGTGTCGCACTCGCAATGGGGGGCGTGGCATATCACGATGGTGGCGCTCCATCATGATGAAATTGTCCATCGCGCAACCCCACACACACACACACTCACACACTCACACTCACACACACACACACATTTAACTCAGGTGCTGTCCATTTCTTCTGATCATCCTTGAGATGGTTCTACACCTTCATTTGAGTCCAGCTGTGTTTGATTATACTGATTGGACTTGATTAGGAAAGCCATACACATGTCTATATAAGACCTTACAGCTCACAGTGCAAATGAGAATCATGAGGTCAAAGGAACTGCCTGAAGAGATCAGAGACAGAATTGTGTCAAGGCACAGGTCTGGCCAAGGTTACAAAAAAATCTGCTGCACTTAAGGTTCCTAAGAGGACAGTGGCCTCCATAATCCTTAATTGGAAGACGTTCGGGATGACCAGAACCTTTCCTAGAACTGGCCATCTGGCCAAACTGAGCTATCGGGGGAGAAGAGCCTTGGTGAAAGAGGTAAAGAAGAACCCAAAGATCACGGCGGCTGAGCTCCAGAGATGCAGTCGGGAGATGGGAGAAAGTTTTAGAAAGTCAACCATCACTGCAACCCTCCACCAGTCGGGGCTTTATGGCAGAGTGGCCCGACGGAAGCCTCTCCTCAGTGGAAGACACATGAAAGCCTGCATGGAGTTTGCTACAAAACACCTGAAGGACTCCAAGATGGTAAGAGACCAAGATATAACTTTTTGGCGTTAATTCTTAGCGGTATGTGTGCAGAAAACCAGGCACTGCTCATCACCTGTCCAATACAGTCCCAACAGTGAAGCATGGTGGTGGCAGCATCATGTTATGGGGGTGTTTTTCAGCTGCAGGGACAGGACGATTGGTTGCAATCGAGGGAAAGATGAATGCGGCCAAGTACAGGGATATCCTGGACGAAAAGCTTCTCCAGAGTGCTCAATATCTCAGACTGGGCCGAAGGTTCACCTTCCAACAAGAAAATGACCCCGACATAATCCCCCAGTGTGTCCTAGGTCTTCCCCGGGGCCTCCTCCCGGTGGGACGTGCCTGGAGCACCTCCCTGGGAAGGCGTCCAGGAGGCATCCGAAATAGATGCCCAAGCCACCTCAGCTGGCTCCTCTCGATGTGGTGGAGCAACGGCTCTACTCTGAGCTCCTCCCGAGTGAACGAGCTTCTCACCCTATTTCTAAGGGAGCGCCCAGCCACCATACGGAGAAAGCTCATTTCGACCGCCTGTATCCGGGATCTTGTCCTTTCAGTCATGACCCACAGCTCATGACCATAGGTGAGAGTAGGAATGTACATCGACCGGTAAATCGAGAGCTTTGCCTTACAGCTCAGCTCCTTCTTTACCACGACAGGCCGGTACATCGACTGCATTACTGCAGAAGCTGCACCGATCCGTCTGTCAATCTCCTGTTCCATCCTTCCCTCACTCGTGAACAAGACCCCAAGATACCTGATCTCCTCCACTTGAGGCAGGAACTCTCCACCAGCCTGAAGTGGGCAATCCATCCTTTTCCGACTGAGAACCATGGCCTCGGAATTGGAGGTGCTGATTCTCATCCCAGCCGCTTCACACTCGATTGCAAGACACCCCAGTGCGTGCTGAAGGTCCTGGTCTGAGGAGGCCAACACGACAACATCATCCGCAAAAAGCAGCGACAAAATCGTATGGTCCCCAAACCGGACACTCTCCGGCCCTTGGCTGCGTCTAGAAATTCTGTCCATAAAAATTATAAACAGAACCCGGTGACAAATGGCAGCCCTGCCGAGTCCAACATGCACCGAACAGGTCTGACTTACTGCCGGCAATGCGAACCAAGCTCTTTCTCCGGTCATACAGGGAACAAACAGTCCTAAGCAGGGGGCCGCCGACCCCATACTACCAGAGCACCCTCCACAGGATGTCACGAGGAACATAGTCGAATGCCTTCTTCAAATCCACAAAACACATGTGGACTGGTTGGGAAAACTCCCATGAACCCTCCAGCACCCTGAAAAGGGTATAGAGCTGGTCCAGTGTTCCACGACCGGGACGAAAACCACACTGTTCCTCCTGAATCCTAGGTTCCACTATCGGCCGATTTCTCCTCTCCAGTACCATGGCATAGACTTTACCCCTACAGTTGGAACACACTCTCCGGTCCCCCATCTTAAAAAGAGGGACCACCACCCCGGTCTGCCAGTCCAGAGGTAGTCCCCAACCACCATGCGATGTTGCAGAGTCGTGTCAGCCAAGACAGCCCTCAGGACGGATCTCATCCATCCCCGGTGCCTTGCCACCGAGGAGCTTTTTAACCACCTCGATGACTTCCGCCCGGGTGATAGACGAGTCCACCTCCGAGCCCCCAGCCACTGCTTCCTCAATGGAAGACATGTTGGTGGGATTGAGGAGATCCTCAAAGTATTCCTTCCACCGCCCGACGATATCCCCAGTTGAGGTCAACAGGTGCCCATCTCCACTGTAAACAGTGTTGTTAGGGCATTGTTTCCCCCTCCTGAGGCGTCTGAATCTCTTCGAGGCCAACCGATAGTCTTTCCCCAATGCCCTCACCGAACTCCTCCCAGGCTCGAGTTTTTTTGCCTCCAAGACTACCCGGGCTGCAGTCCGCTTGGCCTGCCGGTACCCGTCAACTGCCTCAGGAGTCCCACAAGCCAACCAGGCCAGCCAGGCCTTCTTCAGCTTGACGGCATCCCTTACTTCCGGTGTCCACCACCGGGTTTGGGGATTGCCGCCTCAACAGGCACCGGAGAACTTACGGCCACAGCTCCGAACAGCCGCATCGACAATGGATGTGGAGAACATGGTCCACTCGGACTCAATATTTCCAGACTCCCTCGGAATCCGGTCGAAGTTCCGCCGGAGGTGGGAGTTGAAGATCTCTTTGACAGGGGGCTCGGCCAAACGTTCCCAACAGACCCTCACAGAACGTTTGGGTCTGCCGAGTCTGTCCAGCCTCCTTCCCCGCCATCGGATCCAACTCACCACCAGGTGGTGATCAGTTGACAGCTCCGTCCCTCTCTTCACCCGAGTGTCCAAGACATATGACCGAAGGTCTGATGTCACGACCACAAATTTCATCATCGACCTCCGGTCTAGGGTGTTCTGGTGCCACATGCACTGATGGACACCCTTATGCTTGAACATGGTGTTCGTTATGGACAAACCGTGGCTAGCACAGAAATCCAATAACAGAACACCACTTTGGTTCAGATCAGGGGGGCCGTTCCTCCCAATCACGCCCCTTCAGGTGTCACTGTCACTGCCCACGTGGGCATTGAAGTCCCCCTGTAGAACGATGGAGTCTCCAGTCGGAGCACTTTCCAGCACCCCACCCAGAGACTCCAAGAGGGCCAGGTACTCCGCACTGCCGTTCGGCCCGTAGGCACACGACAGTGAGAGACCTATCCCTGACTCAAAGGCGCAGGGAAGCGACTCTCTCGTTCACCGGGGTGAACTCCAACACATGGCGATAAGCAAAACCCACTCCAGCTCTCCGCCTCTCACCATGGGCAACTCCAGAGTGGTAGAGATCCTCTCTCAAGAAGTGTGGTTCCAGAGCCCAAGCTGTGCGTAGAGGTGAGCCCGACTATCTCTACTCGGTACCTCTCGACCTCCCACACAAGCTCTGGCTCCTTCCCCGCCAACGAGGTGACATTCCACGTCCCTAAAGCTAGATTCCGTGTCCAGAGATTGGGTCGTCGGCGGCCTCGCCTTCGACTGTCGCCCGATCCACTATGCACTGGCCCCTTACGCTCCCTCCTGCAGGTTGTGAGCCATCAGTAGGGCGGCCCCACGTCATTCCTTCAGGCTAAGCCTGGCCTGCCCCATGAGGGCAGGCCCGGCCACCAGGCGCTCGCATACGGGCCCCAACCCCTGGTCTGGCTCCAGGGTGGGGCCCCGGCTGCGCCTTGCTGGGCAAGGTCTCGGTCCTTGGTGTACATGTGCTCATATAGGGTTTTTGTGAGCTGTTCTTAGTCTGGCCCGTCACCAAGGACCTGTTTGCCTTGGGAGACCCTACCAGGGGCAAATAGCCCCTGACAACATAGCTCCCAGGATCATTCGGGCACTCGAAACCTCTTCACCACGATAAGGTGACAGTTAAAGGAGAGGCATCTCTGGAGTGAAAAACTTGTTGCATCTTTCCCAAAAAGACTCATGGCTGTATTAGATCAAAAGGGGGCTTCAACTAAATACTGAGCAATGGTTCTGAATACTTAGGACCATGTGATTATTTCAGTTTTTATTTTTATAAATCTGCAAAAATATCAACAATTCTGTTTTTCTGCCAATATGGGGTGCTGTGTACATTAATGAGAAAAAAATGAACTTTTGCAAATGGCTGCAATATAACAGAGTAATATATACAGGTCCTTCTAAAAAAAATAGCATATTGTGATAAAAGTTTATTATTTTCCATAATGTAATGATAAAAATTAAACTTTCATATATTTTAGATTCATTGCACACCAACTGAAATATTTCAGGTCTTTTATTGTTTTAATATGCTTTTCTGCTGAAAAGCTTTATGGAGATGAAGATTTCGTTTTTCAGCACGACCTGGCACCTGCTCACAGTGCTAAAACCACTGGTAAATTGAGTACTGACCATGGTATTACTGTGCTTAATTGGCCTGCCAACTCTCCTGACCTGAACCCCATAGAGAATCTGTGGGATATTCAATCAATCAATCAATCAATCAACTTTATTTATATAGCGCTTTTACAATGACGATTGTTTCAAAGCAGCTTCACAGTGTTAAACAGGACAACATTGCAACAAAATTTGATTTGGCTAGTTTAATTTGGATAGTTTATAGAATTATATATGACCAAATTAATAAATTCAATTCCTATATTTAGTTGAGTAACTTGGATCATAATTTGAGTGTCCCCAACTGAGCAAGCCAAGCCAAAGGCGACAGTGGCAAGGAACCAAAACTCCATCAGGGCATGATGGAGAAAAATAAACCTTGGGAGAAACCAGACTCAGTCGGGGTGCCAGTTCTCCTCTGGCCTATTATTAACAGTGTATAATTATTTCTCTGGCAACCTTGCAGGTCATAAATCATATTAGATAGGAATATTCGAAATTTTGGGTATGGACGACGAGGACGGGCTCATTTAGGATGGCGCGTCGATTACACAAGAATATGAATACTTGAAAGATCGGAGTTATTGCGCCGAGACGGGTTAATTGAGGATGACGTTCCGGTGAGGCAAATTCAGAGGAGACACTAATGGACACGGTCTCAGCAGACACTCCAGGATGAGCTGGTCATGTCCAGATGCAGGTCCACCATCCGATCCGGACACGGCCTGGATCCGGCCGACTGCAGTAAACCTCGGGATAAACAGATAGACTAACATTAGTGTGGATGCCACTATTTTTATGATGTAACGAGTACATCAGGTGTTATGGGAAGTGTTCCCTGTTCCGGCTGACCTAGTTAATGCAGCCTAACAATCAGTCATTTGAATAAAGAAAGTTAAAAATGTTCTATGTGTATGCCATAGTAAAGAGATGCGTTTTTAGTCTAGATTTAAACTGACAGAGTGTGTCTGCTTCCCGAAAAATGCTAGGAAGACTGTTCCAGAGTTTAGGTGCTAAATAGGAAAAGGATCGACCGCCTGCAGTTCATTTAGATATTCTAGGTATTTTCAACTGGCCATACATACATGCATACATACATACATACGTATATATATATATATATATATATATATATATATATATATATATATATATATATATATATATATATATATATATATATATATATATATATATATATATATATATTTGTAGTTTATTAGGAAGTAGTTTTAGTTTTAGCTATTTTAGGGGATATCTGTGTGTGCAGGTGACTATTACTGTGCATAACTATTAGGCAACTTAACAAAAAACAAATTTATACCCTTTTCAATTATTTATTTTTACCAGTGAAACCAATATAACATCTCAACATTCACAAATATACATTTCTGACATTCAAAAACCAAACAAAAACAAATCAGTGACCAATATAGCCACCTTTCTTTGCAAGGACACTCAAAAGCCTGCCATCCATGCATTCTGTCAGTGTTTTGATCTGTTCACCATCAACATTGCATGCAGCAGCAACCACAGCCTCCCAGACACTGTTCAGAGAGTTGTACTGTTTTCCCTCCTTGTAAATCGCACATTTGATGATGGACCACAGGTTCTCAATGGGGTTCAGATCAGGTGAACAAGGAGGCCATATCATTAGATTTTCTTTTTTTATACCCTTTCTTGCCAGCCACGCTGTGGAGTACTTGGACGCGTGTGATGGACTATTACATGTTTTTCTTGAAGGATGCAGACTTCTTCCTGTACCACTGCTTGAAGAAGGTGTCTTCCAGAAACTGTCAGTAGGACTGGGAGTTGAGCTTGACTCCATCCTCAACCCGAAAAGGCCCCACAAGCTCATCTTTGATGATACCAGCCCAAACCAGTACTCCACCTCCACCTTGCTGGCGTTTGAGTCGGACTGGAGCTCTCTGCCCTTTACCAATCCAGCCACGGGCCCATCCATCTGGCCCATCAAGACTCACTCTCATTTCATCAGTCCATAAAACCTTAGAAAAATCAGTCTTGAGATATTTCTTGGCCCAGTCTTGACGTTTCAGCTTGTGCTCTTGTTCAGTGGTGGTCGACTTTCTGCCTTTCTTACCTTGGCCATGTCTCTGAGTATTGCACACCTTGTGCTTTTGGGCACTCCAGTGATGTTGCAGCTCTGAAATATGGCCAAACTGGTGGCAAGTGGCATCTTGGCAGCTGCACGCTTGACTTTTCTCAGTTCACGGGCAGTTATTTTGCGCCTTGGTTTTTCCACACGCTTCTTGTGACCCTGTTGACTATTTTGAATGAAACGCTTGATTGTTCGATGATCACGCTTCAGAAGCTTGGCTATTTTAAGACTGCTGCATCCCTCTGCAATATATCTCACTATTTTTGACTTTTCTGAGCCTGTCAAGTCCTTCTTTTGACCCATTTTGCCAAAGGAAAGGAAGTTGCCTAATAATTATGCACACCTGATATAGGGTGTTGATGTCATTAGACCACACCCTTCTCATTACAGAGATGCACATCACCTAATATGCTTAATTGGTAGTAGGCTTTCCAGCCTATACAGCTTGGAGTAAGACAACATGCATAACGAGGATGATATGGACAAAATACTAATTTGCCTAATAATTCTGCACTCCTGTATATATATATATATATATATATATATATATATATATATGTATATGTGTATATATATATATATATATATATATATATATATATATATATATATATATATATATATATATATATACGTATATATATGTATATATATATATGTATATATATATATATATGTATATATATGTATGTATGCGGATTGAAAACAAACAATGTTTGAAGAAGACAATGCTGAATAAAGTAGTAGTTTTTGTTTTTTTTTGGACCAAAATGTCAAGTCAACTTTATTTATATAGCACTTTTAACAATGCAGATTGTTTCAAAGCAGCTTCCCAGTGTTAAACAGAAAAATAATGCAACAGAATATATTTCGATTATCAAACAGTAACAGTAGATCAGTAATTTGGTCTATATGGTTAATTTAGTTTAATAATTAGATTTATTTTGAAATTTATTTGAAAAAATGTTTTTCCCCAACTGAGCAAGCCAAGCCAGAGGCGACAGCGGCAAGGAAACCAAATCCCCATCAGGAGACCTAATGGAGAAAAATAAACCTTGGGAGAAACCAGGCTCAGTCGGGGTGCCAGTTCTCCTCTGGCCAATTAGCAAACAGCGTATTATTATTATTCTGCCAATTTTAAAGGTCAGAGGTCATAATAGATCTGAATATTCGAAAGATCTGAGGCAACACGCCGGAGACGGGTTTACTGAGGATGATGTATCGATTAAATAATTATTAAAATAAATAATTTGAAATATCGGAGTCATTACGCCGGAGACAGGTTTTTATTGAGGATGCCGTATTGATTAAACAATTACTAAAGTGTAATATTCGAAAGATCGGCAGCAACACGCTGTAGACGGGTTGTTTTGAGGATGACCTATCGATTTAAAGAATTATTAACTAGGACTATTCAAACAATCTGAGTCATCACGCCAGAGACAGGTTTATTGAGGATGCCGTGTCGATGAGGCAGCTTAAGGGGGAGTCTAAATGACACGGTCTCTGCAGACACTTCAGAGTCATGTGTTGGTCACATCTGGGTGCAGGTCCACCGTCTGATCTGGATACAGCCTGGATCTGGCTGACTGCCGTAGACCTCGGGATAAAACAAAGACACTAACATTAGCGTAGATGCCATTCTTCTGATGATGTCACACGTACATCAGGTGTTATGGGAAGTGTTCCAGGTTCCGGCTGACCTAGATAATGCAGCCTAATAATCATTTAATTGAAAAAAGTGTTTTATGTGTATGCCATAGAAAAGAGATGTGTTTTTAGTCTAGATTTAAACTGACAGAGTGTGTCTGCTTCCCGAAACATGCTAGGAAGACTGTTCCAGAGTTAAGGTGCTAATAGGAAAAGGATCGACCACCTGCAGTTGATTTTGATATTCTAGGTATTATCAGCTGGTCAGAGTTTAGAGACTGCAGTAGACGTGATGGAGTATAATGTGTTAAGAGCTCACTCAAGTACTGGGGAGCTAAACCATTCAGTGCTTTGTAAGTAATCAGCAAGATTTTAAAATGTATGCAATGTTTAATAGGGAGCCAGTGCAGTGTTGACAGAACCGGTCTAATGTGTTCATATTTCCTGGTTCTAGTAAGAACTCGAGCTGCGTTTTGGACCAGCTGGAGTTTGTTTATTAAGTGAGCAGGGCAACCACCCAGTAGAGCATTACACTAATCTAGCCTTGAGCTCATGAACGCATGTATTAACTGTTCAGCATTTTGTATTGAGAGCATGTGCCGTAATTTAGATATATTTTTAAGATGGTAGAATGCAGTTTTACAGATGCTAGAAACATGGCTTTCAAACGAAAGATTGATATCAAAGAGGACACCCAGATTCCTAACTGACGACGAGGACTCGACAGAGCAGCCATCGAGGGTTAGACAGTATTCTAGGTTACTACTTGTGGAGCTTTTTTTTTTGTCCAATGATTAAAAATTCTGTTTTTTACTGAATTAAGTTGCAGGAAATTGCCGGTGTGAAGAAATATAGAGCTGAGTATCATCAGCAAAACAATGAAATCTAACGCCATGCTTCCTAATAATATCTCCCAGTGGTAGCATGTACAGGGTGAAGAGCAATGGCCCTAGCACTGAGCCCTGCAGTACTCCATACTGAACTTGTGATCGGTGTGACATCTCCTTTACTGCTACAAATTGATAACGGTCCGATAGGTATGATTTAAACCATGCCAATGCAGGTCCACTAATGCCTACATAATTTTCGAGTCTATTCAATAGAATGTTGTGTTGAATGCAGCGCTAAGATCGAGTAACACTAACAAAGAGATACAACCACGATCGGATGATAAGAGTAAATCATTTGTAACTCTGATGAGAGCAGTCTCAGTACTATGATATGGTCTAAATCCTGACTGAAAATCCTCACAGAGACCATTTCTTTCGAAAAAGGAACATAATTACGAAGACATTGCCTTTTCAAGTATTTTTGAAAAAAAGGGTAGATTTGAGATTGGCCTGTAATTGACTAATTCTGTAGGATCAAGTTGCGTTTTTTTAATAAGTGGTTTAATAATAGCCAACTTAAAAGTTTTCAGTACATGTGAATGAGTGTAATTTTTCCTCAGTGACACTACTATGCTCTGTCTGATGTGATACTGTAGTAGACAGCTGCATAGTCAGTCTTACATGTAAAGAAGTTCATAAAGTCAATACTGCTGTGTTTTTTACAAACATCAGAAGTTGAAGCTTTATTCTTGGTTAATTACTGTATCGAATAAATACCTAGGTTTGTGTTTGTTTTCTTCTAAGAGATTCGAGAAATAAGCAGATCTAGCAGTTTTTACGGCCTTTCTGTATGCGATCATATGTTCTTTCCACGAATTACGAAAGACCTCTAGTTTTGTTTTCTTCCAGCTGCTCTCCATTTTTCTGGCTGCTGTTTTAAGGGCCCGGGTGTGCTTGTTGTACCACGGCATTGGACTATTTTATTTAATCTTCTTTAAGCACAGGGCAGCGACTGTGTCTAAAGTACTGGAAAAGAGAGTAGTTTCTGTTGAAACATCGAGTTCCTCTAAGCTATCTGGAATGCTGAGGAGATGATACTGATTAGGAAGATTATTTAAAAAGCAATCTTTAGTTGCAGCGGCGATAGTCCTGTCATTTTTTTAAACGGGAGGACGGCTTTGTAGCTTTAGCAAAATTAAGTATACATGATACTAGGTAATGATCTGAGATGTCGTCGCTCTGCTGCAGAATTTCAACGGTATCGACATTTATTCCATCTGACAATATTAGGTCTAAAGTATGATTATGGCGATGAGTAGGTCCTGACACGTGTTGCCTAACTCCAATAGAGTTTAGAATGTCTTTAAATGCCAATCCCAATGTGTCTTTTTCGTTGTCTACATGGATATTAAAATCACCTACAATTAGTAATTTATCTACGGCCAGAACTAGCTCTGATCGAAAATCAGCAAATTCTTTGATAAAGTCTGTATTGTGCCCTGGTGGCCTATATACAGTAGCTAACACAAATGTTACACAGGATTTATCATTTGCACTACATAACGTTACATACTGCACCAAAACTTCAAACGAATTATATTTGAAACTAGACTTCTGAGTAATACTGAAGATATTATTATAAATTACAGCAACCCCTCCCCCTTTACCTTTCAGATGCGGCTTGTGTTTATAACAATAATCTTGTTGGGTGGACTCATTTAAAGTAATGTAGTCGTCAGGTTTTAGCCAGGTTTCTAGATTATTATCTGTAACGATATCATTAACAATGAGCGCTTTTGGGGAAAGCGATTGAATATTCAGCATCCCAAGCTTTATCATTTGATTATCCGTATTATATATATTGTTTATTTGTTGGACATCAATTCAATTATTACAGTTGAATGGTTTTAATGTTTTTTTGTTATTACTAATTCGCGGAACAGACACAGTCTCTTTGTGATAATATCTAGGTAAAGGAGTGTCTATGTGTTGGGATTTACCTGACTTCTGTAACGGGAGGCAGCTAGCAGGCGGTCGGGTAAGCCAGCCCGTCTGCTTTCTGACCTGGGCCCTAGTGAGTCAAGGTTTAGCTCTAAGACTCTATGCCAAATTACCAGAGAGAAGGGCGGCACCACTCCAAGAAGGATGGATGCCTTTGTGTTTTAACAGGCCAGGTCTGCCCCAAAAGCTTTTCCAATTGTCTGTGAACCCTATGTTATTTTGCGGACACCACTTTGACAACCAGCCATTGAGTGATGATAATCTGCTAACTATCTCATCACTCCTTTTAACGGGGAGCGGACCAGAACAAAAAACTTAACCTGCCATCGTACTAGCGAGTTCACACACCTCTTTAATGTTAATTTTGGTGATCTCCGACTGGCGAAGTGGAACATCATTAGTGCCGACGTGAATAATAATCTTAGAGAATTTACGATAAGCCAGCACTTTTAAATTTGCTTTGATGTCAGGCGCTCTGGCTTCCAGTAAACATGTGACTGGTGTCTCTATTTTCACGTTCCGTGTAATAGAATCACCAATAACTAGGGCACTTTCAACAGGATTCTCATTGGGTGCGTCACTGAGTGGGGAGGACCTGTTTGAAATTCTAAGCAGAACGGAAGAGTGGTTTTTTGATCCGCCACTATGCCGCCTCACTGTTACCCAGTTTCCCTGCTGCGGGGGCCCTGCAGCCGGAACCGGAGAATGTACAGAGTTCACTAAGCTATTCGCATCCAAATCAGTGTCTAAAGCTGTAACATCCTCACTACTCTCATAAAGTCTGGATGCGTGTCTCTAATTCTAAAATCTTCTCCATTAGCCTAATTATCTCTTTACATTTATCACATGTGAAGCCCTGTTCGCCAACGGAGAAGCCTATACAAAACATGTTGCAAGCAGTGCAAGTGACAATGACAGGAGAAGATGACATAGCTTACCGTGTTTGTTGATGATTCCAACTCACCACGTTTTTTTAATGAACTCAGAAAACAGGAGACCCGGGTGCAGAGATGACAAGCTAACAGGCCAACGAAATGCTAATGTGTGATGGTGATTTAGATTAAAAGCTAGTGATGTCAAATTTAACGTGATTGGCAATATTTAAACAATATATGTTGATGAGTAAGTTATATTTAGCAGTAGAACAAAGAAAATATATCAAATAGAGATTCAAAAGCAAGACTGTACAGAGCTACAAACACTAGCTGAGCAGGAGGCAGACAGGAGACTGGAGACAGGAGACTGAAGCAATCGATCAGGAGCAATCGATCAGGCAGGAGCAATCCAATCCAAATGTATTGTTGATGCTTCATAAGAGTAACCCACTGATGTCGCATGGACTACATTGATGATGTTTTTCATACCTTTCTCTCTACCTTTCTGGACACGGACTGTAGAGTGTGCATACACTTTCAATGGAAGGACAGAAGGCTCTCAGACTAAATCTAAAATATCTTAAACTTTGTTCAGGAGATGAACGGAGGTTCAATGGGTTTGGAACGGCATTAGAGTGAGTCATTAATGACATAATTTTTGGGTGAACTAACCCTTTAACAAGTTTAGCCAATTCTTCTTCTCTTATAGCAGTGAATGAGTGTAATTTTTCCTCAGGACACTACAATGCTCTGTCTTATGTCATACTGTAATAGATGGCTCCATGAAGCTTTATTTTTGGTTATCGAATAAATACCTGTGTTTTTGTTGGTTTTCTTCTAAGAGAGTCGAGAAATAAGCAGATCTAGCAGTTTTTTTTTTCCATCTGTGCTCTATTTTTCTGGCTGCTGTTTTAAGGGCCTGATTGTGCTCGTTGTACCACGCCATTGAACTATTTTCTTTAATCTTCTTTAAGCACAGGCGAGTAACTTTGTCTAAAGTGCTGGAAAAAAGACAGTCAATAGTTTCTGTTGCAACGTCAAGTTCTTCTAAGCTATCTGGGATACTGAGGAGATGATTATTTACAAAGCAATCTTTAGTTGAATGGTTTTGATGTTTTTTTGTATTTACTAATTCGGGGAATAGACACAATCTCTGTGATAATTTCTAGGTGAATGAGTCTCTATGTGTTGGAATTTATCTGACTCTGGTGACGAGAGACAGCTAGCAGACGGTCGGTTTAGCCAGTTTGTCTGCTTCCTGATCTGGGCCCCAGTTAGTCAAGGTTTAGCTCTAAGACTATGTGCCAAATTACTAGAGAGAATAGCAGCACCACCCCAAGAGGGATGGATGACATCCTTCTTCAACAGGTCAGGTCTGCTCCAAAAGCTTTTCCAATTGTCTATGAACCCTATGCTATTTTGCAGACTCCATTTAGACAACCAGCCATTAAGTGATGATAGTCTGCTAAGTATCTAATTATTCCTTTTAACAGGGAGGGGACCGGAGCAAAAAATTACATTTGACATCGTACTTGCGAGTTCACGCACCTCTTTAATGTTAATTTTGGTAAACTCCGACTGGAGAAGTCGAACATCAATAGTGCTGATGTGAATACTAATATTAGATAATTTATGATTAGCTTTAGCCTGCACTTTAAAATTTGCTTTGATGTTAGGCGCTCTGAAGGTTCTGTGTAATAGAATCGCCAATATCTAGGGCACTTTCAACAGGATACTCGGTGGGTGCGTCACTGAGGGGAGAAGCTGTTTGATTTTCTAATCGAATGGAAGAGCGTTTTTGGAAACACTCTTTGCTGCTCCCTTTCTTTATAGTTTTTTTCCGGTTAATATAATTTATTCATCATGCTGGTAAGATCATATGAAGTCTTAATTTTCTAATGCATAAAAACAAAAGCATTAAAATAATTAATAAAGGGTTGTAAGATTGTTTTATCTGTGTAGTCAGATTATGACGTGCAGTTTCCCCAAACAAAACATTTGATGTATATACTGTATTAATCAACGTCATTTAATCATTATTACAATATCAAGAGCATTAACTGACAATAATGACCCCTGTTAATTTTATAATTTAAGTAACACTGAACTTTTAAGGTATGAGTTGGCCGTCACTGGGGTGGTACCCATAAGGGTACATTTTTGTACCTCTAAGTCAGGGGTAGGCAAGTTCGGTCCTAGAGAGCTGATGTCCTGCAGAGTTTAGCTCAGTTATACGTTATGTAATTGTTTTTGTGAATACTCAGTTTTGTTGTATTACTTAGCGTACTGCATGCTAGAAGAAGGATACATTTCGATTTTGCTCTTATTCCCTCCCTATTCTAGCCTAAGGTTACTCTATGTAATGTCCAAAACATGGTATTTAAGGCACTTTTTGCATTTCTTCGCCTATTCATGACCCATCGCTTCCTGTACTCCTATGTTGTAAGTCTCTTGGATAAAAGCGTCTGCTAAATGCATAAATGTAAAATGTAAATGTAAGTCCCATCTCTTCACCTGCACAAAAAGCCACCCAGGCATGGAAGATATCACCGTCATTTTTCTTGTTAGGAAACCCGTGGACTCGATAAATTGAAATATTAAAACTACCGAAAACACACTGACTCCTACTGAATACCAGTCTAATATGAAGGGATCCAACATAAAGCCCTGCAATGATGTTAAAATGATGCAAAGTAAAAAAAGAAAGAAAAAGAAAGTCACTTTATCTACTATTTTTTTACTAATTACTAATTTTTGCCCTCATGTCTTTTTAAAACATTTTAAATCCTGCATTAACTTTTTTAATATGGTATTTTCATAGAAGGTTATATATTAATTTTGAAAAACTACAATATGACCTTTAATGGTAGACATTTTTTTATTTGCCTAAAACAATATGGAGCTATTCCTATATGTGTGTCTCCCCCTTCTTGATTCTTTCACCGCCTGTGTGTGCTTTTGGTTGTTTCAATGACGTAGTTTAGAGCGGCACAAGGTCACGTTCATTTGATAGTTGGGTCTGAACTGAAGTGGGTCAGACCCGATGTATTTTAAGTCTGCATTTCTTCTTTACACAGAATTATGAGCAGACACACAGTTGCTTTAACTCTGCTGTGTAAAGATGCCTTAATGTATTCAGATTTAATACATTGGTTAATATTTGTCATCCCAAATATTCCATCCGACAGTTATTTTGAAGCCATAGTGACCAAGGTGCTATATGTCACCTTTATCTGTGGAAATAAATGCCCATCTCCTGCCATCTGAATCAGATTTGTCAGTTGTGCCTTTTTGAGTCTCACTATTTTATAAAACCCCTGACAGGTTTCAACTGTTAGAAGTGCAATCTTCACAGCTTTATCCTCTGAAAAAGGAGAGGGAGATGTCGTGGTCATTTGGTCCATGAAGGCAACATGATGCTGGACTGTTATAAACAGTCTTGTGAATCTTGTGAATCTCAAAAGATTTTTTCACTCTTGGATTATTTAACCCTGGGTCATTCTAATCTCTGAGGTAAATGTAATTCCGGGTTATCTTGCTTCATGTTTTACACTGCTTATAACTTTTTCCACTCCAACTGATGCATTTTCTGTCACCATTTGAATTTCTTTCCCTCAAACACTGAAACTACTGTTTATACACGCTGTTTCATTATCTGTTGAAAGAACATGATCACGTGATTGGGTGTCTGTTGATAAGAATCTTGTCATAATATTTTAACACAACATTGTTTCACACTGGACAAGTTTGAACTGCAATGCGGTGGAAAATTTTTGTGTATGCTGTCAAAATACTCCCTCACCTTGCTCATCTTCTGAGCGGACATTTCCTGAACCTGTTGTGAGTGAATGCCTGCAAAACCAGTGAATTCAAATCTAAAATGATTTTTTTTTTGCTTACTGTTATACACTTTTTTTAATAATTAATTAATTTCAAGATGCAACATTATGGTAATTTAAACATAGCCTTTTGTAAAGAATATAAAGCAAAATATTAAATTAAATGTGCAAAAAAAAATGAAGTAAAGACTAGTATTTCCAAGTCGACTAGCAACAGCTGTATAATTTAATCAACTAGTCTGCTAGTCCTATACATCCCTAGTAAAAATGACGAGTGTCAAATGTTCCTCTACCTGGGGTTAAAAGCGAGGTTTAGAACGTTGATAACCCAGGGTTAAGCGCATTGTGAAAAGGGTTGTTGGCAATAGTAATGCAAATAGATGCGTTCTTTATCAATCAACCAAAACATATGCTGCTGACATACTGTACCTTGGGAGAGACTAATAATACATAATAATAGGTATAGAATTGCACCTTCTGTGTAACTGAGGCTGGCTTTTAAAATTAGCTGGAATATTAATACTATTTCCTTCCACTAAATGTCAGACTTATGCCATTGGCATAATATAAATTTTAACCTGCCATTTATCCATCTGTCTCTGTCATTGGTAATGGACTGAATTCAGGTGAAGTTATTTTTTGAATTCTCTTGTCTGAAGTTGATCTATTTAGGGAAGCTTAAATCACTTCTTCATTTTGACATACTAATTTAGAAAAGCAGCTCTACAGTGATTCTGTTGTTCCTTAGCTAATGTAGTTTGTCAACCTGATAGTGAGGAAATAGGTTAATGTGGGGTGAAAGTAAATCCTTCTTAAATGGCGATGCACCACCAAAGTTTTGGCCAATCATTAGATCGGATGGTAATTATCTGTGATATTAGACATAGTGTAGACAAGTATGTCTTATCAATTAAAATGGGGCAAATTGTCAGACAGTGACAAGCTTGTGTAGTGAAATACATTTTGCTTCACTCATAGTATATGCTGCATGCTACATGCTACATCATCTATATTATTTCAAGTGGCTGAGTTATAATCTTGATGTTTTTTGTTTGTATTTTTATTTTGTTTTCTGTTTAAAACTAATTGATTAATTTTAAAAGTAAGGAAATATATAGATAGATGTGTAGTTTATCTATCTTAATTGTGGTAGCCCATTCTTTTTCATTTGTCTTATACACATATTGTATAGGTTGAGAAATGAAATTATAAAGCACCTTAAGTGAGCTAAATAAATGTGGAAAACATGTTAATAGAAAATACAATTAAGATTTGAATGCAAATATTTTATGCAAGTAATGTAAGCATTATTGTAAAATTTTGAAACAACCAGCAGAAATTAAGAAGAACCACCAATATCCACGATTTCACGTAGATGGTAGAAATTGGTTTAGGCGCAAAATCTTCCTGCTTTTAAACAGATGTACTTCTGAAGGGCATTGGTATGATTTTCCTCATTGAGGATTGTGTTTCCACATCCTTTCCAAAAACAACAAGTTTTTGTCTATTGTGAATAGATATGTCGGGTTTATGTGTATTGCTTGTAATGGGCTGCAAAATATATTAGGACAGGCATGTGTATGCACGCACAGTACATTTGGTCATTTTTTTTCTGAACAAAAATTTTATTATTACACTCTTTTTATTTTAATAATACAAATACAACTGATTCGCCATAGGCGTAATGGTTTTTATACTGTAAAAAACGTAAATTTTATCCCCCTACACTGCCCCTGCCCCTAAACCTACCCATCACAGAAAACATTCTGCATTTTTACATTTCAATAAAAACTCATCCTGTATGATTTATAAGCTTTTGGGACCAAAATTGAGGTCCTCACGGTGACACGAGTCCCCATGAGTCTGTCTGCAGTCAGTTTTAAGTCCCCACCAGGCTAGAAAAACATGTAACCACATACACACAAATCCAGATCCAAAAGACACACAAACCACAGAGTAGATTCAGGTGTAGATTTACAGAGATATTGATGTCCAGATATATAAGCATTGCTTCTTAGCTCCTTATATACTTCAGTGGCATCACATCCAGTCTGCCGATATCAATAGAAACATGCAGTTGGTTGCCATCTCTATGCAAAGAGGATATACACTTGTAACTACATTATCTTGAGTTACATGTTTTAAGCTGTTTTTTTAATTGTTGTTTGTTTATCTGCTGAACCAGAACTGTTTATCTTCTAAATGGCATGTGACATCTTACAGAACGTGTTTGTGAATGTTTGTGTTTATGCGCACGTTCTTGTCTCTGCTCAATATAATACTGCTGTACCTGACATATTCATTTTAGGATTAATAGTATTGCATATAAATATGTAGTCCATTATATAATGGCTTAAAAAACAGACAGTTCCTACTGTAAATTCGGACTGCCACATTTTTAAGCCATTGTAAAAAGACTCTACACACATGAACACACATTCAGTGGTAAATCTCTATTTTATCAGTTTTGTTTAAAGGGTTACTTCAGCGATTAGCATTAAGCTTTGTATCACCCAGGAGTATATTCAAATTATCGTACTTTCCCCCCTCATATGACCCTGAGACGAGAGAATTATGTATTTTATTTCTGGAAAAATTCCTCCGATGACGCAAATATCGTCATTTTTCGTCATCAGAGGAGTTTTTGGCCAGAGGCTGAAGACTACAGCCAGCATGTTTTCAACATCACACTCACAGCACTCACAGCACTCGGCTCGCGGCGCTGCGGATATTCATGTAAACGGAGCCATGGAGAGCAAAGTGAGTGTTTTAACTTTTAAAATGAACTTCCTATGACAGTTAAGCTTCCAAAGACATGATCTGAAGACACGCCAGACTGATCACGCGCTGTGAATGCAGCCGCGAATCTTGCGCTTACCTCAGTTCATGTGATGAATGTAATCCGATCCTGCTGCGTTTGTGCCGTGACGCTCAATCGGCTCACTCGCATTATATCAAACAGACACGTTCAGTTTTTAATTGTAGTGTCTCTAACTGAACTGATTTTCTGAAAATTAACGCGGTGGGCAAGTGATCTTTGTGCGGAAACCCTCTAACAAGCGGGGATAGTCACATCACCAGAATACAAAGCGACGCAGGCTTTTACAGCCATTACTTTCCCATCCCTCAGACCCATCCTAGATCTGACAGCGGAACAAATCGCTATTGAGCCGTACGTTCAGAATGCTGTCCATGAATGGATGTGAGGCAAGAATTGAACACATCTCTTCTGGATCTCAATGTTCAGCGGGTATAAGCCTAATTTAGACCTGCGGATGTCATTGGAAGTGCTTCTGTGGACCCCTAAAATGTTTTGAAAGAATGTTGAAAGTAAATAAAAAAACGTATGACATTATAAAATTAATACATTTTTAATTACCAAGACACTTTCAAAATCCCAAGAAAAGTGACACTTTTTTCCCCCTTTACTAGATATCTCTTGGCTGTGCGCCAATATGCACAGTGATTTTGCAGTTAAAATGTAGGAGTTTTCATATTTAAAATCTCTTCCTGTTGTATGGTATGGGATGATTATAGACTCAAAATGATTAATACATGCACACAAAATTATCCATGAACTTTTCACTATCCAAAAACAAATGCCTTTCAACTTGTATGTGCAAAACACAGAATTGCATGAATGTGCTGCAGTTTGTACAAATACATTTTTGTGAGTACAAATGTTTTATTTTGCATTAGTGTATCATAATTTGCGCATGCAACAAAGATGTGCCTTTGTGGATCATGTGACACGCATGCATTTATTGATGTCTTTTCTGCATTGATCTCATTTTATTAATTTGGATTTTGAGACTTTCATTTCGCGTTTTCAAACATTTCACAACCCACACACAAACAACTACCAGTGAATGTGCCTGGTGCTGATTATTAATGTATGCACAACTACCAAATGTGCATTTCTACAT